>WOCE01000026.1:1200000-1566442 GCA_009771035.1 Lupinus albus | reverse complement strand
ATTTGGTTAGTGTTTCAGCTTAGGGCCCCTCGTGTTCTAAACTTGGAATCATGCCTTTATGTTATTACATTCAATTTTCAATTGAATCCATGTAATTTTTTGTTTTAACGAAGATATTTGGTACATAATTCATTACGGGCAAATGAATGATGATGTGTTATGAATAGGAGTTTTTATCAATGTTTTAAAAACTGAGTATATGTTATACCGTATATGCAATAGAACCGGTCAAAACCGGTTTAACGTTATACCGTATATGCAATAGAACCGGTCAAAACCGGTAAACCGGTTTAAACCGGTCGGTTTGTACATTAATTTTTTTTTTTTAATTTCAAATTTTCAATTCTTCACCAATTCTTCAACTTTAATGATTGATACTTGAGTCATTTATTTGTATTTTGCGTTTGTTAAGTGATAATTTTGGATAAATATATGTTTTGTACTTTAGACTTTGATTTTATTAAAGACTTAATGTTGTTACTATTGTTTGTTTGTGTGAATTTGAAGGAAATTATGAATATGGATTATAAATATGAATATCTACTTATTTGAAATTTTTTGTTATAGGTTTATATATATATATATATAAGCAACTATGTCCGGTTTAACCGACATGCGGTTTAATTACTGAACCACTGGTTGAACCACTGCATCACTATACCAGTACCCTAACCGGTTTGATAACCGGTACGGTTTTAATAACATTGGTTTTTATGCATTTTTTCTTTTCTTTTTTTAAATAACATGTGAATTTAAATATCAATAAACTCTTAAAAAAATTCTTCAATAAATATATTTTACCCAAAAAATACCTCAAATCCAATCCAAAGATAAATAAATAAACATATTTGAAACTGGATTTTGTTAAACTAATTCGCTATTTTATTTAAAGATTTGCTCAGTCCTATTGTCAATTTCTTTTTCTAAAACTTATCTATATCAAACAAAATAAAGTTTAAACTGAATGCGGTAAAATTCCATATTTAAACTGAATGCGGTAAAATTCCTTTTAGTTAACGATACTTTATATTGTTCGTATTTTCTTTTAAATGAATGCTTGACCAAAATGTTATATTCTTGATATACCTTTAAATTATTTGCAAAAATAGTATTCGGGTATATGGTTGCCGAGTTTATGTGTGCTCATTGCCAACATCAACGAATTTGGTGACCCACAGTATTTCCTTTTAAAATAGTGAATACGATCCACGATCTTGTAATTAATTTTTTAGAAAATAGTTGTTATATTCCATTGTTATTACATTAATTTTTTGCAATTTAATTATTGGTGAATAAGAACCACATTTATATTAGTTTATTTCAGTAATTATTTATCCGATGACAATAATTGAAAATGTTAAAATTATTAAACAACAAATTTTATTATATTCATAATTTATCAGAATCTCTATATTTTTGAACTCTTAACTGATGTTTAGCTCGCTGTTGAATTTGTTGTATTCTTTCTCTATCACGGGTTGCTAATTGTGACTCCTCCTCCTCTTCTTCTTCACACCATCATCGTCATTAGTTTGTCTACAAAAAAAATGTTATCTTGTTCCACATATGAAGCCATCATTGTAGGATGATAATACTGTTGAGAATCATATGCCGACAATAGTGTACTTGAAGTAGCAGCAAACATCGATGGTTGCAATCCGTGCATATGAGAACTTGATGTTAATTGTTAAATGAGTGAATGAATAGTTATGAAATTGTGAGAAACTTCATAACTCATATGATTCTTGTTGTTGTTGAGGAGTAGTTGATGGAGTATGTGCCTCAGAATAAATATCTGCTTGAGTTTGAATTTGAAATTCTTGTGGAGACTCATATTCAGGCATATGAAATTGTTGAGAATGATCGGCTTCATAATAGTTGGTAGAGAATGTTGAAGGGCTTAGTTTAGCTAAAACACTCTTCATTTCACAGCAAGTGTAGTTGACGTCAGATAATGATTGTAGAGATTTATTAAAGCACATAGAGGAGAAGTTTGATGAGAAACTTTTCTTTCAAATTTGAACTGAAAAATGTAAGATAATATTATGAATAAATAATATAATTAAACATAAAAATTTAATATACAAATACTCAATGTAGGCAAACCATCGACCACATAGTTTTTCCAATAACTCCACATTTAATACACTTATCGTGCCTCTATGGCTAGTTGTAGTCATCTTTCCATGCGAGTCCACCTTGTGGAGTTCGTCGAAGTTCGGTGAATTTTCTAGAAGCCAAATTATCTCATAATCTGACGACGAACATGTCATTCCATAATTGCGAAACAAATCAATGGCACACGTGCTTGGGCAATATCTGAGATATGTCACGTGATATTCATGTTCATGTATCGTGTGTAGGAAAACTGATAAAATAAATTAATATGTTTGATATGAAATTTAGAAATAATAAATAATAATAATATTTATAACACTTGTTATATAACATAAATTAATATGTTTCATTCTCCCTATATTTCATTCATGTCCACGAATGTTAGTCATAATCAAATGTTATGACACCTGTTATATAACATATAAGTTAGTAAATATATTTGAATAAATAATTTGTAATTAAACAGTTGTATATTGTATTAGTAAATAAATATATATCTTTTGACCAATGGAAAAAATTGTAAAGTGTTTTGGTACAATCTTGATGCAAGGATCAAAATGTAATGATATGTCCATTGACTGAAGTAGTAACAGACATCCTCCGATATCTTTTTGGTCACTAATTGTTGTCGCTCGATAAAGTCCTCGATAACAACTTGAAATCCCCTGATCATTCTTGAAATAAATGCTCTAGCATGTTATTGAATACAACTTGAGTAGCATTCTCAGGGAGTACACGAAATGTGTTCTCATGTCAAGTGAGTTGAAACATTTGACCTATTATTTCTCGATGTGTTGGAACAACGCCCAACAAATGGAGGCAAACTTCCTCCCAAACCATACTCGTCATTCTCGTAACAACTTGTCTATCTATGGGAATTCCAAGTTGATAAGCAACATCCTTGAGAGTGATGGTGCACTCTCCATTAGGAAAATGGAAAGTTTATGTTTCTTGCATCCATCTCTCAACTATTGCTATTAGTAAATGGTTGTCGATTTTTGCTGCTTCGACTACCAATATGTTTGCGAAAGTAGTGTTGTAAATAATTTGCAACACTTGTTCGGAAGGTGGAGATTGCCAGTTTGTATCTAGCCCGAAAATAAGTTTGAACCTCATTCCTATGTTGTTTGATTTATGGTTAGGATGAAGTCTTACTAAAAGGTATCAATGTGCTCCATTTTTAAATGCATTGATTTATAGAGGAATGGAAAAAGACTAGAATGAAATACAGGGAGAATGAAAAAAAAAATGAAATATATGGAGAAGATGCGAATGAAAGAGTAAACAAAATATGAAAAGTTTGAAGTTTGATGAAGACAAAATATGGACAATAACAAATCAACAACAACATTAAAGACTCAAGTTCAAGCGTCAAGAGGATCAATAAAAGTTAAAGAGTAAACTTTCATTTTTTTAGGTCCTAAGAAGTTTTGAATGGGTATAGTCTAAGTAAGGTGAACCTTTTGTAAAATCTCAATATTAGAATGATGATCATGATGTATATTAGATTTGATTCATACATGATTTAGGTGTATTAGCATGCATATATGACTACATGATTTTGATGCATTACACAAGTTGAACTTATATCATTTCTCAATCATGCATCATATATTTAGTAAATCATGTTAGAGTTTCATGGAATACTAACTAAGTATTTTCAGAAAACAGTTAATCAGTTAAGGTATTAGTTAATCGATTAAGTCTTTGCAAATGGAAAACCTGTTAATCGATTAAGTACATGGTTAATCGATTAAGTGAATTTTAGTTATGAAATCTTGAATTTTTAAAGAAGTTTAACTGACTAAGTGTCTACATGATCGATTAATATAACAGAAAACAATTTGAAACTAAATGGTATTTTAACTACCATTTCCCATAAACACACATAAGATTTTCACAAATTTTTACAATAAATTTTCAAGAGTAAACAAGAAATTTTTCTCAAAAAGTGAGCAAGATATTTTTGACATCAGATAAGAGAAAGTTTATGAATCTTTGAATGGGTTTTCAAGCATTCATCATATCAAATATTTTACTAAACTTTTGCATCACATAATCATTCATCTTCATATTTTGAGATTGTGAGATTTATCAAGGGGAGTTTTAGATTATGAGTTGAGTGTATGATCAGCACAATAAAGGTGCAAAATTTATGTACACAAAATGTAACACCCTGAATTTATCTTTGTTAAGATGTGGTAATAGTCCTGAAGAATGAGACACAATGCAAGATTCTCGCTTGAGCGAGAGGGTCTCGCCTGAGAGAGAGATGACTCACTTGGGTGAGTGGAAAACTGGGAGATGCTGAAGGATTCTCGCTTGAGCGAGATTTGGCTCGCCTGGGTGAGGGAGAGAAGTGTGGAGGCTGGAGGATCCTCGCTTGAGCGAGAATCCCTCGATTGAGTGAGAGCGCCAGTATTGAGTTTTTAAAATGGGCGGGATTTTCTCGCTTGAGCGAGAACCCGACGACTGAACTTTAAAATAGAAACCGAAACACTTTTAGGGTTAGAACTTTGGAGAAAATAGAGAGAATGGATCATTTCCAAGAGCAAGGATTCGTGAGAATCATCTAGAAGCTTGAGAAGAGGTAAATCTCTTGATTCTAACTCTCCTTCTCCTTTTGAAACTTGTTTTGGGTATTTGGGATCTCTTCTCAAAATGTGAGAAACCATGGAAACTATTCCTTTGGAGATGTGGTTCGTTTTATTTAGATTCTTTCTTATAAACTCTTAGTTTAGAGTTGGTATTCGAAAAATGAAAAGGGTTTATGGGTTGATTCATGAAAACCCCAAAACCCCCAAAATGAAAATGTGGTTAAAGAGGAAGATGGGTGAAATGTTAGATGTAGAAGATGAGTATGTGCTCTAATGTTGAATAGAAGATGAATATGTATGTTTTTGATGTTTGGAAACTCCTAATGAAGTAATTTTGGAAACATTGAAAATGTGTGAATCTCTTATATGAGTAGAGATGAAATATGAGTTGTTTATATGTTATTATGAATAAATGACTGATTTTGTTGTTGTGTGGTGGGAATGAGGAAAGATCCTAAGGTTAGGTTGGAGGCGGTATCAGGGAACTTGCCAAGTTACCAAGAATCCAACCCAATACTCACCAAGGTAAGGGATTATTTCCATTAAGTATGAAATGATATGGAGTAACTAAGGGTATGGATTTTCATAAAGGTAATGAGATATGGATTGTGGATTATAACTGTACTGTACCACCTTTGTGGTGTAGACTTACCCGACGTGGTATTGTATCACCTTTGTGGTGTATACTTGCCCCATGTGGTATTGTATCACCTTTGTGGTTTAGACTTGCTCGATGTGGTATTGTATCACCTTTGTGGTGTAGACTTGCCCGATGTGGTATTGGATCATCTTTGTGGTGTAGACTTGCCCGATGTGGTATTGGATCACCTTGGTGGTGTAGACTTGCCCGATGTGGTATTGGATCACCTTGGTCGTGTAGACTTGCCCGATGTGGTATTGGATTACCTTCGTGGTGTAGATTTGCTCGATGTGGTATTGGATCACCTTTGTGGTGTAGACTTACTCTGTGTGGTACTGAGTAACTTGTTGTCACTTGTCATTGATGAATTAAATGAGGTTTTCGAAATGAAATCAATATGTACACTATAGAATATGTATAGATGTGATATATAGACTATAAAGTGAGTTTGGATAATATGAAATGGTAAGAAGGAAGATAAGAATATATATGCGTATGTACTTTATCAACTATGATTTATTTCAATGCTTAATCTTACTTAAAATGTGGATTATCATATAATGTTATTATTGAGATAATGACTTGTATTTTGTGTATCTTTTATGATAATTCCATTGCAGATAAGTGGACATTTTAGGGAAGTCTTGATTAGGAGCTTTAGGAGCTTATTGATCAAGAGTTTTATTTTGTAAACTTTTGTGCACTAATTGACTAAGTGTTAATTGTACACTGTACCTACGGGTACTCGATTTGTAAAACTCATGCCTGAACTTATGTTGACACTTTTCCAAGTTTTTAATGCGTATTATGATTTTCTGTATATTTGAATTAATGTATGATTATAGAAGAATATGTATGTCCAATGTAACCTTAAGATGAATTGAATATACAAGTTTAAATTAAGGGAATTATTAATCCATGATATAATGGAGAACCTTTTGAAAATAAATTAAATATATAATTGAAATATTCAAGGGTAGAATTTTGGGTCCTTACAATATGGTATCAGAGCATAGTTAATGTTGCGGCCTAGGTATGGCCTTACGAGCTTCTTTGTTAACTTTATGTGATAACTTGAATTATGTGAGCTGGATTTATGTACTAACAGAAAATGAGTGCAAGTTAAGAAATGGCTGGTAGAGGCAGGGAGATGAGTCAGAATGTTCCGAATGATCTTTTGGCCTAGATGGTGGCTGCCCTGCAACATGTGAATTAGAATCTGCAGAACCTGAACCAGAACGTAGCACCAAGTCTTAGCTCGCAACCCCTGACCCCATAAGGACTGGTCGAGTATCGGGGATTGGATGAGTTTTGAAAGCAGAAACCTAAACAGTTCCAAGGGGGATTTGCCCCTGATGCTGCACATGAGTGGATTCAAAGCTTGTAACGGATATTCCAAGCCATGGGTTACGACGATGTTCAGAAGGTAATCTATGCTTCCTACATGCTGGTAAAGGAAGCTGAAAACTGGTGGGAGATGACTCGACGCTAGATGGAGCTGAGGGACAAGTGGTTACTTGGGATGCATTCAAAGGGAAGTTCCTTCAGAAATATTTTCCTACTGATCTGAAGAGGGAGAAAGAGATGGAGTTTTTGAGGTTGGAGAAGGGTAACATGTCGGTGGGAGACTATGCGGCCAAGTTTGAGGAGTTGGCCCGATTTTGTCCTTACTCCGAATTAGAAATGGACGAAAGGTCCAAGTGCTCTAAATTTGAATCGGGTTTGAAGCCCAAGTTGAAGATGATGTTTGGACATAAAGAAATTTTCGATTTTCCTACCTTAGTCAAAAAGTGTAAGATGTGTGAAGATGACTTGGCGGCGGACGATGTGGTGACTTCTAGAGTTAACCCTCCGATAAACTTCAGCCCTTAGAGGAATCAGACCCAAGGCAAGGGTAAAGGAAGGATGTTTGAGGATAACCGAAAACCTTATGCGGCACCTACTCGATATCGTGACCGCAACTATCAAGGGTCAAAGTCCTCTACCATTCCTAAGGGGACAACTTTTTCTCCCTTGTGCAACAAATGTGGTAGGCGCCATTATGGAAGCACCTGTCCGGGATCGGGGAGTGGTTGTTTCCACTACAAAGAGTCGGGACACATCAAGAAGTTTTGCCCCAAACTAGATCAACAATTGAATGTCGTGCATGCTGAGAGAGCTAGAAACACTGGCAGAGTGTTTACCATGAGTGGTGCGGAGGCAGCAGATGCGGATGGCTTGATTCAAGGTAATTGCATGGTGGCAGATATTCATCTTTTAGTGTTGTTTGATTCGGGAGCGACACACTCCTTTGTATCTGTTGAATGTGTAGACCGACTGAAATTACAAACAGTCACTATCAAGAACAAGTATTCGTTGCCTATAATTGATGACTTGATGGATCAGTTGAGAGGAGCAGTTTTGTTTTCAAAGATTGACCTTCAGTCGGGTTATCACCAACTTCAAGTTAAATTGGAGGATATTTCTAAAACTGCTTTTAGGACGAGATATGTTCATTTTGAGTATTTGGTGATGCCCTTTGGTGTGACGAATGCTCCAGCAATATTTACCGACTACATGAACCGAATTTTTCATCCATATTTGGATTCATTTGTAGTGGTATTTATTGATGACATTTTGGTTTACTCCAAGAGCCGAGAGGAACATGCGAAGCATCTGAGGGTGGTTCTAGATCTTCTGAAGAGAAATCAGTTGTATGCGAAGTTGTCTAAATGTGATTTATGGTTGGAATCAGTGAACTTCCTTGGACATGTGATATCCCGGGAAGCGGTGGTAGTAGACCCTTCTAAAGTCGAGGCAGTGATGGAATGTGCAGTACCCAAGTCGGTTACCGAGATCAGGATTTTTCTGGGTTTGGCCGGTTATTATCGAAAGTTCATAGATGGGTTTTCAAAGTTGGCATTACCTCTAACTAAACTTACTAGAAAAGGGGAACTGTATGTGTGGACAATCCGTTGTGAAGAAAGTTTCCAAGAGTTGAAGCGAAGGTTGACTACGACACCAGTGTTGGTTCTTCCTTGTACTGATCATGATTTTAGTGTGTACTGTGATGCTTCTAAGCAAGGTTTCGATTGTGTGTTGATGCAGGATGGGAAAGTTGTTGCCTATGCTTCGCGACAGTTAAGAACACATGAGCAAAACTACCCTACGCATGATTTGGAACAAGCCGCAGTAGTCTTTGCATTAAAAATCTAGAGACACCATTTGTATGGTGTAAGATTTGAAGTGTACAGCGACCACAAGAGTTTGAAGTATCTGTATGATCAAAAGGAATTGAACATGAGATAGAGAAGGTGGATGGAATTCCTTAAGGACTATGATTTTGGATTGCAATATCATCCTGGAAAAGCTAATGTGGTGGCCGATGCTTTAAGTCAGAAGTCCTTACATATGTCATCTTTGATGGTTCATGAAGGGAAACTAATTGAGGAGTTCAGGGATATGAACTTGGTAGTTCAAATAAGACCCCATAGTATGATTTTGGGAATGCTTAAGGTTACAAATGAGTTGTTCAACCAAATCCGAATAATGCAAGTTGAGGATCGTGAGATGAAGGCCAAATGAAATTTGATGACGAGGGGGAAGGAGACTGATTTTGGGTCGAACTCTAGTGGAATGTTGGGATACAAGGGAAGGGTGTATGTACCTCATGATGTCGAATTGCGAAAGAGTATTCTAGAGGAGTCACACAAGAGTAAAATGAGCTTCCACCCAGGGACCACAAAAATATATCAAGATCTGAAAAAGTTGTTTTGGTGGTCTGGTTTGAAGAAGGATGTGGCTTCGTATGTCTCGAGTTGTCTGATCTGTTAGAAGGCAAAAATTGAACACTAGAGGCCGGTGGGAGAATTACAGTCGCTAGAGATTCCCGTATGGAAGTGGGATAGTATCTCCATGGATTTTGTATCGGGTTTTCCGAAGACTCAGATAGGGTACGATTCGATATGGGTAATAGTGGACCGTTTAACTAAGTCGGCTCATTCCTTGCTGATGAACATGAAATATTCCCTGGAACGATTGGCTGAGTTGTATATCAAGGAGATCGTTCGGTTGCATGGGATACCATCGAGCATTGTGTCAGATAGAGATCTCCGTTTCACTCCGAACTTCTAGACTAGTTTGCAATCCACTTTGGGAACTAAGTTAAAACTGAGTTCGGCTTATCATCCACAAACGGATGGTCAATCAGAAAGGACCATACAGTCATTGGAGGATCTTTTGAGGGCTTGTGTTTTGGAACAGCCTGAGAGTTAGGATAGCATGTTGCCTTTGATCGATTTCACCTACAACAATAGTTTCCAAACTAGTATCGGGATGGCCCCTTATGAAGCCTTGTATGGGAGAAAATGTAGGACTCCAATGAGTTGGTTTGAAACTGGGGAGAACTTAGTATTGGGACCTGAGTTGGTCCGAAAAACGTTGGAAAATATCAAGAGGATCCGGGAGAATATGAGAATAGCACAGAGTCAACAGAAAAGCTATTACGATAAGAGGCGGAGACCTCTTGAGTTTAAAGAGTGAGATCATGTATTTATGAGAGTCGTTCCGACTACTAGGATTGATAGGGTGTTGAAGTCTCGTAAGCTTACTCCAAGGTTTATTGGACCATATTAGATATTGAAGAAGGTTGGACCGGTGGCATATCGGATTGCTTTACCTCCATTGTTGTCGAATCTCCACAATAAGTATCATGTGTCTCAATTGCGGAAATATGTGGGGGATCCATCTCATGTGGTTGAGTCCGATCAGATAGAACTAATGGATAACTTAACATTTGCGACCTTGCTCGTGAGGATCATGGATACCAATATCAAGAAGTTGAGAGGAAAAGAGATTTCCTTGGTGAAGGTATTATGGAGCCAAGTGGATGAAGGAGACTCGACTTGGGAAGTGGAGCGAGGAAAAGAGATTTCCTTGGTGAAGGTATTAATTTTCGGGGACGAAAATTCTTATTAGAGGGGGAGGATTGTAACACCCTGAATTTATCTTTCTTAAGATGTGGTCAAAGTCCTGAATAATGGGACACACTTCCAGATTCTCGCTTGAACGAGAGGGACTCGCCTGGGCGAGAGATGGCTCACTTGGGTGAGTGGAAAACTGTGAGATGCTGAAGGATTCTCTTATGAGCGAGATTTGGCTCGCTTGGGTGAGTGAGAGAAGTGTGGAGGCTAGAGGATCCTCGCTTGAGCGAGAATCCCTCGATTGAGCGAGAATCCCTCGAGTATCTCCCCTTCTAAACCTTAAAAACTCATCAAACTCTCTTCCCCTTACTTATTAGCGGCACATTGGTGGATTTTGGAGGTGAAAATGAGCTTTGAAGGTTGAAGGAGATGGTGGGAGATGTTGCTCTTTTGCGGAACAATGGAGCTTACGCAAACTCATGTGAGGGAGAAGACCATTGGGTGTTAGAGTATTTCATTATAGTTATCTTCTCTAATTTCCCTCAAGAATCGGAGAGTGTGGTTAGATAGAAACTCCCTTGGAAGCTTGTCTTTCCATGTGAGAGTCTTTATCTTCCATGAAGATGCATTAGCCATAAACATGGAAATAAATGTGTATGAAAAACCGTTTTGTCAAATTAAATGCTAAATATTTGTTTATGGTAATACACCATCATGAAAGATTATTCTATCTTTACTTTTGTGTATGAATGATTACGTTGTGATAAAATGTGATGATTGTGTTATGTGATAATGAATATGTTGTGGTTATTTGATTGTGGTAAGAAATGAGATAAAATGTGAGTGTGACATTGAATTGTATTTTGTGAATGACATTGATGATTGTGTTATGTGAAGATATGTTATGGTGAAGTAATGAAGTGAGAACGATACATGGTAAATGATTATATTGTAGGTTGTTGTATTATTGTATGAGATGGGATGTAAAGGAATAGTAGTAATGATCCTAGGGATACACAAAATGAACATTGTGTTGGTGAGAAATTATATGAATGAATTGTTGTATTGATATGGAAAATATTGAGATTGATTGTGAGATTGATATGAAGAATGTATAAGTTGTATGTGGTATGATTCGCGTTTGTGGCATAGACTTGCCCTAAGTGGTATTGATTCGCCTTTGTGGCATTGACTTTCCCTATGTGGTATTGATTCACCTTCGTGGCATAGACTTGCCCTATGTGGTATTGATTCGCCTTTGTGGCATAGACTTGCCCTATGTGGTATTGATTCGCCTTCGTGGCAGAGACTTGCCCTATGTGGTATTGATTCGCTTTTGTGGCATAGACTTGTCCTACGTGCTATTGATTCGCCTTCGTGGCATAGACTTGTCCTATGTGGTATTGATTCGCCTTAGTGGCATAGACTTGCCCTATGTGGTATTGATTCACCCTTTTTGGCATAGATTTGCCATATGTGGTATTGAATCGCCTTTATGGTGTAGACTTGCCCTACGTGGTATTGAACCACCTTTATGGTGTAGACTTGCCCTACGTGGTATTGACTCGCCTTAGTGGTGTAGACTTGGCCTATGTGGTATTGGCTCTATGTAGCAATGTCTGAATTGCCTTTGTGGTATTATATTGTTGTGGAAGTATTGTATTGCTTTGGGAGTGTAACACCCTAAATTTTAAGTCTTTAAAATAATAGTATCAGTCCTGAGATCCTCGCTTGAGCGAGAGATTCTCGCTTGGGCGAGAGATAGACTCACCTAGGAGGGTGAAATATTGGGCTACACTAGAGGAGCCTCGCTTGAGCGAGAGATTCTCGCCTGGGCGAGAGAGGCTCACCTAGGAGGGTGAAATCCTGGGGTATACTGGAATATTCTTGCCTGAGTGAGAGTTGTCTCGCCTGGGCGAGAAATAGCATTTTGGGGCTGTTGACACTGTGAGATTCTCGCTTGAGCGAGAATCCCTCGCTTGAGCGAGAGGGTCAGATCTGAGTTTTTAAAATGGACGGGATTTCCTCGCTTGAGCGAGAATAAGCTCGCTTAAGCGAGAACCCGACGAGACAACATTTAATGAGAAACCCCTAAACACAATCTAGGGTTTAGAAAAGAAGAAGGGTGAGAGAATAGAGTTTTTTCAAGGACAAAATGCTTGGATACTCATCTAAGAGCTTGAGAAGAGGTAAAACTCTAGATTCTAACTCTCTTCTTCTCTTTAAAACCTATTTTGGGTATGTTGGGTCTCTTCTCAAAAATGAAGGAAACCATGGAAACTCATCCTTTTGAGTTATGGTTCGTTTTATGTTGTTTCTCTCTTACAACTCTTGGTTTAGAGTTAGTATTTTGAAAATGGAAAGAGTTGATGGGTTGAGTCATAAAAACCCCAAAACCCTAAAGTGAAAATGAGTAAAATGCTAGAGGTAGAAGATGAGTTTACCTTCTAATGTTGAAATATGAAATGAATAAGCATGTTTTAGATGGTTGTATACTTATGATGAAAGTAGTTTAGAAACATCTAAAATGTGATGAATATCTTGTATGGTTAAATAATGCAATATGAGTTGTTTATGTGATATTTGGAATAAATGACTAACGTTGTGTTATGTGGTGGGATGAGGAAAGATCCTAAAGTTGGCGGCGGTGTCGGTGGAACTTGTGAAGTTGCCAAGAACCAAATCCAACACTCACCAAGGTAAGGATAAGTCTTTAATTGTGTACCACCAACTTCGCGTGAGGTCGGAAGATATTCCTAAGACGACGTTTAGAACCAGGTACGGATATTTTGAGTATTCAGTCATGCCTTTTGGGGTAACGAATGCTCCAGCAATATTTACCGACTACATGAATCGGATTTTTCATCCGTATTTAGATACATTCGTAGTGGTATTTATTGATGACATTTTGATTTACTCCAAAAGCCGAGAGGGACATGCTGAACATCTGCGGATTGTGCTAGCACTTCTTAGCAAGAATCGGTTGTATTCAAAGCTGTCAAAATGCGACTTCTGGTTGGAGTCAGTAAATTTTCTTGGACATGTGATATCCAAGGAAGGGGTGGCGGTAGACCCTTCAAAGGTTGAAGCGGTTATGGAGTGGGCAGTGCCCAAGTCAGTCAAAGAGATCAGAAGCTTTCTGGGTTTGGCTGGGTATTATCGGAAATTCATAGAAGGATTTTCAAAGTTGGCTCTACCTTTGACGAAACTCACTAGGAAAGGGGAACCGTATGTGTGGACACTTCGATGTGAAGAAAGTTTCCAAGAGTTAAAACGAAGGTTGTCTACGGCGTCAGTTTTGATTCTTCCTTGTACTGATCGGGACTTCAGTGTTCATTGTGATGCATCCAAGCAAGGTTTGGGTTGTGTATTGATGCAAGAAGGGAAGGTTGTTGCATATGCTTCTCGACAGTTGAGGACGCACGAGCAGAACTACCCTACCCATGACTTGGAATTAGCTGCGGTTGTCTTTGCCTTAAAAATCTGGAGACACCACCTTTACGGTGTGAGATTTGAGGAATACAACGACCACAAGAGTTTGAAGTACTTGTTTGATCAGAAGGAATTGAACATGAGGCAGAGGAGATGAATAGAATTCCTTAAGGATTACGATTTTGGGTTACAATACCACCCAGGAAAGGCCAATGTGGTGGCCGATGCTCTAAGTCGGAAATCCTTGCATATGTCGGAATTGATGATCATAGAAGGGAAACTGATTGAAGAATTCAGGGATATGAACTTGGAAGTTCAGGTAAAGCCCCAGAGTATGATTCTAGGGATGCTTAAGGTCACAAATGAATTGTTCGAACAAATCTGGGTAATGCAAGTGGAGGATGAAGAACTAATGGCTAAACGGGATTTAATGCTAAGCGGTATGGAAACCGATTTCGCATTGGACTCTAGTGGAATGTTGTGTTACAAGGGGAGAGTGTGTGTACCTCGTGATGAGGAATTACGAAAGAATATTTTAGAGGAGTTCTATAAGAGCAAACTGAGTTTTCACCCGGGAACCACGAAAATGTATCAAGATTTGAAGACACTGTTTTGGTGGTCTGGGTTGAAAAGGGATGTGGCCTTGTATGTCTCGAGTTGTTTGGTGTGTCAGAAGGCCAAGATTGAGCTCAGCGACCAGCGGGAGAATTACAATCCCTAGAAATTCCCGTTTGGAGGTGGGATAATATCTCCATGGATTTTGTGTCTGGTTTTCCGAAAACTCAGAAAGGATATGATTCGATATAGGTGATCATAGATCAATTAACTAAATCTGCTCACTTTTTGCCTATGAACATGAGGTACTCTCTGGAGAGATTGGCAGAATTGTATATCTGGGAAATTATTCGCTTGCATGGAATACCGTCAAGCATTGTGTCGGATAAGGACCCCCGTTTCACTTCAAATTTTTGGACTAGTTTGCAATCCGCTTTGGGGACTAAGTTGAAGTTGAGTTCAACTTATCATCCACAAACGGACGGTCAATCGGAAAGGACAATACAATCATTGGAGGATCTTTGGAGGGCCTGTGTCTTAGAACAACCAGGGAGTTGGGATAGCATGTTGTCGTTGATCGAATTTACCTACAACAATAGCTTCCATTCGAGTATTGGGATGGCACCTTATGAGGCGTTGTATGGTAGGAAGTGTCGAACTCCAGTGAGTTGGTTTGAAACTGGGGAGAACTTGATATTAGGGCCCGAACTGGTTCAAGAGACGACAAATAAGATCAAGAAAATCCGGGAGAATATGAGAATCGCCCAGAGTCGGCAGAAAAGCTACTACGATAAGAGACGGAAACCTCTTGAATTTAAGGAGGGAGATCATGTTTTCATGAGAGTAGTCATGACTACTAGAATTGGTAGAGTGTTGAAATCTCATAAGCTGATGCCGCGATTTATTGGGCCTTATCAAATACTGAAGAGGATTGGGCCGGTAGCGTATCGTATTGCCTTACCACCGTTGTTGTCGAATCTCCACAATGTGTTTCATGTGTCTCAGTTGAGAAAATATGTTGGAGATCCATCTTATGTGGTTGAGACGGACCAGATAGAGTTGAAGGATAACCTGACTTTTGCGACGTTGCCTATGAGAATCATGGATACCAGTATCAAAAGGTTGAGGGGCAAGGAGATTCCTTTGGTGAAAGTGTTGTGGAGCCAAGTGGACGAAGGAGACACTACTTGGGAAGTTGAGCAAGAAATGAGGGAGGATTACCCTCATTTGTTTGAATCGAGGTATGTTTAATTTTAGGGGACGAAAATTCTTATAAGAGGGGGAGGATTGTAACACCCTAAATTTTATGTCTTTAAAATAATAGTATCAGTCCTGAGATCCTCGCTTGAGCGAGAGATTCTCACTTGTGCGAGAGATAGACTCAACTGGGAGGGTGAAATACTAGGCTATACTGGAGGAGCCTCGCTTGAGCGAGAGATTCTCGCCTGGGCGAGAGAGGCTCACCTGGGAGGGTGAAATCCTGGGGTATACTGAAAGATTCTCGCATGAGCGAGAGTTGTCTCGCCTGGGCGAGAAATAGCATTTTGGGGCTGTTGACACTGTGATATTCTCGCTTGAGCGAGAATCCCTCGCTTGAGCGAGATGGTCAGATCTGAGTTTTTAAAATGGGCGGGATTTCCTCGCTTGAGCGAGAATAAGCTCGCTTAAGCGAGAACCCGACGAGACAACATTTAATGAGAAACCCCTAAACACAATCTAGGGTTTAGAAAATAAGAAGGGTGAGAGAAGAGAGCTTTTTCAAGGACAAAAAGCTTGGATACTCATCTAAGAGTTTGAGAAGAGGTAAAACTCTAGATTCTAACTCTCTTCTTCTCTTTAAAACCTATTTTGGGTATGTTGGATCTCTTCTAAAAAATGAAGGAAACCATGGAAACTCATCCTTTTGAGTTATGGTTCGATTTATGTTGTTTCTCTCTTACAACTCTTGGTTCAGAGTTAGTATTTTGAAAATGGAAAGAGATGGTGGGTTGAGTCATAAAAACCCCAAAACCCTAAAGTGAAAATGAGTAAAATGCTAGAGGTAGAAGATGAGTTTACCTTCTAATGTTGAAATATGAAATGAATAAGCATGTTTTAGATGGTTGTATACTTATGATGAAAGTAGTTTAATAACATCTAAAATGTGATGAATATCTTGTATGGTTAAATAATGTAATATGAGTTGTTTATGTGATATTTGGAATAAATGACTAACGTTGTGTTTTGTGGTGGGATGAGGAAAGATCCTAGAGTTGGCGGCGGTGTCGGTGGAACTTGTGAAGTTGCCAAGAACCAAATCCAACACTCACCAAGGTAAGGATAAGTCTTTAATTGTGCATTTTGTAACACCCTAAATTTGAGTCTTTAAAATTATAGTATCAGTCCTGGAAGTCTCGCTTGAGCGAGAGATTCTCGCCTGAGTGAGAAAGGATTCCCTGAGAGGGTGAAATCTTGGGCTATACTGGAGGATTCTCGCCTGAGCGAGAGTTGTCTCGCCTAGGCGAGAAATGGTATTTTGGGGCTATTGACACTGTGAGATTCTCGCTTGAGCGAGAGCGTCAGATCTGAAATTTTAAAAAGGCGGGATTTTCTCGCCTGAGCGAGAATGGGCTCGCTTGAGCGAGAACCTAACAACCGCTCTTTAAAATAGAAACCCCAAACACATTTTAGGGTTAGAACTTTAAAGTGAAGAGAGATAAAAGAGCTTTTCAAGAGCAAAGAGCCTTAGGACTCATCTTAGAGCTTGAGAAGAGGTAAACCTCTTGTTCCTAACTCTTCTTCTTCCTCTCTAACTTGTTTTGGGTATGTTGGATCTATTTTCAAAACATGAGAAACCATGGAAACTCACCCTTTAGAGTTATGGTTCATTTTATGTTGTTTTTCTCTTGTAAACTCTTGGTTTATAGTTGATATTTGATGAATGGAAAGGTTTTGTGGGTTATTCATGAAAACCCCAAAAACCCCCAAAATGAGAATATGAGTAAAAAGAGAAATGGATGAAATGTTAGATGTGGATGATGAGTTTATGCTTTGATGTTGATATATGAGATAAACATGTATGTTTAGACGCTTGGAAACTTGTATTGAAGTAGTTTTGGAAATCTTGAATATATGTGAATCTCTTGTATGTTTGATGATGAAATATGAGTCGTTATGTATTATTTTGAATAAATGACTGACACTGTTGTTATTGGTGGAAATGAGAAGAGAGATCCTAAGGTTGGAGGAGATCGTGGAGGGAACTGGTAAAGTTACTCACAAATCGAACTCTAATACTCACCGAGGTAAGGATAAGTCTTTAATCGTGCATTTGGAATAGAAAATGTGTATTTTCTGGTTATGCAATGATTGTGTTGTAAATTACGCATTTAGTATAAACATATATGGGTGTGTTTATATTAAAGAAGGCGTAGATTTACGGAAAAAGGAAAATGTGGGTATTTTCTAGTTGTGTAATGATCAAGTCGTAGCTTACGCATTTAGTACAAAACATATATGAGTGTGTTTATATTAAAGTAGGCGTAGGTTTACGGGAATGGAAAAGGTGTGTATTGTCTGATTATGCTATAATCATATGGTGAATTACGTATTTAGAATAAACATATATGGAGTGTTTATACTAAAGATGGCGTGGATTTACGGGAAATGATTGGCGGCAAATCAATGAAAGGAAAAATATATTTTTAGCCGACCACGAATGGTTAGAGACTCTGGCTTGAGTATATAAGCAAAACTCTGGCTTGATTATATAAGCAAAACTCTGGCTTGAGTATATAAGCAAAACTATGGCTTGAGTATATAAGCAAAACTCTGGCTTGAGTATATAAGCGCGATTTGTTTTAATAAAAATGAGAATCTGCTTTTAGCTAACCCTAAGGGGAGTAGCGACTTTGGCTCAAGTTATGCAGCAAGACAAAATGAATTTCGAAAATGGTTTACTAACCCTTTTTCTAATGTGGATTATCTTATAATGACGTTTATTGAATTAACGACTTACTCCTTTGTGTGTTTTGTACTTTTATCATTAATAATCTCATTGCAGATAAATAGATGAATGGAGTATGCTGGGTCGGGAGCTTTAGGAGCTTTAGACTTTGGATTCACTATTTACGTTTTTGTACCTTAAATGACTACTTGCGGATTTGAATGATTGTAACCATGGTTAACACTTATTTGGGTATTTCGTAACCATGTGTACTGTTATTTTTGGAGTGTTATAACTTTTGGGCTCTTAGTACACATGGGGAATAATAATGGATGAATTATGCTTTTCTGTCATATGAAGAGTGTTGTAGTATGACATGTTAAAATGGTTTTATGAAATGATTAATGAGTGATCAGAGTGTAATGAGGAATGTATGTACAAATGAAATTAAATAAGGAAAAATTTTCAAGGGTAGAATTTTGGGTCCTTACACATTTGGAATCGAAAACGTGTATTTTATGATTGTGCAAGGATTGAGTTGTAAAGTACGCATTTAGTATAAACATACATGGGTGTGTTTATATTAAAGTAGGCGTAGATTTATGGAAAAGAAAGTATGTTGTACTTTCTGGTTATGTAATGGTTGAGTTGTGAATCACGTATTGGCGTGGATTTACATGAAATGATTTATGGTGAAATTAAGGAAAATGAAATATATTTTTAGCCGACCATGAATGGTTAGCGACTCTGGCTTGAGTATATAAGCAAAACTCTGGCTTGAGTATATTAGCAAAACTCTGGCTTGAGTATATAAGCAAAACTCTGGCTTGAGTATATTAGCAAAACTCTGGCTTGAGTATATAAGCAAAACTCTGGCTTGAGTATATAAGCATGTTTTATTTAAAACAAAGGGAAATGAGAATCTGCTTTTAGCTAACCCCGAGGAGTGTAGCGACTTTGGCTCAAGTTATGTAGCAAAGTAAAATGAATTTCAAAATGGTTTACCAACCCAATTTCTAAAGTGGATTATCTTATGATGATGTTTATTTGAATTAACGACTTACTCCTTTGTATGTTTGTGTGCTTGTCATTGATAATCTCATTGCAGATAAACAGGTGACATGAGGGGGATTCATTTTGGGGAGTCTTAGAGAGCTTTACATTTTGGATTTATTCGCTTGCACTATTTTGTACATGAGTGCATAGTTGATATTTTGAAATATGATGTAACTAATGATGTAGATATAATTGCTAATATGATGGTGTAACTCTGAATATGTGTAGCTATGGGTATTTTGGAAACCCATAGCTAGTTATATGCGGTGTTTACAAAGTTTAATTAATACGAATTATGTTTTTCTGTCGAATGATTTTGTATGTTAATATTGAGATACATTGCGAAGAGGGAAATAAGATTTGAAGTAAAGATATTAAATTGGTAATGTGAGTTAGGAGAGATTGCATGTAATTGAACTAAATCGAGAAAAAAATTTCAAGGGTAGAATTTCGGTTCTTACAGGGAGTGTTGTATTGCTTTGAAATTATTGTGTCACCTTTGGGTATGAGATTGTCGTTGTGTGTCGTGATTGACTATGGTAACGCGATTGTGTTGAAGATTGAATTGGATGATTCGTATAAATAAGTTAGAATAGATACTAATTGAAGAAGTGAATATCCTACGATATGAAGTATTGATTGTATGATTCGTTTGTATATGTTGATATGGTTTATTTTAGTTGTTGTATAGGTTGTAGTACTTTAATGTTATTGCTCCATGTAATTCCACGTTGCGGTCGTCGTAGTTGGTTCTTAACCCCTTTGTGTTTCTTTGTCTATGTGATGTATATGAGTTCAGGATGTTGATGTTGCACCTTGGACGTATGCTGACGGGAGTACATACTAGAGTAGTTGTTTATGTGTATGAAATTGTATTTGTATAATGTATGTAATATGAGAAATATGTCGATGAAACTCTTTTTGTATAAATAATCTCTTTAGAATGATGTAATAAAACTAGTATAATTTCCTTAGCCCGTGATTTAATTGAAAAAGGGATAATCGTATGGATTATGGATTAAAATGGAATGTAATGACATGTTTTTGCTGAAAAAATATTATTCATTATTTCTGCATTTTTGTTGTGAGACGTAACTAATATTTGAATCCACCCAAATTTTCCAAATCGGTTATGTAATATCTTCCAATAACCAATCACTTCACTTTCATGAATAAAGTTTTTAATTTCATTGAGTTATAAAAGTCGGGTCGTTACAATTTGGTATCAGAGCAGTTCTTTCCTACCCGACTTGGAGTTATGGACTCATTTCTATTTCTCTGTGTGACTTTGAGGTGTCTGCTTGTCTGTTTGGTCGTAATTCTTGCCTTAATCTATGATGCACTTTCTTTGTTATGACTATTATCATCTCTTATTGTGAATTACTTGTTGAATTTTTTACTGAAGACTTCTGGCTGTGAACTAGTTGTTAAATGTCTTGCTGCAAATTCTTGATGAAGTGCTTGTTGAAAACTTCTTGCTGAATTTCTTGCAGTGAAGTCATTGTTGGGAATTATTTATTGAAAATCTTACAGTGAATTTATGGTTGTGAACCTCTTGTTAAATTGCTTGTTATGAACTTCTGGTTGTGACTTTCCTGTTGAATTTCTTGACGTGAAATTTATTTGTTGAGTATTTCTCGTGGCGAATTTCTGGTTATGAACTTTTTGTGGATTTCTTGTTGCGAACTTTCTTTTATCTCTAACTTTGAGGTGATTGAAAAGAAACGATTAAATTAACTTTCTTTAGTTTACTCATATGTCTTCATTGTTATGGTTGAAAAGAAATTTTACTGGTGATCATTCGCCATACGATCCAATGGGGGATTGTGAATTTCATTTACGTCGTAAGAAAAGAAAACTTTTGAAAAATGTATTTTATACCTTGGGAATAAGATTTTTAAATTCGATTGTTGATTTTATAGAAATTGAAAATTCATAAAGGTGTGATATAATATTTTCTTCTCATTGATAACTTACGGTATGGAGAATAATAACAGTCTGTTTAATTAGAATACAAAATTGATGCTAAGTACAATCTCATGTTATAGGAGATTAGAGGTAGAGTTAGCAGGCAACATGAGTCTTCTGCTAAGCTCTGTTGATTGTTGATGTAACACCCCAAATTTTAATCTTTAAAAATATAGTATCAGTCCTGGAAGCCTCGCTTGATCGAGAGATTCTCGCCTGAGCGAAAAAGGATCAGCTGGGAGGGTGAAATCCTGGACTACACTGGAGGATTCTCGCTTGGGCGAGAAATGGCAATTTTGGGCTGTTGACACAGTGTAATCGATTACATTCTGCTGGTAATCGATTACACACTGCTGGTAATCGATTACACTCTGCTGGTAATCGATTACATCGTATTAAAAGCATCAGATATGTGCATCTGACACAGTGTAATTGATTACACATTTCTGGTAATCGATTACACATTGCTGGTAATCAATTACACATTGCTGGTAATCGATTACACATTGCTGGTAATCGATTACACATTGCTGGTAATCGATTACATCGTATTAAAAGCATCAGATATGTGCATCTGACACAGTGTAATCGATTACACATTTCTGGTAATCGATTACACATTGCTCGTAATCGATTACACATTTCTGGTAATCGATTACATCGTATTAAAAGCATCAAATATGTGCATCTGACACAGTGTTATCGATTACTCACTCCTGGTAATCGATTACATCGTATTAAAAGCATCAGATATGCGCATTTTTCACGTTGTAATCGATTACACCATGTTGGTAATCGATTACAACCCGACGACACCTCTTTAAAACAGAAACCCAAACACATTTTAGGGGGAGAACTTCGAAGAGAAGAGAGAGAGGAGAGCTTTTCAAGAGCAAGGAGCCTTAGGACTCATCTTAGAGCTTGAGAAGAGAGAGATCCTAAGGTTGGAGGCGGTGTCGGTGGAACTCGAGAAGTTGCCAAGAACCAAACCCAACACTCATCGAGGTAAGGATAAGTCTTTAATGTTGCATTTGAAATAGAAAATGTGTATTTTCTGGTTATGCAAAGACTAAGTTGTAAATTACGCATTTAGTATGAACATATATGGGTGTGTTTATACTAAAGTAGGCGTAGATTTACGGAAAAGGAAAATGTGAGTATTTTCTGGTTATGAAATGATCGAGTTGTGAATTATGCATTTAGTATGAACATATATGGGTGTGTTTATACTAAAGTAGGCGTAGATTTACGGAAAAGGAAAATGTGAGTATTTTCTGGTTATGAAATGAACGAGTTGTGAATTACGCATTTAGTATGAACATATATGGATGTGTTTATACTAAAGTAGGCGTAGATTTACGGAAGATGGAAAAGGTGTGTGTTTCCTGGCCATGCAATAATTATATTGTAAATCACGTATTAGTATAAACAGATATGGAGTGTTTATACTAAAGATGACGTGGATTTACGGGAAATGATTGATTGCAAATCGATGGAAGGAAAAATATATTTTTAGCCGACCAGAAATGGTTAGCGACTTCGGCCCGAGTTTATGAGGCAACACTTCGGCCCGAGTTTATGAGGCAACACTTCGGCTCGAGTTTATGTAGCAACACTTCGGCCCGAGTTTACGCGGCATGTTTTCTTTATAAAAGAGATGAGAATTTGTTTTTAGCTAACCCTAAGGGGTGTAGCGACTTCGGCTCGAGTTTATGTAGCAACACTTCGGCCCGAGTTTACGCGGCATGTTTTCTTTATAAAAGAGATGAGAATTTGTTTTTAGCTAACCCTAAGGGGTGTAGCGACTTCGGCTCGAGTTTATGTAGCAACACTTCGGCCCGAGTTTACGCGGCATGTTTTCTTTATAAAAGAGATGAGAATTTGTTTTTAGCTAACCCTAAGGGGTGTAGTGACTTCGGCTCGAGTTTATGTAGCAACACTTCGGCCCGAGTTTATGAGGCGTGTTTTATTGGTAAAAAGGATGAGAATCTGCTTTTAGCTAACCCTGAGGGGTGTAGTGACTTTGGCTCAAGTTATGCAGGAAGACAAAATGAATTTCGAAATTGGTTTACTAACCCTTTTTCTAATGTGGATTATCTTATAATGACGTTTATTGAATTAACGACTTACTCCTTTGTGTGTTTTGTACTTTTGTCATTGATACTCTCATTGCAGGTAAATAGACGAATGGAGTATGCTAGTTCGGGAGCTTTAGGAGCTTTAGACGTTGGATTCACTATTTGCGTTTTTGTACTTTAAATGACTACTTGTGGATTTGAATGATTGTAACCATGACTGACATTTATTTGGGTATTCGTAACCAGGGGTATTGTTATATTTGGAGTATTATAACTTTTGGGCTCTTAGTACCCAATGAGAATAATAATGAATGAATTATGTTTTTCCGCAATTTAAATTATATGATAATATAATATGTGTAAAGAGTATTTTTAAGGAATGATTCCTGAAGGTTTTAAGTAAGATGATGAATGTATGTTAGAGGGATTAAAATGAATAAAAAAAAATTTCTAAGGGTAGAAATCGGGTCGTTACAATATGGTATCAGAGCATAGTTAATCCTGCGGCCTAGGATATGGCCTTACATGCTTCTTTGTGATCTTTATGTGTTTGAATTGCTTGGTTAGCATTGACGATTGTGTGTTATGTGATGCTTGTCTGGTTATACAATTAGTCTACTGACAAGTACGTGAGTGCAGGTACACATGGCTGGAAGAGAAAGAGGAGCGAGTCAGAATGTTCCGTATGACCTCTTGGCCCAGATGGTGGCAGCACTACAACAAATGAGTGAGAATTTACAACATCTGAATCGGAGCGTGGCACCAGGTCCAAGCTCGCACACCCTAGTTCAACAAGGACCGGCTGAGTACCGGGGGTTAGATAAATCCTGCAGAAGGAACCCTAGTACGTTTCAAGGCGGATTCACCCCGAATGCTGCTATTGAGTGGGTCCAAGGAATGGAGTGTACTAACATCAAGGCGGATGGAGTGGCGACCTCCGAATCCATTCCTCACAAGGACTTTGGGCCTCAACGAAATTTTGTACACGGAAGAGGCAAGGATAAGAGGTATCGCGAAGAGCGGAAGCATTATTTTCCACGTGTTGGTACTCGGAGTTGCATTTCGTATGGACCGAGGACCCATGCGAATGCCGGAGGGTCACGGTTAAACTCTCCACCTGGGTGCAACAAGTGTAACCGGAAACATGACGGATGATTGTGTTCTGGAACTACAAATCACCGTTTTCGTTGTAAAGAGACCGGACCTATAAAGAGGCATTGTCCTACATCACGGCAGAGTATGAATGCTATGGGGACTGGACGACCTCAATCTATCGGCAGAGTGGTTACCATGTATGGTGCAGAGGCATCAGAATCGGATAGTCTGATCCGATGTGGGATGTATGAGGAAAGGGGAATGGATGTTTCCACTGCAAGGAGTTTGAGCATAATAAAAGGTATTGTTCCAAGCTGGATCGGAGACCTAATGCCACTCCTGCCGAGGAGGCAAGAGACCACAGTTAGATGGTTACCCCAAGTGGCGCAGGGACATCAGGTGTTGATGATCCGGCGAGAGGTAAACGCATGGTGACAGATATTCCTTGTTTAGTGTTGTTGATTCGGGAGCGACACACTCCCTTATATATGATAAATGTGAAAACAGGCTGAAATTGTAAACTGAGTCATTACTTCCGACTTGGTCGCGTCGACCCCAATCTTTGTGCTGGTGGTGGTGTCGACGTTTATGTTCTAGTGTCCGATTGTGGTAAATGGTGTGATATTTACCGTAGATTCAGTCTGCTTGTCGTTATCCCAGTTAGATATAATTTTGGGGATGAACTAATTGTCAGCAAATCATGTTGTGATTGAATAGTGCTGACAAGGTTGTGGCGGTTAGGGATCTGTGCGAGATCTCTGACCAGGCTAGTGGTTTGGTGCCAGTGTCGGCTAAGAGAGTCAGGACCATCCTTCGAAAAAGGGATCGGTGTTCATTCAGTAAATGTCACAAGAGGGTATTTAAGAACTCGTTAGTATTTCGAGATGTTAAGATTTGAAAGAACTATTTATTTTGTCTTGGAAAGTGGACTTTCGTCTATGAATGATTGACTTTTATAATAAGTATACTGACAAGAAAAATGTTTAAGTCGGGGATACTTGTTTTCTCTTATGAGTTGTTAAAGGTTAATTCCCTTTGTTGGCCTTAGTGTGTATGCGCACGCTAAGAGGTGAAACTCATATTTCGAAAATGAAATAGAGGTTGGATAAATTACCTAAAGGTCCTTGCGACTAATGTGTTTACATGGATGTTGACTAATCAGATGTATTATCATTTTGAGGTGACCTATGGTTGGTACCCCAAAATCGATTAAGTATGAAAAAGTTATTTTTGATTCTTGTGTATGAAGCTTTTGGTCTATGAAATTTATTTTTTTGTTAAAGATGAGTACCCGCCGTAACAAATGTATATTGGTATTGAACACCAAGCTATGTGCGGGGATGTTGAACCTCAAAAAAAAAAAAAAACTTATTTTGGATCGGGAGTGTCTCAGTGTATGGTTGGGGTAAAGGGTAGAACCTTTACTATAATGTTGATATGCGCGATGATGTCCCAGTTGGATTTAATCCTGGAAATGGACTAGCGATCAACAAATTGTGTTATGTTTAACTGTGTGTACTTGTTGAGGTGAAGAATTAAGATCTAGTTGCATTGATATGTATATGGGTGCAAAAGGGTAAGACTTATAATGATAGTCGAGAAAAGAGGCTAGTTAAGTTACTTACCCCGCCAATGTGATGAATGCAATGGAATAGACGTGAAACTTTTGGTCTCGAATGACCGGTTATTTTGCGGTAGGACATTGGCAACGCATGAAAGAGTGGTGGTGATCCGAAATTGTCTGCGTTGAATGTGTACCGGCAAAAGTTGTTGTTGTTTCGTGAACGTCAGTAATTGCGGTGTATGGGTGTGGTGTAACCATAGGAGAGAAGAAGTTTTGGGTTGTGTCGAAATGAGCGTGTGAACCTTGTTTCACGACGTGGTTGCCATGAGTCGTGGATTCAAACTGCTTTCGAAAATCATTTTTGGGAAAACTTAGCTTGTGCCTAAGTAATGATTTAGTATCATGTTGGAGAATTCCGAAATTTTAGCAACCATATCGGAATAAGTATGAGGTTGTTAAAAGTTTAGTGATATGAGACGCCCATGTATTTCTGGACATAATGCGAGTGGGTTAATAAGTTTATATTTACTAACGGAATTGGGGTGACCAAACCAAACGCAAGTTGTAGGTTTGAGTGTTGGTCGACTTGTGCTTGCCGATTGGTAACAAAATACCTAGTTTTGGTGTGAATCAATGGTTTTATGGTTTCAGTGGAGGCTAGAAATCGGTAATTTCTTTAGATGATAAGATTTGATGATAGAAATATTTTATGTAATTAGACAATTACTAGATAGTTTGATTGTTTTACAATGGATGAGACACTAAGAATTCTATTGTGTAAGTATTTTGTGGATCTAGTAAAATGAAATTGTGCTAGAGTCTCGAGTGGAGGTGAGACTAGCTAGTGTATGATGGATGTTAAAAGATGCATTTAGATAGATATGGGATCAGGAGTTCCCCATTCGCTGAAGTTCGAGAGTGTTATCGGGATTCTTAACGTATGTTAGGATTGATAGATGGATAGGTGTTAGAGATCTATGGTTCTTGATGGATATAAGAAAAATCTTTAGTCTGAATTATGGATTAGTTCCCATGGCACTCGAGTTATTGAATGCAGAGATCTTAACATTTGGACATTGAGGAGTTAGTTCATGAATTGGTTTGGTGATATCGTGATTTATTGGTGTATGCCCTTAGTGACTGATTAAGTAATCTTAATGGATTAGAGAATCGAATTGTGGTTTTGGTTGAATATTCTTGTGCCTAAGGTCTAGGTGATGATTTTATTTTCCGAGGTATGTTTAATTTTCGGGGACGAAAATTCTTATAAGAGGGGGAGGATTGTAACACCCCAAATTTTAATCTTTAAAAATATAGTATCAGTCCTGGAAGTCTCGCTTGATCGAGAGATTCTCGCCTGAGCAAAAAAGGATCAGCTGGGAGGGTGAAATCCTGGACTATACTGGAGGATTCTCGCCTGGGCGAGAAATGGCAATTTTGGGCTGTTGACACAGTGTAATCGATTACATTCTGCTGGTAATCGATTACACACTGCTGGTAATCGATTACACTCTGCTGGTAATCGATTACATCGTATTAAAAGCATCAGATATGTGCATCTGACACAGTGTAATCGATTACACATTTCTAGTAATCGATTACACATTGCTGGTAATCGATTACACATTGCTGGTAATCGATTACACATTGCTGGTAATCGATTACACATTGCTGGTAATCGATTACATCGTATTAAAAGCATCAGATATGTGCATCTGACATAGTGTAATCGATTACATTCTGCTGGTAATCGATTACACACTGCTGATAATCGATTACACTCTGCTGGTAATCGATTACATCGTATTAAAAGCATCAGATATGTGCATCTGACACAGTGTAATTGATTACACATTTCTGGTAATCGATTACACATTGCTGGTAATCAATTACACATTGCTGGTAATCGATTACACATTGCTGGTAATCGATTACACATTGCTGGTAATCGATTACATCGTATTAAAAGCATCAGATATGTGCATCTGACACAGTGTAATCGATTACACATTTCTGGTAATCGATTACACATTGCTCGTAATCGATTACACATTTCTGGTAATCGATTACATCGTATTAAAAGCATCAAATATGTGCATCTGACACAGTGTTATCGATTACTCACTCCTGGTAATCGATTACATCGTATTAAAAGCATCAGATATGCGCATTTTTCACGTTGTAATCGATTACACCATGTTGGTAATCGATTACAACCCGACGACACCTCTTTAAAACAGAAACCCAAACACATTTTAGGGGGAGAACTTCGAAGAGAAGAGAGAGAGGAGAGCTTTTCAAGAGCAAGGAGCCTTAGGACTCATCTTAGAGCTTGAGAAGAGAGAGATCCTAAGGTTGGAGGCGGTGTCGGTGGAACTCGAGAAGTTGCCAAGAACCAAACCCAACACTCATCGAGGTAAGGATAAGTCTTTAATGTTGCATTTGAAATAGAAAATGTGTATTTTCTGGTTATGCAAAGACTAAGTTGTAAATTACGCATTTAGTATGAACATATATGGGTGTGTTTATACTAAAGTAGGCGTAGATTTACGGAAAAGGAAAATGTGAGTATTTTCTGGTTATGAAATGATCGAGTTGTGAATTATGCATTTAGTATGAACATATATGGGTGTGTTTATACTAAAGTAGGCGTAGATTTACGGAAAAGGAAAATGTGAGTATTTTCTGGTTATGAAATGAACGAGTTGTGAATTACGCATTTAGTATGAACATATATGGATGTGTTTATACTAAAGTAGGCGTAGATTTACGGAAGATGGAAAAGGTGTGTGTTTCCTGGCCATGCAATAATTATATTGTAAATCACGTATTAGTATAAACAGATATGGAGTGTTTATACTAAAGATGACGTGGATTTACGGGAAATGATTGATTGCAAATCGATGGAAGGAAAAATATATTTTTAGCCGACCAGAAATGGTTAGCGACTTCGGCCCGAGTTTATGAGGCAACACTTCGGCCCGAGTTTATGAGGCAACACTTCGGCTCGAGTTTATGTAGCAACACTTCGGCCCGAGTTTACGCGGCATGTTTTCTTTATAAAAGAGATGAGAATTTGTTTTTAGCTAACCCTAAGGGGTGTAGCGACTTCGGCTCGAGTTTATGTAGCAACACTTCGGCCCGAGTTTACGCGGCATGTTTTCTTTATAAAAGAGATGAGAATTTGTTTTTAGCTAACCCTAAGGGGTGTAGCGACTTCGGCTCGAGTTTATGTAGCAACACTTCGGCCCGAGTTTACGCGGCATGTTTTCTTTATAAAAGAGATGAGAATTTGTTTTTAGCTAACCCTAAGGGGTGTAGTGACTTCGGCTCGAGTTTATGTAGCAACACTTCGGCCCGAGTTTATGAGGCGTGTTTTATTGGTAAAAAGGATGAGAATCTGCTTTTAGCTAACCCTGAGGGGTGTAGTGACTTTGGCTCAAGTTATGCAGGAAGACAAAATGAATTTCGAAATTGGTTTACTAACCCTTTTTCTAATGTGGATTATCTTATAATGACGTTTATTGAATTAACGACTTACTCCTTTGTGTGTTTTGTACTTTTGTCATTGATAATCTCATTGCAGGTAAATAGACGAATGGAGTATGCTAGTTCGGGAGCTTTAGGAGCTTTAGACGTTGGATTCACTATTTGCGTTTTTGTACTTTAAATGACTACTTGTGGATTTGAATGATTGTAACCATGACTGACATTTATTTGGGTATTCGTAACCAGGGGTATTGTTATATTTGGAGTATTATAACTTTTGGGCTCTTAGTACCCAATGAGAATAATAATGAATGAATTATGTTTTTCCGCAATTTAAATTATATGATAATATAATATGTGTAAAGAGTATTTTTAAGGAATGATTCCTGAAGGTTTTAAGTAAGATGATGAATGTATGTTAGAGGGATTAAAATGAATAAAAAAAAATTTCTAAGGGTAGAAATCGGGTCGTTACAATATGGTATCAGAGCATAGTTAATCCTGCGGCCTAGGATATGGCCTTACATGCTTCTTTGTGATATTTATGTGTTTGAATTGCTTGGTTAGCATTGACGATTGTGTGTTATGTGATGCTTGTCTGGTTATACAATTAGTCTACTGACAAGTACGTGAGTGCAGGTACACATGGCTGGAAGAGAAAGAGGAGCGAGTCAGAATGTTCCGTATGACCTCTTGGCCCAGATGGTGGCAGCACTACAACAAATGAGTGAGAATTTACAACATCTGAATCGGAGCGTGGCACCAGGTCCAAGCTCGCACACCCTAGTTCAACAAGGACCGGCTGAGTACCGGGGGTTAGATAAATCCTGCAGAAGGAACCCTAGTACGTTTCAAGGCGGATTCACCCCGAATGCTGCTATTGAGTGGGTCCAAGGAATGGAGTGTACTAACATCAAGGCGGATGGAGTGGCGACCTCCGAATCCATTCCTCACAAGGACTTTGGGCCTCAACGAAATTTTGTACACGGAAGAGGCAAGGATAAGAGGTATCGCGAAGAGCGGAAGCATTATTTTCCACGTGTTGGTACTCGGAGTTGCATTTCGTATGGACCGAGGACCCATGCGAATGCCGGAGGGTCACGGTTAAACTCTCCACCTGGGTGCAACAAGTGTAACCGGAAACATGACGGATGATTGTGTTCTGGAACTACAAATCACCGTTTTCGTTGTAAAGAGACCGGACCTATAAAGAGGCATTGTCCTACATCACGGCAGAGTATGAATGCTATGGGGACTGGACGACCTCAATCTATCGGCAGAGTGGTTACCATGTATGGTGCAGAGGCATCAGAATCGGATAGTCTGATCCGATGTGGGATGTATGAGGAAAGGGGAATGGATGTTTCCACTGCAAGGAGTTTGAGCATAATAAAAGGTATTGTTCCAAGCTGGATCGGAGACCTAATGCCACTCCTGCCGAGGAGGCAAGAGACCACAGTTAGATGGTTACCCCAAGTGGCGCAGGGACATCAGGTGTTGATGATCCGGCGAGAGGTAAACGCATGGTGACAGATATTCCTTGTTTAGTGTTGTTGTTCGGGAGCGACACACTCCCTTATATATGATAAATGTGAAAACAGGCTGAAATTGTAAACTGAGTCATTACTTCCGACTTGGTCGCGTCGACCCCAATCTTTGTGCTGGTGGTGGTGTCGACGTTTATGTTCTAGTGTCCGATTGTGGTAAATGGTGTGATATTTACCGTAGATTCAGTCTGCTTGTCGTTATCCCAGTTAGATATAATTTTGGGGATGAACTAATTGTCAGCAAATCATGTTGTGATTGAATAGTGCTGACAAGGTTGTGGCGGTTAGGGATCTGTGCGAGATCTCTGACCAGGCTAGTGGTTTGGTGCCAGTGTCGGCTAAGAGAGTCAGGACCATCCTTCGAAAAAGGGATCGGTGTTCATTCAGTAAATGTCACAAGAGGGTATTTAAGAACTCGTTAGTATTTCGAGATGTTAAGATTTGAAAGAACTATTTATTTTGTCTTGGAAAGTGGACTTTCGTCTATGAATGATTGACTTTTATAATAAGTATACTGACAAGAAAAATGTTTAAGTCGGGGATACTTGTTTTCTCTTATGAGTTGTTAAAGGTTAATTCCCTTTGTTGGCCTTAGTGTGTATGCGCACGCTAAGAGGTGAAACTCATATTTCGAAAATGAAATAGAGGTTGGATAAATTACCTAAAGGTCCTTGCGACTAATGTGTTTACATGGATGTTGACTAATCAGATGTATTATCATTTTGAGGTGACCTATGGTTGGTACCCCAAAATCGATTAAGTATGAAAAAGTTATTTTTGATTCTTGTGTATGAAGCTTTTGGTCTATGAAATTTATTTTTTTGTTAAAGATGAGTACCCGCCGTAACAAATGTATATTGGTATTGAACACCAAGCTATGTGCGGGGATGTTGAACCTCAAAAAAAAAAAAAAACTTATTTTGGATCGGGAGTGTCTCAGTGTATGGTTGGGGTAAAGGGTAGAACCTTTACTATAATGTTGATATGCGCGATGATGTCCCAGTTGGATTTAATCCTGGAAATGGACTAGCGATCAACAAATTGTGTTATGTTTAACTGTGTGTACTTGTTGAGGTGAAGAATTAAGATCTAGTTGCATTGATATGTATATGGGTGCAAAAGGGTAAGACTTATAATGATAGTCGAGAAAAGAGGCTAGTTAAGTTACTTACCCCGCCAATGTGATGAATGCAATGGAATAGACGTGAAACTTTTGGTCTCGAATGACCGGTTATTTTGCGGTAGGACATTGGCAACGCATGAAAGAGTGGTGGTGATCCGAAATTGTCTGCGTTGAATGTGTACCGGCAAAAGTTGTTGTTGTTTCGTGAACGTCAGTAATTGCGGTGTATGGGTGTGGTGTAACCATAGGAGAGAAGAAGTTTTGGGTTGTGTCGAAATGAGCGTGTGAACCTTGTTTCACGACGTGGTTGCCATGAGTCGTGGATTCAAACTGCTTTCGAAAATCATTTTTGGGAAAACTTAGCTTGTGCCTAAGTAATGATTTAGTATCATGTTGGAGAATTCCGAAATTTTAGCAACCATATCGGAATAAGTATGAGGTTGTTAAAAGTTTAGTGATATGAGACGCCCATGTATTTCTGGACATAATGCGAGTGGGTTAATAAGTTTATATTTACTAACGGAATTGGGGTGACCAAACCAAACGCAAGTTGTAGGTATGAGTGTTGGTCGACTTGTGCTTGCCGATTGGTAACAAAATACCTAGTTTTGGTGTGAATCAATGGTTTTATGGTTTCAGTGGAGGCTAGAAATCGGTAATTTCTTTAGATGATAAGATTTGATGATAGAAATATTTTATGTAATTAGACAATTACTAGATAGTTTGATTGTTTTACAATGGATGAGACACTAAGAATTCTATTGTGTAAGTATTTTGTGGATCTAGTAAAATGAAATTGTGCTAGAGTCTCGAGTGGAGGTGAGACTAGCTAGTGTATGATGGATGTTAAAAGATGCATTTAGATAGATATGGGATCAGGAGTTCCCCATTCGCTGAAGTTCGAGAGTGTTATCGGGATTCTTAACGTATGTTAGGATTGATAGATGGATAGGTGTTAGAGATCTATGGTTCTTGATGGATATAAGAAAAATCTTTAGTCTGAATTATGGATTAGTTCCCATGGCACTCGAGTTATTGAATGCAGAGATCTTAACATTTGGACATTGAGGAGTTAGTTCATGAATTGGTTTGGTGATATCGTGATTTATTGGTGTATGCCCTTAGTGACTGATTAAGTAATCTTAATGGATTAGAGAATCGAATTGTGGTTTTGGTTGAATATTCTTGTGCCTAAGGTCTAGGTGATGATTTTATTTTCCGAGGTATGTTTAATTTTCGGGGACGAAAATTCTTATAAGAGGGGGAGGATTGTAACACCCCAAATTTTAATCTTTAAAAATATAGTATCAGTCCTGGAAGTCTCGCTTGATCGAGAGATTCTCGCCTGAGCAAAAAAGGATCAGCTGGGAGGGTGAAATCCTGGACTATACTGGAGGATTCTCGCCTGGGCGAGAAATGGCAATTTTGGGCTGTTGACACAGTGTAATCGATTACATTCTGCTGGTAATCGATTACACACTGCTGGTAATCGATTACACTCTGCTGGTAATCGATTACATCGTATTAAAAGCATCAGATATGTGCATCTGACACAGTGTAATCGATTACACATTTCTAGTAATCGATTACACATTGCTGGTAATCGATTACACATTGCTGGTAATCGATTACACATTGCTGGTAATCGATTACACATTGCTGGTAATCGATTACACATTGCTGGTAATCGATTACATCGTATTAAAAGCATCAGATATGTGCATCTGACATAGTGTAATCGATTACACATTTCTGGTAATCGATTACACATTGCTCGTAATCGATTACACATTGCTGGTAATCGATTACATCGTATTAAAAGCATCAGATATGTGCATCTGACATAGTGTAATCGATTACACATTTCTGGTAATCGATTACACATTGCTCGTAATCGATTACACATTTCTGGTAATCGATTACATCGTATTAAAAGCATCAAATATGTGCATCTGACACAGTGTAATCGATTACTCACTCCTGGTAATCGATTACATCGTATTAAAAGCATCAGATATGCGCATTTTTCACGTTGTAATCGATTACACCATGTTGGTAATCGATTACAACCCGACGACACCTCTTTAAAACAGAAACCCAAACACATTTTAGGGGGAGAACTTCGAAGAGAAGAGAGAGATGAGAGCTTTTCAAGAGCAAGGAGCCTTAGGACTCATCTTAGAGCTTGAGAAGAGAGAGATCCTAAGGTTGGAGGCGGTGTCGGTGGAACTCGAGAAGTTGCCAAGAACCAAACCCAACACTCATCGAGGTAAGGATAAGTCTTTAATGTTGCATTTGAAATAGAAAATGTGTATTTTCTGGTTATGCAAAGACTAAGTTGTAAATTACGCATTTAGTATGAACATATATGGGTGTGTTTATACTAAAGTAGGCGTAGATTTACGGAAAAGGAAAATGTGAGTATTTTCTGGTTATGAAATGATCGAGTTGTGAATTACGCATTTAGTATGAATATATATGGGTGTGTTTATACTAAAGTAGGCGTAGATTTACGGAAAAGGAAAATGTGAGTATTTTCTGGTTATGAAATGATCGAGTTGTGAATTACGCATTTAGTATGAACATATATGGATGTGTTTATACTAAAGTAGGCGTAGATTTACGGAAGATGGAAAAGGTGTGTGTTTCCTGGCCATGCAATAATTATATTGTAAATCACGTATTAGTATAAACATATATGGAGTGTTTATAATAAAGATGATGTGGATTTACGGGAAATGATTGATGGCAAATCGATGGAAGGAAAAATATATTTTTAGCCGACCAGAAATGGTTAGCGAGTTCGGCCCGAGTTTATGAGGCAACACTTCGGCCCGAGTTTATGAGGCAACACTTCGGCTCGAGTTTATGTAGCAACACTTCGGCCCGAGTTTACGCGGCATGTTTTCTTTATAAAAGAGATGAGAATTTGTTTTTAGCTAACCCTAAGGGGTGTAGCGACTTCGGCTCGAGTTTATGTAGCAACACTTCGGCCCGAGTTTACGCGGCATGTTTTCTTTATAAAAGAGATGAGAATTTGTTTTTAGCTAACCCTAAGGGGTGTAGCGACTTCGGCTCGAGTTTATGTAGCAACACTTCGGACCGAGTTTACGCGGCATGTTTTCTTTATAAAAGAGATGAGAATTTGTTTTTAGCTAACCCTAAGGGGTGTAGCGACTTCGGCTCGAGTTTATGTAGCAACACTTCGGCCCGAGTTTATGAGGCGTGTTTTATTGATAAAAAGGATGAGAATCTGCTTTTAGCTAACCCTGAGGGGTGTAGTGACTTTGGCTCAAGTTATGCAGCAAGACAAAATGAATTTCGAAATTGGTTTACTAACCCTTTTCTAATGTTGATTATCTTATAATGACGTTTATTGAATTAACGACTTACTCCTTTGTGTGTTTTGTACTTTTGTCAGTGATAATCCCATTGCAGGTAAATAGACGAATGGAGTATGCTAGTTCGGGAGCTTTAGGAGCTTTAGACGTTGGATTCACTATTTGCGTTTTTGTACTTTAAATGACTACTTGTGGATTTGAATGATTGTAACCATGACTGACATTTATTTGGGTATTCGTAACCAGGGGTATTGTTATATTTGGAGTATTATAACTTTTGGGCTCTTAGTACCCAATGAGAATAATAATGAATGAATTATGTTTTTCCGCAATTTAAATTATATGATAATATAATATGTGTAAAGAGTATTTTTAAGGAATGATTCCTGAAGGTTTTAAGTAAGATGATGAATGTATGTTAGAGGGAATTAAAATGAATAAAAAAAAATTTCAAGGGTAGAAATCGGGTCGTTACAGTTGATAATGAAAGAATATTATCTCTTGCTGGTGTTAGAATATTGTATATCATGACAACATGTATGTCATGCTATTTGGTTTCCTCCATGTTCCTAGTTGAGATATGCTGTTAATTATGTCGTCACTCTTCGTGACCAAAACAAAAATGCATGATGTAGTGATTAACCGGTTATTAGACTCGGTGGCTAAAATCAACATTTTTATTATATGACATCTAAACCTGCAATTCTCTTTTGTGAAAGTTCTCTAGCATGTACCTTGCATGGTTTGCCTGGAAATAAACCTGTATACATTGACTAATTCGTTAATATATGTTTTCTTGCAATGCATCAAAGTTTAGAAATTCGTTAATCGGTATGACAATTGTGAAATATCTCTTTGAGATTAATTGCTAATACTTTGCAATTTGATCCTTGATGCGTGATTTCTGGAAACAATATATTAATTATCTGGATAATCACTTGAAGAGTAATTTAAAGGATTCCTATGAACATGTAAATGAGTATGTTTTATTGAATGATGTTGATCATGAAGAGATTAAGTAAAAATGTAAAGAAATATTGTGCTAACAAAGGAAAAATGTAAAGAAATGCACCTTGTGTGTTTTGAAGAGATTAAGTCTGGCGTCCTTGCTTTTATGAGTTGCTAAAGGTTAAACTTTCTTGTTTGCATTAGTTTGTATGCTCATACTAAAAGGTAAAACTTATGGTTAAAGGTAATGATAGAAGTTGGTTAAATTACTTAAATGCCATTGTGATGAGTGTATTTGCATGAAGGTTGAATCTAATTATATGTGTGTACTTGAAGTGACTTTCTAAACCTTTAGTAACTGAAAGCGAGTCAGTATAAAAAAATAGACATAATAAAGTTATAGTGATAGATTTTCATTATGCCAGTGACTTTTGAAATGTACATAAGTCTACGCTTTGATGATGAACATTGATGTTGTGTTGCTTAAGTCTTAACGAGTTATCGCTAAACAAAGTTTGCTTTTATACTCTTCGTAGATAGTGGTAATGGAAATAGCAAAATTATTTTTCATTTTTGTACATAGAACTTTTGGTCTATAATAATTGATCTTTTTGGAATTGAATATTCGCAATACCTAATATAATAGTAATGTACACCTACTATATGCTTAGATATTGTACATTCAAAACTTGCTTCTGTTTCATATGCATTAGTATTTGCTATGTATAATTAAGGTGTTATTGCATATGTATGCATTCGTAAATGGACTATGAGAACTCTACTATCATGAATAACATATAACTACAGAATCAACTAGGCTTTTTGAGTTATTTTGAAATAGTTGTGTAACCCTTGCTTTTATAAGGTGATTGCCATGAATCTTCTATCTAATCTGTTTTCGAAAGTCATCTTGGATGAAGTGTAGTATTTGGCTAAGCATTAATTAGGTTCATGTTGAGGATCCCAACTTTAAACAATTGTACCTTAGATAAGGATGGTTTCGTTAGAAACTTTTTGATGTGATTATGACCTTGTATTTCTAGGCATAATACAGATTTGAGTACTAAATATATGATTGGAGTGAGCCTAATTATCTACTACGTCTAGTTGAGACTATGAATAAATAACTCCCCTTCTACTGCATCACAAGTTTATTGTAAGAATGTTTCATTGAGAGGGTTAATTACTTGGTAGTTTTGTTTTGCACTCTGAAAAAATTTATAAATCTTGTTTGTCTAAATACTCTTTTGGTGAATGACTACCTTGTTTCCCCTCTCACTATGTTGTAGCAAGTGCAAATTTGAAATACTATTGAAAATTTTGGTTAATTGTGACTATTCCTCATGTGTGAATTGAAATGATGTTATTTCTATCGACTGAAAGTCAATCTAGATATTGCATTTTGGTTGCAATCTAGTGCGCTTTGGTGAGTCATGGGTATTGAGTCTCACTTTCTCTTGGTTTCAAAAACGTTCTTATGATTCTCATCCATAAGTGCAAATCATTTTGAGTAATTGTTGATTTGATAGATCATGGAGACCCATTGTTCTAGATAAATACTTTGGGATCTTTGTTTTTATTGTGATAACTTCCTCATAGTCGTTCTATTTTGTTCTGCTATTTGGTCTTGGAATTTGGACTCTGATTAAAGGTTAGTCTATGAATTGACTATATGGTATCACAACTATGTCATGTGTGTCATTGTTTGTTGTCTAAGCGATCTTAAGGGTTTAGATGGTCGGATCTTGGTTTGATTGAGTATATCTTATGCCCAAAGTCTGGGCCATGATATTATTTTCTTGAGATTAACCTAACAAAATTTCGGGGACGAAATTTCTTGTTAGAGGGGAAAGATTATAACACCCCAAACTTTGTAGTTTAGATTCTGTCCATTTCAAGCTTGAGCTAGAGAAGCTAGCTTAGGCTAGAGTGAATCTGTCCATTTCTAGCTCGAACCATAGAAGCTAGCTCAAGCTAGAGTGAATCTGTCAAATTCTAGCTCGAGCGAGAGCGAACTGTTTTGCTGTAGGATTCTCGCCCAAGCGAGATAGTGCTCGCTTGAGCGACAGTCTCAGGGTTTCAACACGATTTTTCAATGGTTTTCTCGCCCAAGCGAGGCCCGCAGCTATAAAAGTGAAAAAAGGATTTCAAAAACTCTAATCTTCATTTTCTTTCTCCTCCTTTCACTCCCAACGGCGGCTCCCCATGAAATTCGAGTATGTCCCCTTCTAAACCTTAAAAACTCATCAAACCCTCTTCCTCTTACTTCTTAGTGACACATTGGCGAATTTTGTAGGTGAAAAGTGAGCATTGAAGGCTGAAGGAGATGGTGGGAGATGTTGCTCTTTTGCGGAACAATGGAGCTTACGCAAACTCAGGTGAGAGAGAAGACCATTGTGGTCTAAGAGTATTTCATTCGAGTTATCTTCTCCGATTTTCCTCAAGAATCAGAGAGTGTGGTTGGATAGAAACTCCCTTGGAAGCTTGTCTTTCCATGTGAAAGTCTTTATCTTCCATGAAAATGTATTAGTCATAAACATGGAAATAAATGTGTAAGAAAAACCATTTTATCAATTAAATGCTAAATATTCGTTTTTGGTAATACGTCGTTATGAAAGATTATTCTATATTTACTTGTGTGTATGAATGATTATGTTGTGATAAAATGTGATGATTGTGTTATGTGATAATGAAATTATTGTGGTTACTTGATTGTGGTAAGAAATGAGATAAAATGTGAGTGTGACATTGAATTGTATTTTGTGAATGACATTGATGATTGTGTTATGTGAAGATATGTTATGGTGAAGTAATGAAGTGAGAATGATATATGGTAAATGATTATGTTGTAGGTTGTTGTATGAGATGAGATGTAAAGGTAAGATAGATACACCCAATAAAATATTAATAGTAAATTCAAAATTTAATATTAATTAAAATTCACAAAAAAAAAAACATAAATCCATTTGTTAACAAATCCTGATTTTCTCATAAATCATAAAGAACTGGAATTCTGAAACCTCGCTTTGTTTCGCTACTCTCCCAGTCTCTCTTAACCCCACACAGCGAAAAATCTCAACACAGTAACAATTTTCGTTCCTCATTCTTCGCTTATCTTCGCCCACATTCTTCGTTACTACTCCTATGTATGTTCCTTTCTTTTCCTTCGATTCTCATTTAATTTTGCTACTTTTTTGGCTTTTATTATTCTCCTTCTATCTACTTTGGTTGGGTATGCATCAATTGGATGGATTTTTATTGAGTTTTATGATTTTTTTCATTTGAATTTTTATATGGTTTTTTCTTCTTGTTTAATGTATCATTGAACTGTGAAGATTGTTTGGTATTTTTGCACTTTGTTAGTTTATCTGTTTGATGAATTTATGAATGGGACTTTTGGTTGGAAAACTATGATACAATAGGTTTTCTCACTATTTTGAACTCCTCAGGCAATTAGATTTGGCAATCCCTAAGAAGTTGTGTTTTTTTGCGTGTGTTTATATATATATATATATCCCTTCATGTGGAATCTGAATTCTTGTTCTTTGATATGGCTATGAACCATGGACTAGCCTTTCAATGTAAGTCCATGGTCTATAGCCATGAGCCCATGACAGTGCTTCTTATCAAAATCTTGGTGGACTAAAGTGGGAAGATTTGGCTTAAACTTCAGTTAAATTGTTCGTTTGTATGCATCTGATAATTGATGTTGCTTTCTTTACACATTAATTTTTCCTATGTTTTTCCCCTTTATGTGCTTTGGTTGTTGCTTGTGGTTTGATGTCATTAATATTGGCAAGTGTGTTGTGCTTGATTGCATTTAAATTGCAATATCATCTCTTGTTTTGCGGGGGCATAAATGACATATCACATTTATGCATCGAAGTTTTATTTTACTTTGCAAATTTATAATTAAAACAGGAACTAACCTTCAAATTAATTAGATATACTAAGCCATTTGATATTGTTAAGGGGTGTTTGCCTTACAAATAGTTGTTGAACCGCACAATTCACGAATCCAATCACAACATTAGATACCATTCGGCAAGCTAGAGTATCATCTCATTTGATGAATCATAGATGGCTTCAAATTATGTATGAATTTCTTGAATCAGTGTGATTCCGTATTGCCGAATCATAAGTTTAACAATTCACAATTTGAAATTTCGAATTGCAAGATTAGATGCCACTTGGCAAGCCAACGACTCGTATCATGTGAAAAATTGCAGAAGGCTTCAAATCATACATGAACTTCTCAAAAGGGCATGATTCCCTATCACCGAATCCAATTCTCGTAAAATAATTCGATGGGCTAGGGAGGCTTAAGTTGTTAAATAAAAGGAATTGAAGGGGCATTACTGAACACACTCAATTTGGCTGTTCTATTGCTCTATTTTCATTCCTCCAAAAAAGGGCTTCTAGCAGTCACTTTTATGGTTACTAAGGCCACATAGACAGGGAAGAAGGATGTTTTCTGGGAACGTTGTACTGTTATTGACAATCGCCTACACATCAAATTTGGTAATTCCCACAATATGGGATGGTCCATTGAGCATAAACACATGAAGAAGTTTCCGTGTACTCACAGTCTTGAAGATTTTATGATTATGCCCTTGAAGATGCTGAGGGTAAGGACAAAAAAAGATGACGCTGATGTTACTGAAATCTTTAAAGAGACAGCTAGTCTATTGAAGGTTCACAAAGGAAAGAAGTTATGTATGCCTTTCTTGTGAAAGGGGAGGGGAAATATTGGATATTAATTTTTTTAATTGATGTATTCTTGAATTATACTATATCATATGGTACAAAGTTCATGATTTTAAAATTAAGCAAACAATTCTCAATATGATTTACAATTTGACAACTATTGTAATAGCTTTGTTTGCCTAGGTTTTTTTATTTATTAATTTGTGCATTTCTTTTTAGACTTATCTGGTTAGCCTTCTATAGAAAATTTAATTTTGGTAGTTTTACTTTGAAAACCAGCTTTTCTTCTGTTCAGTGTATTTTGCGGTTTATCGAAAACTGGAAATCTTCCTCATTCAATTCTATACTTGTAATATCAATTTATTAATGCCCCCTACTATTAATGTCTACGGATCTTTTAAAACATTACTTCTCAATCTCTATTATTTTCTTTATTTGTTAATCCAAAATTTCGCTTTTTTGTTTGCCTAAACCCATGTTACATGTGCCTGCTGTTCTCCTTATGCTACACCTTATAACCCCCCACACACATAACTCCTCAAGTGCTAACTCAGATGACATAATACTTCAAGTGCATTTTGTGTGGGTATTTAGTTTTGAAGGCTTATTTGTTAAATTTGATCAACCTACATGTTTTTTTGGAACAGGTTATGTATAATAGCTGTGTAACAATCATAATATATCTGTATTGTTTTTCACAGTATTTGGATTGACTCTATCCTAACGATGGTGTTTCCCCCTTATTTTCTTCACTGAAGGTTTTTGTGAAAGCTGGTGTACTAGCTGATTTGGTGTACCAGCTGTAATTGGAAAGATGGGTAGCACATTCAATCCACAGATATTAGTGGAAAAACTAGGCAAGCTGAATGGTTCGCAGGCCAGCATAGAGAGTATCCTTCAAGAATTTTTACAGTCTATAATTTGTATTGTCCTATTTATGTTCATTAATGTACTGTTCAAGCAACTGTTTCATCTGTTTCCACTTTGTTGAGTTTGTTCAGCTTTGGTTTTACTGACATCACATATTTCTCCTAATTTGTGTTTTAATTTATCTGGAAGTAGCAACTTTAGGGTTGTAATGTTGTCGAGGGGTCTATTCCTCCTTCAACTGATCTGCTAAACATCCTACTTTCCGTCTTGGTTTATTTAAAATAAGAAATTGTTTATGAAGTTCTATATTTACTAGTAAACACTGCAATATGAGCATTTCAGTTTTTACTACGTGGTTAGCAATTATCCCATACATGATTCATCTGCCTATGTGCTTAAAGAAACACACTTATACTTTCACACTCACATAGATACACACACTGACACACACATTAACATGCTTTAGATTTTTCTTTGGGTTCATTTCTCATGTTTGCAATAGATATTTGCTGCTGCGGGGTTGTTAGCCTTAATGTGGTTAAGCTTTGTCGCATTGGTGCATTTTTCATATGAATAAAGCCAAACAAGTTGTTGAAACATGGGCAAGACAATTTCATTCTTCTCCCCGTGAGAAGAGATTGGCATTTCTGTATCTTGCAAATGATATTTTACAGAACAGCAGGAGAAAAGGTTCTGAATTTGTAGGTGAATTCTGGAAGGTTCTTCCTGATGCTCTTCGAGATGTGATTGCAAATGGGGATGAGTTTGCGAGGAATGCTGCACTTCGTCTGGTAATTTAATAATGTTTTTCTTAATTGTTAAATGAGATACATGCTTGTTGACATTATATCTTCTATTTTATTTTTTGCATATTAACTGAAGCATTAGGAACTGTGTTGTAAGTTGGATGTGACAAAATGTTCTTAGTTCTTGTCATGTGAAAGAGATGTATAACTTTGGTTGTTGTGTATCCCAGCATTTTTTCATCCATTCTTACTTTTGTTGATATATATCAGATATGATTTTATTTGATTATATACATGTTTAATTTCCTTAGGTAGCTAATCCTAATGTTAGATGATTGGTTATGTTGTGATTTATATAAACAAAGTCACTCATTATTCAGTTTCGAGTTGGTAATTATTCTAGTAACTCTAAATTTGATGCGTCTGTTCTGAGTTATGTAATACCTCTTATTTTGTTCAAACTAATTGAAGCAACCAAAAAAGTTAAATTACAAGAAAGAAGGAAAAATTTAAAAGCTTAGTGTTTAATCTGTTTGGTTTTGATACACTATTAGGGTTCTAGTATGAACATTCATGTGCAGGGGAAACTTTCACTTGTACATCTATCTATATATCATTTAGGAAAGATTTAGAGATCAATGGTGTTAATTAACATGATTTATGATAGAACATTATGGTGTCTTTTGATCTATGTAGTCGACCCTTCCTAGTGGGATTAGGGCTTGGTTGTTGTTGTTGTACATCTAGAGGCTTTTGCTAGCCATTGTTGTGAACTAAACTCCCTTTAAGTTTGCTTGTACTCACAATCAAGGCAGTTAAAGGCGAAAGGTACCCTCAAGATGCTAGCGGGTTTTAATGCCTTGAGACAACATGTGTAAAAGTGCATGCCTCACTGAAGAAAGGCGTTAGCAACTTAGCATCAGAAAAAGAAGACAGTACATATTTTAATAGTTTGCATTGATAGTAAACATTACGGTGTTGAAATATTTAGAACCATAAGCTGCATGCTTCTAAGATTTCCCAAAGTCTAATAACTAGTTATTTTTTTGACATTCTGATTATTTTACCTTCTTTAGCATTCCGATTAGCAAGTTAGATGGTTGGTCTTTCAGAGACGTTTTTCACTGCTATCTAGAAAAGCACTTAAAGCACTCAAAGGTGCTGCTAATCCTTCTAGTGCCTCGCCTCATCACCTTAGGCATGCTGTTTGGCGCCTTTGTCTACATGAACATTAGAATTGACAAGGATTTTGGCTGATTCTAATGTTCAATGTGAGATGTTCACTATTCAATTTCTCCTTTCTATGTGCCACTCTATTTTAATATGTTGAGTTGTGTCATGCTATATCGAATTATGAGCAATGCTAATAGAAAATTTGTTATCACAAAACTCGTTCACACGAGTTTCCTACCTTATTCTAAGATCATCCATAGTAATTGATAAACTTCTTGTGTCATAGCTCAAAAATGTAGTCTCTGCACTTGACCAGCAGCACTTGACAGAGCAACCATTTTTGTTTCATATTCCTCCATCTTACTAAATCCAACCCAAGAACGTACAATAATCAGAGGTTGATCTTCCATCAATGACTGATCTTGCATAATCAATATCAGTATATACTTCCATAGGTTCCCACATCTTCTGAACAATGATACTTTAATAGGTGTAATATTAAGATTCTATATAATTTTATCCACACCTTGGAAGTGTCTCAACCTTTGGTCATACATGAAATGTCCACTGACAGTTTTTAAAATCTGATCGAGAATGTGTCAGGTATATCTATTTTCCTACTAACGTTTGATGTGATGCTCTATCAAATATCAACCTCACATATTTCCTAGATTTCTGTATGATGGTAAATGACTAAATGACTAATCGATATAACAATAACCTTACAACCTAGATTTTTGGTTTCTTTGATAAGACCAATAACATATATCCTTCGAGAAATCAAGATGGAGTATGCAACTTCAATCCCAAAGAAGCACTTTAGCCTTCCAAGGTTCATCATTTCAAACCCAGTTGCTAATTTTCGTTTAGCAGCTGTTTCTCAATTAAGTCACTGTATATGATGATGTAATTGACACACACATGTATACATCTTGACTTTGTTTGAGCATACACAACCTGTGCATGTTTAAAAGAAGAGAACATGATCACATTAGAATTGGTTCAACTCCCAACCAAAGTGGGCAGCATAGAGGTGGGCCGTCATACTGTTCATCTTTGCTACTAGGGTAAATCTCTCATGATAGTCAGTTCCATGAGTCTGAGCGTATCCTTTTGCAACTAGTCTTGCTTTTTAATAATTCAGTGTACCATCATACCGATATTTCAAGGTATAGATCCATGTGCACCCGACTGATCTTTTGTCTCCTGGTCTTTCGACAAAAGATCAATCGTTCTTTTCTGATGTACTAGTTGCCTGATTCATGACTTGAACCTAGTTCTTTTTTTCAGTGCTTCTTGTACTGTTATGGGATTTTGATAGAATCAAGGGCTGGCATAAAACTCTTACGCTGCAAAGAAACTTTTTTAGAAAAAATAAATTGAGAAATAAGGTATTGGGTACAAGATCTGTTCCTTCAATGATGTGATTAATTTTCTATGTCCTAAGTGTGGTACCCATGGCTACTAATTTTTCCATTGACGCAATAGGTTTGGTGTAGGACAGGTAGGTTATTGGGATTGACAGGTGTGTTGATTATGGAATTAGAGGAGTGAATAAAGGTTAAGGTATCAATAATTTCAGTGTCAAGCAAGGTAGTTGAAGACTTGAAGTGTGGTTGAGGGTGTTTTTTGGGATGTTCTGGTTGACATCGAGAGGGTAGAACAGGGTGAACAGCATTTGACTGGGATTAAAAACAGGCAACAACAGCACTGGATAGAGGAGTAGGAAGGCACTGGGTGATGATAGAAGGGGAACTGGCACCACAAAGGCTAGCTGAAAGGGTTGCTGCAATGAAGGCTGGTTGGGTGGCAGCTGGAAGAACAGGCATGAAGAAGGCAAATTGCTGCTGCGGCAATGGCTACATTTGATTGCAGAAGCATAGTCTTCCAGATTAGGAGGTCTAATACCAACTTGCATGAGAAACCGTGAATGATAAAAATGATTATTATTATTTTTATTGTTTCTGAATTAAATCTTACTAGGTTTTGTTAGACTATATAGACCTAGCATAATAGCCACAACAACTTCAACAACCAAGCCTTAATCCAAATAGGTGGGGTCGGCTACATGAGTCAAATGACATCATAATGTCTATCAAAAGTCATGTACATAGACAAAGCATTGATCTCTAGATCCTTCTTAATTGTTTCGCCTATAGTAGATATTGTGCTAACCTCCATTTGATCTACTGTCTTATTGGAGCTTCTACCGGTCTCCTTTACACATGCCTAGACTACCTAAGGCGACACTTTATAATCTTTTCTATATTAGAAGCTGCCCCAATTTTCTTTCTAATACATTCACATAGAGTAATAGCTATTTGCTTAAAATAAGCTAAATCTAGGGTAGGTAAGAATCTGTCTTAGTGTTATTAATACCGTACCAGTCATTAAACCAGTTAAAATACTAATATGGTAGTATATCGGTTCAACCAATGGTTCACTAGTTAAACACTTAAACTGCATACCGGTGAAATTATGTATGTGTATATAATACTAAAATTAATGCTGAAAAACTGATAAAGAATATTTTAAATATTTTTATTTACACTATTTATTAAAACAAAATGTGTGACTTTGTGGTAGACCATGTCTTAGAAGTATAAACAAAGGTAGTGGTTGTGTGTTTGATCCTCCATATTAACATTTTGATAACAATTAAGTCACTTACATAAAAATGATTGCATGATTGATATAACTTTTGTACCATACCGGTGTAGGGACAGGTTCAACCAGCCGGTAAGATCCGGTTTTCACATCTATGGTCTTAATAATCAAATAGTTTACTATAATTACTATTTCAGTGAGGCCATTACACTAGGACTATACGATGTCCTATTTGTTAAGAAACTATTCAATGAGGAGTGCTAAATAGCCTGATGGAAATTAAATAAAATGAATCATAAATCATGTGATGCTAAAACTAGGTTCCTTAGTGATTAATGAAATTGTGTTTGTGATATTTACCCTTACCTCTGTCTAGTATGCAGCATATCAATTTAATATAATATCCAGATATTATGTCTGGAATAACTACTTATTCTTTTTATTTGTTATTGTGTTTGTTGTTGGCCTTTTAGATGCTGGTATTCGAGTGGCTGTGGTACATCTACAGCCCTGGCTTGGGTTTAGGTGTTGGCAATTTTCTCCTTTATTTCCCTATCCTAGTATTGTGCAGTTTGAACGAATGTTTGTTTTGTGGCATTCCTAGATATTTTTGCAATAATTGCATAATGGAGAAGCATTCTTTGGTTGTCCTAAATTGATGGTGGTTACTTGAAGTAACTCAATTGAAATAATGTGCTCTTTGCTTCAACTCACTTTACCATCATTGGCTTATTCAAATGACGTGCTAAATGCCTTTTGCTTGTACGAATGCTAGACTTCTGGCTTTCCTCCTATCTCTTACAATTGAACTTTGATAAAATATGGAATTTATTTTTTTCATTCGTGTTTCTATTGTTTTAACTATTTGTAGTAAAATAAATTATGTGAAATAATGGCATTGGTGAAATGTCTTGTGTTACACAATCACTTTCTCCTTTATGCAGATTGGTATATGGGAAGACAGAAAAGTTTTTGGTTCTCGTGGTCAACTTCTTAAGGAGGAGTTTGTTGGGAGGCATGTTGAAAATAACAGCAATGATGTGAAACCTGTGAACATGAAACTGGTAATAGTTTCGATATTTGTTTATTTGTTTTGTGCATATACTGGCTTAATCCTGTACTTAATTCTCACCTTTCACAGAGGCCATCAGCTGGGAATGCATTGGAGAAGATAGTTTCAGGTTATCAAATTATTTATGGAGGGCAGACAGATGAAGATGCTGTATTGAGTAAATGCAGGAATGCCATTAGCTGTCTTGATAAAGCAGACAAGGAAATAGGCCATGATAGTAATTCAGGTATGATCAACTGCTTATACTTTTTTTGCCTAATTGTGGTAATTGTGAATTTGTGATTCGTCGATGAGTGTGTCGTTATGCCTTGAACATGAATAACTTCATACTGGTTTTATTTTTAGAGTTAATTACACTGACACCCCTTGAGTTTTAGTGAAATTATACAAACCATCCCTCCCTTTTATGTCCTTACACGAACCACCACTCCCTCTTACACGAACCACCCCTAATTTTATACATATATTACACTTACCACCCCTAATAAGATATAAGTGTAATATTTTAAACAAAAAACATGTGATGTGTGTAATTAAGTTAAACAAAATATTTAATATTATGTAGACAAATCCAAATAATATAAGAGTCAATGCATCTTCATTATTTGGTTCATTACAAAATAGTATAAGAGTTATATAAACATCTCATTAGAATTGTTAATATATTGTGTAATGAAACAAAAATAATAAAAAGACACTCAGTTTTGTATTATTTGGAATTGTCTACACAATATATTATATTTTGTTTAACTTAATTACACTCATAACACATTTTTTGTTTAAAATATTTCACTTATATTTTATAAGGGGTGATTAGTGTAATATATGTATAAAATTAGGGGTGGTTTATGTAAGAGGGAGGGGTGGTTCGTGTAAGAACAAAAAGGGAGGGGTAATTTATGTAATTTCACTAAAACTCAGGGGTGTCAATGTAATTAACTCTTTATTTTATTATTGTATTTGTACTACCTGAACGCCTAAGGTTCGTTGGTGTTTTTGGTTTGACTCAAAGTGGCCAACTCGGGTTGGATGCAAAATGCAAATTAGGGTTAATTAATTTTTAATGAAATAAAGAGAAAGAAAAAAATGCTGTAATATGGATAATTTTAGATCCTAATTAATCTAGGTAGATGTACTCATGATATCATCTCTTCAGTCACCACTCACCACTACCCCTACCCCTTGAAATTTTCAGAAAAACGATAACAAGCTGTCTAAAATATATCATAAAAAGAGAAGCTGGTTAAATTATTTTCAAAATTCTTGGTTTTGTTCTGTAGGATGGAAACCCTATGATACAAGCTGTACTACTCAGTAGATGCTAGCAGAGAGAGGAAGTGCGCAAAATAAAGCAAGAGATGGCTATAATGCAATCTTCTAGGAATTTTCTAGTCTGTAGTGTCCTGATAGGAGTCTAACTCTACCACAATACATTTTTCCTAAAAATTAAATCATTTCTACCAATGTAATAATACAGAAACCAAACCTTATCCTACTAGTTGGGGTTGGTTACATGGATCAATTGACGTCATAGGGTTTTATCAAAAACTACAATTCCACAAAAGTCACATTGAATAATCCTTTGTCCTGAATCATGTTTTAGGTGATTGATTGCATTAGTTCTTGTCAATATCTGTTTTTTAGCTTTTTGTTAAATCAACTATTCATCTCATGCACTTGGTGTATGTGTTGCCATGTTATGTAAAAAAATCAGTATGACATGTTTTAGTTAATGTGTTTGATTAATTTGGAGCACTTGTTGATATCCTTGGCTATTTAATCATCAATGACTAGGCCAATTTCATGGATCCGCACTAGTGGATGAGCTCCAGGGGAACAATGCCATACTGACGGACTGCATTGAGCAATTAACTGCAATAGAATCTTCAAGAGCTACCCTTGTGGCTCACCTGAGAGAGGCTCTCCACAATCAGGTTTTTTTTATCTTCGACTAAGTTTATCTTTGCAAAAGTTCTGAAGCCTATACTCTGTAATTCTGACATGGCTTTGTTCCTCAGGAAATCAAGCTGGATCAAGTTCGTAGCCAGATTCAGGTTTGGAACTTATCCAATTCATTGAGTACATTATATAGTTTTTCTCATTTTCTATATGACTATTTTATAGATATATGACTACGAGATATGAGATGCCAATGTCCCACTATTGATTTTAAGCCAATTGACATAAGCACTAAAAATGTACCTAACATTTATCTGAGGGTCGATGATTATGGGTAATTTTGTTATGAGGGACATTAGTGGTTTATCTGCTAGAAAAATAAACTCAAGAAGAGAAAGCAAGTGTCTGTAGGGCAACCGAAAAAACATGAGTGTTGTTTTTCTGTTGTGTTTTTAAGCTTCTCTTGCTTCTGTCTTTATCCTACATTTTGTGTTTGTTTTTTGTTGATACAGTTTTATGTTAAAAAGTCCCCATTGTTGGAAGTGTCGTAATAACTTATGGCATGATTGATAAACATCATTTTGTTTCATATACTATTATATTTTTATTTGCACTTAGATTTTATCACCTATTGGAAAAAGCTCTCGACCAACAATGGTAATATACATAGCAACTCAAAGAAATGAATAATAATAACAATAATAATGAATGTACAGTTTTCACCCTTTTCCCTGCCTACACGACAGGAATTTAGAACTTGGACAGCATGAATCAGATTAATGTGTAAGCCTTGCCTATGTTATGCGTTGAAAGCTTTATTTATTTATAGATTGAAAAATTCACAATCATTTCAAATTACTATATAGGTATCAGATAATTATATTAGTGAAAGGAATGGAAGTAGAAGTCAGTAAAGATGTGTTTTTTTTCAGAGGAGGGTGATGTGGAGAAGTCTATTCTATAAATCATAATTTAGGAGTATTTGGAACTGTTCTCTGATCCTGTGTTTTTCTTTTTCCCATTAAAAGCAAACCTACTTTATCTCTCAATCTTTTAAACATCTTTCTGTTGCATTGGTTCTTATCATTTTTACCATATCAAAATAATATTATAACTGGATTTTTATTTAGGGTGGAGATACCAGCTTACTTTTTATAATTAATCCTTTTATGATTAGCTTTAGTTCAGTTCTATAAGGGTGCAACAGGGGACAAAATAAGAAAACTCCTAATCAATTAACCAATATCTGAGTGTTTGCATTCTTAACATTTTAGGCTGCACGTGTTCAGTCAGAACAAGCCAGTAATACCTGCCGACAACTACTGAATGGCAGCAATCTTCGGTCATTAGCTGAACAGGGCTCCAAGGAAATTCAAACCTCCATGGCATCGTCTAGAGGCTTTATTCCTGATGACAGGGAGCAATCAGCTCCATTGATGTACACACCAGAAGCATCTTTTCCTAAAAAATCTGGACATGTCGAGGAAGATCCGCGCAAGTCTGCAGCTGCTGCAGTGGCAGCAAAACTGACTGCTTCAACTTCGTCCGCACAGATGCTGACTTATGTTCTATCCTCCCTAGCATCTGAAGGGGTTATTGGCAATCCAATGACAGAGTCTTCTGCTGATTATCACTCTGAGAAGAGGATTAAGCTTGAGAATGATCAGTTACCTTATATTCCATCTCAGAATCCTCAACAACAACAACAACCACTTCCTGAATCTATTCAACACAATGGATCTTCTACTAACCAGCATTCTACTCCCAACGAACCTCCACCCTTACCGTCATCATCACCTCCCCCATTGCCACCACTACCACCAATACCACAGTACTCAGTGCCACAATTCATGCAGACTACAGGATCTATTAGCAGTATGGCGTACAGCTATGGCGTGGCACAACAGCCATCAATGCAAGCTTATCCACCTGTCGGGGCTTCTCTGAATGCTGTCTCCCCTTTTGCTCCGGCTCAATTGAGTTCATATCAGGGTTTTCAGGGTTCAGATGGAAATTACTATAGCCAGCCTTCATCAATGCCCATGGCCCCGATGTCCCGACAATAAAATTCCTTGTCTTAGAGCTGTTTGAAGCTAAGGAAAGGTTGCTGGAAAAAGCCTTTGTGCCTCCTTAACCTATAATGTTGCTATTGGAATCTGATCCTTACTACAATCAGATGTGCACATAGTAAATGTTCTGTAACCTCTGTTGTTTTAGTATGATATTAATTTTAGAGGAGGGATTCATTGACTCCAAGAGTAAATTTTTTAAACTTACTCTACATCTTAGCCATTAATTCTAGGGAAGTCCAATGATTTGAATTAATTGGTAGATCTAAACAATTGGATTTCCCTAGAATTGATGGCTAAGATGTGGAGTAAGTTTAAAAACTTACTCTTAGAGTAAGTGAGTCCCCACCCTTAATTTTATGGAGTTAAAATAACTTTTATTCTATATACATTGAGGATAAGGGTTTTGTTGAGTAGGGTTATTTATCCTTTGATGTTTTTTTTGGTATAACAAAGGGTACCCGTTCACCATATGGATAAGGAACTAATTCATTTCATGGTGTGTGACTATATTTTGATGTCCCGTAACCTCTGTAGTTTAATGTGGAGTTCAAATAATTTTTATTCTGCAGTATATTGAGGATAAGGGTTTTGTTGTGTAGGGTTATTTTTCTTTTGATGTTTGTAAAACATAGTTGATAATATTGTTACCTTCATGTATTTGATGTGTGATTTTGGAGGGTTATAGACATGTCCTTTTGTATTTTATGAATGAGATGCACTTTCTGGATCCAGCATTTTAATTTTGGACCCCAAATATTTTTAAAAACCTTATAATACCCTCCTCTATTTTCCCTTCTTCTCTCAACCTCATACCCTACTTTCACTCATCTTATTTATAAAACTTCAAATCGCATAGCCCAAAATCTCACCACCATTTGAGTCCTCATAACCCAAAACCTTCAGTTTTGCTTTCGTTGTAAGAGTTTGTTTCTATCAATTGTTTTTCAATTTCCACTTAAAAATGTCAGACTTGAAAAAACAACATTTTTTACACCAATTAGGTGGAAGTAAATAAAATATACATTCCTTCATTCCTAATTCTTTCTCTAAGCTATGAAGCTAGATGTTAAGCAATGGTCACACTGTTCAAGATGTCTATTAATATTAATATGCTAATATACATTTCAACAAACCTCTGGTGGCCTCTATAACCGTAATCTAGCATTTGAGTTAAGAATCATCTACCAATTGATTCTTATACTAATTGTTAGTGTAGTAGAAGTGAATATTGGCCACAAATAACCAAATAAAATGCATAAAATAAATAAAAGAGAATAAGACAAGAGAATTTATTAATGAGGTTCAGTCAATTGTACTTACATTCTCGAGACTGTTGATGTGTTACTAATATTATATTAGAGAATAAGAATTACAAGCTCTAGCACACCCATAGACCCAAGTGCTCATTAGTTGTTTCTATTTGGTGCATATAATAACAAGAGACCTAAGTTGAATTATAACATTGATACTATACTCTAATGCTAGACAATATGAGACCTCATATAATAACATATTTTAATTTCAAACATCCCTAACAATTTTCATTTTTAAAAAAAATATAATTTTAAAAAACTTGTCTCACTACACATTTTTAAAATTATACAAAACCATCTTATTCATCCTATAATAACACAACCCAAAACTCCAAATAAAAAATCATTGTCACTCCTAGGGGTGAGCGTGGGCCGGGTTGGGACGGGTTAAGGCTTGTCCTTACCCGACCCTAAATGTTGTTCGGGTCATTTTTCTAAACCCGGACCCGACCATAGACTCGAAGTTAACCCGACCCGAAATATTCATAGGGTCAGCCTTTAAACCCGGACCCGATCCTAGACCCAATTAAATATAACGTATACTCATTTTACATAAAGTCTTCTAAATATTATTTATTATTATGAATATGTAATTTGACATATAAAATAATATATGTGTATATATATTATTAAACATGTATATATGATGACAAATTAGAGAATCAATGATATTTTCGACTAAAAAAGTATCATTACTCCGTATATATTTGAACAGAGACAGACACATACAAACATCATGAGAAAGTGAAAATGGGACGGGTCGGGACGGATCCTGTTTGGTCCCTACCCGACCCTAAATATTGATTGAGTCTAATTTTTGAACTCGAACCCGACCCTAAACCCGATGAGACCCCACTAGTCACTCCCTTCCCAACTCCATCAAACACCACAAACCATTACAATCATTCTTTAGCCACCATTGAAAAACTAGAAAAGTTTGAGGAATTCAAAACGATATACATAAATACCCATCTCTAGTCTTTCTATCGTCTTTCCTCAACACTCTAGTTCTCCTGGTGTTCCCCGTTGTTCTTGTCCATACCATGTATCACTTCTCTTTCTCCCTCTTCCTTCTTATTATCACCATGTGGTGCAGTGAGGGTGGCATGAGTAGTGCACGAGTCCCGCACAAGTCGTGCACAAATCCCACACCAGTCGTGCACAAGTCCCACACCTAGTTTTGTATGCATCTCACACATAATATCCAAGAACTAAATTAAAATTAAAGGACCTCCAGTAAAAGACCTAAACCAAGCTACACAAGTGAGGAAGACCCAACCAAATGTTGCAAACATGTGGCCTATGAAACTCAAGTTCAAAATGAAGACATACTAGAGACTTCTAAGACTCTAGATTTAATTTTTCTTGCCCTTTTGGTGGTGGAAGAGTGTTGAAAATTTTCAAGTATAGTGTTAAAGAACTAATGGATATAGCACATTGTATTTATAAGGCAATTGTTGTGTGTGTGGTTAGTGCACTGTGCAAATTTTCATGTTTTTTGGTTGACTACTATAGGAATATCTATTTCTGATTATGTTAAGTTTGTTTATAAGGTGACTATCAAGATTTCTCATTTCTCCTTTCTCCTCTCATTTCACAAATTCATCCACATTCATCCATGACTACTACCATGCATGGATGCTCCTTATCAGTATCCTTTTGCTGATAATGATATTGGGAGGCATGTTATTTTGTCTTTGTTATCGTTGTTATAAGCCCATGTGTTTTGTCCCCGTTGATATTGATATGGAATTGGTGGCTCTGCAACCTCCTGCAACAGTAGATGACCACATCAGATAGACTTATTTGATTTTTATAATGTATAATTGTAATTATGATCTAGGTGTGACCAACTTATTCACAAATTGTATTTATTATCTGGTTATGAAACTTTATTTTGTAATTGTATTTATTATCTGATTTTTATCAGATTTGGGAATGTAGAAGTATTAAATAATTATATTCAATTTGAGTGGGAATACTTGTAATTCAAACAATTTAAATATAAAAGTGATGACACACTATTATACCGCTTTAATTCAAAGATCATAAATACATTTAAACATACATAATTGTGTCAACTATTGTTCCCTAAAACAACATCATAAAATTCATTAATATGACCTGTTTGACAATTTAATATCATGACTTTATCATCTACTTTTATCTAGAATTGGAATGTTGAAGCATTGAATAATTATATTCAATTTGAGTGGAAATACATATAAATCAAACAATTTAAATATAAAAGTTAAGACATATTATTTGACTACTTTAATGTAAAGATCAGAAATATATTTATTCTAGAAACATAATTATGTCAACTATTATTCCTAAAAAGCAACATCATAAAACTCATTAAAAACGTCACATTAGACAATTTAATACCAGTAGTTATATTATCAATATCATATTGGTATGATTTTTTCACAATTGCCCGTGTTTGACAAATTAATACCATGACATTATGTTAATTCAATTAAAAACAATTTCAGAATCAATTTAGATTTAAATTTTCGAATTTATAATAAAGTACTAAAATTCAGAAAATAAATTATTATTTTTGAAATAAACATTACATATAAACCATGTCATAAATTTAATACAATTTTAGAATCAATTTTGGTATTTAAAATAAAGTACTAAAAATAAAAAAATAATTTTTTTTTTGAAATAAATATTACCCAAAGAAATAAGTGAGGGTAGCAAGAATATTGCACGAGTCCCACACTAGTCTTGCACGAGTTCTATAAAAGTCGTGCACGAGTCCTGTATAGTTGTGCATATATCTCGCACATAATATCCAAGAACTAAATTAAATTTAAAAGATCTTGGTGTAAGACTAAGATAGCAACTAAGATGGGGGGTGGGGGGTGAATTAGTTGACTTAAGATCGTGATCAATTTTCTGCAATTTGAGAGTTAGTATCAGCGGAAAAGGTAATGCAGAAAATATCAAATAAAAGTTAAGGAAATAAGGGAAAGAAGAGTACACAAGGATTTTTATACTGGTTCACCTTCTTGTCCATTGAAGGCTACGTCCAGTACTCTTACGGCACAAGAGATTTCTTCACTAGATATTAAGAGTAGTAATTACAAATGCTCACCCCAAGACTTCCTTGTACCTTACCCACTCTCCAATACCTATGTCACTCTCTTGGAAACAACCTTTCCAAGTGACTCTAACCCTTTTTATAATCACACCTTTGTGATAGAAAATATTTTACAAATTTGAAGAAAATAGTTAGCAATGGCAAGGATTGCTTTATACAAGATAATATAAGAAACTCTCTTGCAATCCAACAACTCTTTTCTATACTTAGTTTCTAATGCTCATAGGTTTTGAAAGACTTTAAATATTGCACTTCACAACTTCAGAAAGTTACTTTGAAAGTGTAAAGCAAGTTGTAGAAAAAGTGTTTCAAAAACTCAGAATTGCATAAGTAAGTTGTGATTTGGATGTGTGAAAGTTATGTGAAAGTGTTGTTGTTGAATCTGAGTTCCAATGCCTTTATATAGACTTTCCAATCATCCATAACACCTTTAGGAAATGGTATGATTCGTTTGGAATGGAACCATTTCGTTTGGGATGAAAGCTGTTTAGATTGAATCTGAAAATCTGGTGCAACAGCTCTCAGTAATCAAGTACAACATGTGGGTAATCGATTACCCAAGTGTTCTGTTCAACTTGGAAACCAATTTTCATGTTGAGTAATCGGTTACTCTAGTTGTAACATTTCTCAGTAATCGATTACAATACTTAGGTAATCGATTACCTAAGCCTACTGTCAAACTGAGTGAATAATTATCAACTGAGTAATCGGGTACACTGATAGCTGTAATCGATTACCATGTGTCAGTTTTTGTTAGTTAACTCATTTCTCACTCATGTAACCTGTTACGTGGTTCCAGTAATCTGTTACTCAATCATAGTTGTGAAGATGGTGATCTTTCCCAACCTATGGCTAAGGTTTTGATGATGCTCACTATGTCATCAAATGCAAAAAGAAGACTAGCAAATCAAAAGTCAAATAAGCTCATATGTGTAGTCTAAGTCTTCTAGGTAAAACGATACTTAATCTTAAAATCTCTTAACTATACGATAAAGGCTAAATTCTGAAAAACTCATGCATAAAACCAAGATCATTTGCACTAAAGCATAAATGTTCTGTTTTTAAACAGTGTAATCGATTACACTACTCTGGTAACCGATTACAGATTGATAAACTCATCAGTCTTGTACATTTTCCATGATGTAATCGATTACACAACCCTGGTAATCGATTACAGGTTGATAAACTCATCAGACCTGTGCATTTTCTATGATGTAATCGATTACACCATACTCGTAATCGATTACAACATATTAAAAGCATCGGATACGTGCATTTTTTCACATTGTAATCGATTACACAATGTTTGGTAATCGATTACATCAATCCGTTGAGTTTGTTTTTGAAATTTTTAACTGGTGTAATCGATTACACCATATGGTAATCGATTACACATACCAGAACAGTATATTGGTTCTGTTTTGAATGAACTGTTGTAGCTCTTAACTTTTCACAAACTCATACTGGTTCATATGCACGAATTAAACACTATAAATAGGTGTTCTATGACTTGTTTTTCTACACATAATTCTGAATACAACTTTCATACTCACAAAGTCACAAAGTTCTCATAATTTTTGTCATTCATTCATAAATGTTAAGACTTTGATATCAATTTTCATATCTTTCCAATTCTGGAAATTATTCAAAGTCTTAAGCACAAACAAAAGCCTTTATCCAAGTTATTTGATTCTAAATTAAGTGATCATTTAGTGAGTGATTCAATCCTTAAAGTTTCAATTACTATTAGAGAGTCACTTATTCAAAAGCCTTGTAAAAACCATCTTAAGAATACAAGTTAGTGTCTTGTAAACATTTCACCAAGTGTGGTGAAGTGCAGTATATTGTGAAGAACGGTGTTAGCCTAGTGCCTAGTGGAATAGGTGAGTAGTCTTGGAAGAAGACGAAGAAGGTGTATCATTGGTTCTTGCAATAGTGGAAAAATCTTCTTGGTAACAAGAAGGACTGGACGTAGCCTTCAAATTGAAGGTGAACCAGTATACATCTTGGTGTGATCTTCTCTTCCCTTAACTTTTTACATTTTGCACTATCTTCTACTTTTACTCAACTATTTTGTTTATTACTTCCGCTGATAGAAAAACTCTCTTTAAACTTGCAAAGTTTTAAAATAAAAGTAGAAATATTGAATTTAAGTCTCTACACCTAATTCACCCCCCTCTTAGGTGGCCATATATCCTAACAATTGGCATCAGAGCTTAAGTTTAGGTAATTTTCTCCTAAGATCCTAACTATGGCCTCAAAACAATATCTAGGAGAGGGATCCAATATAAATCGTCCACCTAACTTTAATGGTGAACATTACGATTTCTGGAAAATTAGGATGAGAATCTTCATTGAGTCTCAAGACTTAGAAATTTGGGATGCCATTGAAAACAGTCCCTTTATTCCAAGTCATCTTAGTTGTGGTATAGTAGAAACAAAACCAAGAAGTGCTTGGGATAATGAAGATAAAAGAAAAGTTCAATATGATCTAAAAGCCAAGAACATTATAACTTCGGCTTTGGGAATGGATGAATTCTTTAGAATCTCAAATTGCAAAACTGCAAAAGAGATGTGGGAAACCTTAGAGACCACCCGCGAAGGAACAAATGAAGTTAAGCGTTCAAGACTCAATACTCTGTCACAAGAGTATGAACTCTTTAGAATGCTTCCTGGTGAGAAAATACAAAACCTGCAGAAAAGATTTACCCACCTTACTAACCATCTCATTGCCTTAGGAAAAGACCTATCTACTAAATGACTTAAACTTAAAAGTTCTTAGGTCCCTAAATAGAAATTGGCAACCCAAAGTTACTGCCATATCAGAAAAGAAGAGTCTGTCTAAAATGTCTCTTGCAACCCTCTTTGGTAAATTGCAAGAACATGAATTAGAATTAGGGAGATTAGAGCAAAATGAAGAAATAGAAATGAAACACAAATCAATTGCTCTAAATACTGTCACTAAAGATAGAAATAGTGATATTGATGACGACGAGGACATGATTCTTCTAGCCAAAAGAATTAATAAATTCTTGAAGAAAAGCAAAAACTTCAAGAATAACAAATTTTCAAGAAAAAATGAAAATTCCTCCTCTCAAAACATCACTTGCTTTGAATGCGGCAAAAGTGGCCACATAAAAGCAGATTGTCCTACTCTTAAAAAGAAGGACATCTATAGCAAGAACTTCAACAACAACAAAGTCAACAATTACAATGATATAAGCTCATCATCTGACTCCGACAATGAAGAGAATGCTCAAATAGCACTAATGGCTTCACACCAATCAGAAGATGAACTTGATGAGGTCAGTAACTCTTTTGAATTACATAGTTATGATGAGTTACAAGAAGCTTTTAATGAATTGCATGATGAATTTCTAAAGCTTTCTAAAATATGTTCTAAACAAAAGAAAACCATTGTAGAATTAGAAAGTAAAGTCAACTCTCAAAACAAACTCACTAGTTGTAATAAATGTATAGAAAAAGAATCCAAAATACATGAATTAACAAATGAAATAAACACTTTAAATAGGAGCACTAAAAACTTGGACAAAATCTTGTTGAATCAACGCCCTTCAAATAACAAAAGAGGGATTGGTTATTCTCCTAATAATAATAGTGGCCAAAACAAAATTGTCTTTATAAAAGAAAGTGTTAGTAAACTTCCTTATGTAAATGAAAGGGCTGTACCAAAATTTAAGAACTCAAATTTCTACACTTCCCCCAAAATTTTTAAAAGTAATAACTTGATCTATAAGTATACATGTAATTATTGTAATCATCATGGTCATACTCCTAACAACTGTTATGTCAAATATTATGGAGTACCAAAAGGTAAATTTGTATGGGTTGAGAAAGGCACTAACAAAAAAAGACCCAAATCACTTTGGGTACCAAAATCTAAAATATAAATTTATTTTGTAGGTATGCTTTGGAGAAGAAAACGATCTTTAGTACCTAGATAGTGGCTTCTCAAGGCATATGACTGGTGACAAATCAAAGTTCAACTTTATTCTACCAAAAGATGGATTTGTCACATATGGCGATAACAATAAAGGTAAAATTTTAGGAATTGGAAGGATTGGTAAACCTCCACATGTTATTATAGATAATGTCTTATATGTTGATGGCTTAAAACAAAATATTCTTAGCATGAGATCAACTATGTGATAAAAGCTTAAATGTCATCTTTAAGAAGGATTTATGTACTATAGAAGATAGCAAGGCTCATAGGACTAAACTTTTCGGAAAAAGAACCCTTCTTCAAAATTAGGAAAGAGCTTGGTATATTGGTTGAAAAAGAATTAAGTTAAAAAATTATCTCTTCGAATCATTATAAGATCAATTGTGTGATATTATGTGTATATATTGTGTAAAGTATATGATTTACTATCTGTTATAAACTCTGAAAAGCATGTTATCCTATCATTACTATGCTTACTCTGCTATACCTAGTCTCCTTTTTGATAATGTCAAAAGGGGGAGAAAATGGTATGTTTCGTTTGTTCAAATTTATTTCAGGCATAAAATATTTTCACAAAGATATGCAATAAGATCTAAAGACAGGGGGAGAACTACTAAACATGAATCAACTGTCAAGACATAGTTTGCCATCATCAAAAAGGGGGAGATTGTGAAGATGGTGATCTTTCCCAACCTATGGCTAAGGTTTTGATGATGCTCACTATGTCATCAAATGCAAAAAGAAGACTAGCAAATCAAAAGTCAAAGAAACTCATATGTGTAGTCTAAGTCTTCTAGGTAAAACGATACTTAATCTTAAAATCTCTTAACTATACGATAAAGGCTAAATTCTGAAAAACTCATGCATAAAACAAAGATCATTTGCACTAAAGCATAAGTGTTCTGTTTTTAAACAATATAATCGATTACACTACTCTGGTAATCGATTACAGATTGATAAACTCATCAGTCTTGTACATTTTCCATGATGTAATCGATTACACAACCCTGGTAATCGATTACAGGTTGATAAACTCATCAGACCTGTGCATTTTCTATGATGTAATCGATTACACCATACTCGTAATCATTACAACATATTAAAAGCATCAGATACGTGCATTTTTTCACATTGTAATCGATTACACAATGTTTGGTAATCGATTACATCAATCCGTTGAGTTTGTTTTTGAAATTTTTAACTGGTGTAATCGATTACACCATATGGTAATCGATTACACATACCAGAACAGTATATTGGTTCTGTTTTGAATAAACTGTTGTAGCTCTTAACTTTTCACAAACTCATAATGGTTCATGTGCACGAATTAAACACTATAAATAGGTGTTCTATGACTTGTTTTTCTACACATAATTCTGAATACAACTTTCATACTCACAAAGTCACAAAGTTCTCATAATTTTTGTCATTCATTCATAAGTGTTAAGACTTTGATATCAATTTTCATATCTTTCCAATTCTGGAAATTATTCAAAGTCTTAAGCACAAACAAAAGCCTTTATCCAAGTTATTTGATTCTAAATTAAGTGATCATTTAGTGAGTGATTCAATCCTTAAAGTTTCAATTACTATTAGAGAGTCACTTATTCAAAAGCCTTGTAAAAACCATCTTAAGAATACAAGTTAGTGTCTTGTAAACATTTCACCAAGTGTGGTGAAGTGCAGTATATTGTGAAGAACGGTGTTAGCCTAGTGCCTAGTGGAATAGGTGAGTAGTCTTGGAAGAAGACGAAGAAGGTGTATCATTGGTTCTTGCAATAGTGGAAAAATCTTCTTGGTAACAAGAAGGACTGGACGTAGCCTTCAAATTGAAGGTGAACCAGTATACATCTTGGTGTGATCTTCTCTTCCCTTAACTTTTTACATTTTGCACTATCTTCTACTTTTACTCAACTATTTTGTTTATTACTTCCGCTGATAGAAAAACTCTCTTTAAACTTGCAAAGTTTTAAAATAAAAGTAGAAATATTGAATTTAAGTCTCTACACCTAATTCACCCCCCCCCTCTTAGGTGGCCATATATCCTAACAAGTAACCTGTTACTCAGATCCAGTAACCTATTACTCAATGTTTTGAAAATTGTTTTTATTAAAACTTATGAATCTTGTTTTTCTTTCAAAATATACCTTTTGAGCATTATAACTAATAGTATAACTTAAAGAGTGTAAGGATAGAAGTACATGTGACTTAGACTATTAAATGTCTTGAAGCTTTATCTTCATTGTCTTCATAAGTATTCTTCCTTATTCTTCTTTTTGTGATGTTAGTGTCTTCATCAAAACCGTGCCAAGGTCAGGAGCAAGATCTTCTTCACAATCTCCCCCTTTTTGATGATGACAAACCAATATCTTCTTACCAGTGTATTTTCTTGAGCGTAGCATACTTCTTGTGATAAGTTCCATGTCTTGAGTATGCCCCCCTTTGTTTTTGAGTATATGCATGTGCTTGAGTATATGTGCCTGAAAATAGTTTTAAACAAAATACACTCTCCCAACTTTTCTTTCCCTTTTGACTTCATCAAAAAGAAGAAAAGCTAGGGTCCATGATACAATATATAGATATATATATGTATATATTTGATCGATGCCGTACCCGATGCAAATAATATAACAGTTAAAATGTAGTACTAGGAAGTGACTCCTAGGTCGTTTCCCATAGGATTATCTTTCAGGAAATAGTTCAAACACCTTGTACTCACACAAAAAGGGGGGTTTTGTTGTTTTTATGAATGTAAGCATACACTAAAAACATAAACAATAATTAACAGACAAGTGAAACGTCTAAACCCCTTTGGTTTCCTTAATCACAACTCAATTCTCGGTTTCACAATATCAAAGTCAGATTCTAATCATTGCATTCAAAATTTGTTGAGAATCAACTAACTAAGCGATAATCAACTCACAAACAAATTTACACGAACTAAGCATTCATGTACTAAAGAAATGATTCACTAAGAGAAAATCAATTCATAAATATCTTTCTAAAGCATGGAATAAAGCAAACCACAACCATAAATTTAATAGAAGAAATCAAGAAATAAGAAACCGAAATTGCATTAATAACCAAACCTCAAGAGTTGTGATACATTACCAAAGGAGTTTAGTCTAGAAAATTAGCCTTCCATGGAAAGCTTAAGCAAAACCGAAATGGAGAAGATGGAAAACAAAAATAAACTAAACCCTAGCACAACATAAAGAGGGAAAACGAGAATGCGTATTCTGAAACAATGTGAAAATGAGTAAAGTTAAAGTGTCAACTCCAAAACCGAATTGGTGACTTTTAATAGAGTAAACGAAAATGGGCCCTAAACAATGGGTCCAAAACCCAAACAGAATAATAAATCCTAATATACAATATTCACTTTCGCACACATCCTCCACTTGTAATGCCCAAAATGTCCTTGGTGCCAAATATGACCTGAAAATGGAATTAGATTTAATTAGGCTAAATAATCCCAAATTAACTCATTTTAGGAATAATAGTCTAATAAAGCCTAAAACACTAAACCATGCCAAACAAATTCAATTAGACACCAAGAATCATTAACAATGATAAATTAAGGTTATGAATAGTGTGTAATATATGACTCATCAAATGCCCCCACACTCAACCTTTTGCACTCCTCGGCAAAATCAAGAAATAATGCTAACCAGTGCAGCAAAGTGAGTCATGTAAGAAGATTATTAGAAACTAGAAAATGAAAAATCCTAAAATGACATTCTTCACATTGAATTCTATGAAATGCAAAGAGATGGGCAAAATCAAACACACAAGAGTAACAAGATCAAAGAATCAAGATATCCATGAAGATCATCCAAACAATTCAAGCATGCAAAGAACCCAATCAAATCAAGAGATGAGTCACAACAATTATAGATCCTCACAAGATATGCTCTCTAAAGTGTTTACACTCACATGTTTTAGGTTGTATGTATTTACACTCAAGGCACTTCATGAAAACAAACACAACCATAGGCTTGACAAGTTTCTCACATCAACATCATAAACACATGCACAAAGTGATCAAAAGGATTTTTCAAGGTTGTAATGGGGCCAAGGACAAGGTAGGATAAAATATGGATATGTAGCTTAAAACAAAGGGAATAGAGGAGCAATGGGGAATAAGTAAAAAGTAAGACAAAATCAGCCCAAAATAAGTAAATAATCCTCTAATTCCAATCCTCTCAATCTTCTTTGCCACACTCAACTATTATTCATTCTTTTTTTTTTCAATTTTTGTTTTTTTTTTATTTTGTTTTGTTTCTCTTTTTGTTGCTTTTTTTTCAATGACACCACACTTATGTACACAATTACATCAACCAATGAGTCATAACCAAGAATTATAAATAATGGAGAACAATGCACCCTTACTTAATACTCATTCCTAAAAATATTCCAAAGCTCCAAAATTCCCTAAGGTTAGGATAATCATGGTTTTTTACTTATAGGCTTGTAATGAGCTATATAACAAAGAAATAGTAAATAGGCTCAAAAGGGCTAACAAAGGATAATTTCATTCAAGGTAGGCTATATGTGTGACACCCTGAATTTAAGGTTTTAAAATCATAGTATCAGTCCTGGAAGCCTCGCTTGAGCGAGAAATGAGTCGCTTGGGTGAGAGTGGCTCACCTGAGTGAGTGGAATACTGGGCTATACCGAAGGATTCTCGCCTGAGCGAGAATTGTCTTGGTTGAGCGAGAGTTGGCTCGCCTCAGCGAGAGTTGTCTCGCTTGGGCGAGAAGTGGCACCCTAAAGCTGTAGAGGCGGTAAGATCCTCGCTTGAGCGAGAGGGTCAGATCTGAGTTTTTAAAATCGGAGGGATTTTCTCGCTTGAGCGAGAATGGGCTCGCTTGAGCGAGGACCCGACACTATTACATTAAATAAGGAACCCCAAACACATTTTAGGATTAGAACTTGAAGATAAGTAAAAGAATAGAGCATTTTCAAGAGCAAGGAGTCTTGAGGCTAATCTAGTAGCTTGAGAAGAGGTAAACCTCTTGGTTCTAACTCTCCTTCTCCCTTTCAAACTCATTTTGGGTCTTATGGATCTCTTCTCTTAACGTGAAAAACCATGGACACTCTCTATTTTTAGTTGTGGTTCGTTTTATTTAATTTCTCTCTTGAAAACTCTTGGTTTAGAGTTGGTATTCGAAGAATGGAAAGGATTTGTGGGTTGATTCTAGAAAACCCCAAAACCCCCAAAATGAAAATGTGGTAAAAGAGGGAAATGGGTTAAATGTTAGATGTAGAAGATGAGTATTCGTTCCAATATTGAATATGAGATGAATATAAATGTTTTAGATGTTTGGAAACTCTTAGTAAAGGTAGTTTTGGAAACATTGAAAATGTATGAATCTCTTGTATGGTTAAAGATGAAATATGAGTTGTTATGTGTTATTTTGATTAAATGACTAACATTGTTTTTATGTGGTGGGAATGAGGAAAGATGCTAAGGTTGGAGGCGGTGTCGGAGGAACTTGCAAAGTTACCAAGGACAAAACCCAACCCTCACCAAGGTAAGGATAAGCATTTTATTTCGAGATATGCATTATGAGATATGCGATTCTATGTGGTTGACTTGGAATGAATAAGATGTGGGATGTATCCAAGAAAGTGAATGTCTTGCCCCAAGTGGTATTGAGTTGTATGTTTTTCCCCAAGTGGTATTGAGTTGTATGTTTTTCCCCAAGTGGTATTGAGTTGTATGTTTTGCCCCAAGTGGTATTGAGTTGTATGTCTTTCCCAAGTGGTATTGAGTTGTATGTCTTGCCCAAATGGTATTGAATTGAATGTCTTGTCTTAGTGGTATTGAATTGAATGTGTTGCCCAAGTGGTACTGAATTGAATGTCTTGCCCTAGTGGTATTGAATTGAATGTCTTGCCCAAGTGGTAGTGAATTGAATGTCTTGCCCAAGTGGTAGTGAATCGAATGTCTTGCCCTAGGTGGTATTGTGGAAGTATGGGTCAGTGGGAAATGGCTATGTAACACGAGAATAAAGAAGAGGTAACAAGGTTTGACATGGAAGAATGTGAAAGTAAGAATGGTAGTATGATATAGTAAGATGTAAAACGAAACATAATGACTTTATGTTGGAATGCTTAAATTGTTTATCTAACTCTGTTTAAATGTAGATTATATCAAATGATATTTATTGAATTAAATGACTTACTCCTTTGTACGTTTTGTGTGTTGCCATTTGATAATCCCATTGTAGGTAATATGATGAATTAAGGACACTTGATTTGGAGCTGTAGGAGCTTTTAAATCTGGATTCCTTTTATTTGCACCTTTTTGTATCATGATTAAATATTTGCGGATTTAAGTCTGTGTAACTATTATCATTATAATTTTTGGATAATTGTAACTCTGGATATTTGTAGCTATGAGTATTTTTGAAACCCATAGCTATTTGTATGCGATAGTTACCGGGATACATTAATATGAATTATGATTTTCTATTAAATGATCGTGTATGTGGATATTGCGTTAAGGAATGAGCATGAATGGGAAAGTTGGATTAAAATAAGGTTGTTGAACTTGTGAATCTAAGTTATAGGAAAAATGTATGTGAATGGAATAAAATAAGTAAAAAAATTCAAGGGTAGAATTTGGATCCTTACAATATGGTATCAGAGCATAATTAGTCTAGGGTATGGCCTTACATGCTTCTTTGTGACTTTTATGTGATTGAATTACGTGGTGTGTACAAACTGTTGTGTGATTTGTGATTCTTGTCTTGTTAAAATTTTGATGTACTCATAAGTGAATGAGTACAGGTACACATGCTGGGAGAGGTAGAGGAACGAATCAGAATGTTCCGAATGATCTGTTGGCTTAGATGGTGGTTGCATTGCAACAAGTTAATGAGAACTTGCATAACCTGAACCAGAACCCAGCACCAAGTCCAAGTTCACAACCCTTAGTCCCACCCGGACCGGCCGAATACCGAGGTCAGAATGAGTTCTGTAGGAGGAACCCTTGTCAGTTCCAAGGTGGATTTGCTCCTGACGCTGCCATTGAATGGGTCCAAGGATTGGAGAGAATCTTCAAGGCCATGAGCTGTTCTGATGCTCAGAAAGTGGCATATGCCACCTATATGCTAGTAAAGGAGGCTGGGAACTGGTGGGAGATGGTCCGGAGACAGATGGAGACGAAGGGGCAAATCATTAACCGGGAGGCATTCAAGGAGGTGGAATTCTTGCAGCTAGAGTAAGGGAGTTTGACTGTGTGGGAGTACGCGGCCAAGTTCGAGCAATTGGCCCAGTATTGTCCATATGCCTAACTTGAGGTGGACGAAAGGTCCAAATGTGTCAAGTTCGAGATGGGTCTGAAACCTCAGTTGAAGGTGATGTTTTTCCACCAAGAGATTTCTGACTTCCCTACACTGGTGAAAAGTGTAGAATGTATGAGGATGATGTATGAATGAGGGACGCTGCAACTAGTAGAAGTGAACCCTCCCCGAAACTATGGGCCTCAGCGCAACTTTGTGCAAGGAAGGGGTAAGGAGAAGATGGCTGAAGACTGACGACCTTATGGTCCACCTAGCAACCATCACACCCGTGGTTCTCAAAGGCCAGCCACTATTGCTGCTGCTGGAGGATCAAACTCCTATCCTCTGTGCAACAAATATGGTCGAGGACGCTATGGCAATATTTGCCCCAGATCGGGAAAATGGATGCTTCCATTGTGGAGGACAATATCAAGAGGTATTGTCCCAAGTTACGGCATAGTGTAAATTCTGTGAGGCATCGTATGTAGAGTATTTACCATGAGCGGTGTAGAGGCATCATATGTTGATGGTCTGATCCAAGGTAAATGTACGGTGGCATGTATTCCTCTTTTAGTGTTGTTTGATTCGGGAGCGACACACTCCTTTGTATCTGTTGAATGTGTAGACTGATTGAATTTTCACACAGAGTCGTTGCCCTTCTACTTGGTCGTGTCCACCCCAACTAGTGTACCGGTGGTGGTATCGACGTTTGTGTCACAGTGTCCGGTAGTGGTAAATGGTAGAACATTTACTGTCGACTTGATCTTTTTACCGCTGTCCCAATTGTATTTAATTCTGGGAATGGACTGGCTGTCCGCAAATCATGTTATGTTTAATTGTGCTAGTAAGACTGTGGTATTTGGAGATCTAGGTGAGATTTATGATCGAGTTAGTTGTATGGAGCCAGTGTCGGCTAAGGGAGTCAGGACTTCCCTTAAGGAAGGGGGATTAGTGTTTGTACTGTTGGCATCACTAGAGGGTAGTGAGAAACCCAGCATTGATAGTATTCTGATAGTCCGTGATTTCCCTAAGGTATTTCCTAGTGATATTCCAGAGTTGCCGCCAGTCAGAAAAGTTGAATTCTCCATTGACTTAGTGCCGGGAACGGGACCCATCTCTATAGCTCCTTATAGGATGGCACCGTTAGAGCTGGCTGAGTTAAAAAATCAGGTTGAGGACTTGTTGGCCAAGAAATTTATTCGTCCTAGTGTCTCACCGTGGGGTGCACCTGTTTTATTGGTTAAGAAGAAAGATGGGAGTATGAGGTTGTGCACCGATTATAGACAATTGAACAAGGTCACCATCAAGAACAAGTATCCATTGCCTAGGATTGATGACTTGATGGATCAGTTGAGAGGAGCGGTGGTGTTTTCAAAGATTGAGCTTCGGTCAGGTTACCACCAACTTTGAGTGAAGTCAGAGGATATTCCTAAAACTACTTTTAGGACGAGGTATGGGCATTTTAAGTATTTGGTGATGCCCTTTGGTGTAACGAATGCCCCAGCAATATTCACCGACTACATGAATCGGATTTTTCATCCGTATTTGGATTCATTCATAGTGGTATTTATTGATGACATTCTGGTTTACTGCAAGAGTCAAGAGGAACATGCAGAGCACTTGAGAATTGTTCTAGATCTTCTGAGTAAGAATCAGTTGTATGCTAAATTGTCTAAATGTGATTTCTGGTTGGAATTACTGAACTTCCTTGGACATGTGATATCCCGAGAAGGAGTGGCAGTAGACCCTTCTAAGGTCGAGGCGGTGATGGAATGGGCGGTGCCCAAGTCAGTAACTGAAATCAGGAGTTTTCTGGGTTTGGCGGGTTATTACCGGAAGTTCATAGAGGGGTTTTCCAAGTTGGCATTACCCCTAACTAAGCTTACCAGAAAAGGGGAACCGTATGTGTGGACAATCCGTTGTGAAGAAAGTTTTCAAGAGTTGAAGCGGAGGTTGACTATGACACTAGTGTTGGTTCTTCCTTGTATTGATCGAGATTTCAGTGTTTATTGTGATGCTTCCAAGCAAGGTTTGGGTTTTGCTTTGATGCAGGAAGGGAAGGTTGTTGCCTATGCTTCCCAGCTATTGAGAACGCACGAGCAAAACTACCCAACACATGACTTGGAACTAGCCGCGATGGTCTTTGCATTGAAAATCTGGAGACACAATCTTTATGGTGTAAGATTTGAGGTGTACAGCGATCACAAGAGTTTGAAATATCTATTTGATCAAAAGGAACTGAACATGAGATAGATGAGGTGGATAGAGTTCCATAAAGACTATGATTTTTGATTGCAGTATCATCCGGGAAAGGCCAATGTGGTGGCCAATGCTTTAAGTCGGAAGTCTTTACATATGTCGGCTTTAATGGTTCGGGAAGAGAAACTAATTGAGGAGTTCAGAGATATGAACTTGGAAGTTCAAGTGAGACCCCATAGTATGATTTTGGGTATGCTTAAAGTTACCAATGAATTGTTTGACCGGATCCGAATGATGCAAGTTGAGGATTTGGAGTTGAAGGTAAAATACGATTTGATGGCTAGTGGAAGGAGACTGATTTTGAGTGGATTCTAGTGGATTGTTGCGGTATAAGGGAAGGTTATGTGTGCCTCAGGATGCTGAATTGCGAAGGAGTATTCTGGAGGAGTTCCACAAGAGTAGAATGAGTTTTTAGCCTGAAGCTACCAAGATGTACCAAGATCTGAAGAAGTAGTTTTGGTGGTATGGGTTGAAAAAGGATGTGGCTTTGTATGTCTCGAGTTGTCTCATATATCAGAAATCCAAGATTGAACATCAGAGGCCAGCGGAGACTTACAATCACTAGAGATTCCCGTTTGGAAGTGGGATAGTATCTCCATGGATTTTGTATCGGGTTTTTCGAAGACTCAAAGAGGGTACAATTCGATATGGGTAATAGTGGACCGGTTGACTAAGTCTGCTCATTTCTTGCCGATGAACATGAAATATTCCTTGGAACGACTGGCTGAGTTGTATATCAAGGAGATCGTTCGGTTGCATGGGATACCGTTGAGCATTGTGTCGGATAGAGATCCTCGTTTCACTTCAAACTTTTGAACTAGTTTGCAATCCGCTTTGGGAACTAAGTTGAAACTGAGTTCAACTTATCACCCACAAACGGATGGTCAATCAGAAAGGACCATACAGTCATTGGAGGATCTTTTGAGGGCTTGTGTTTTGGAACAGCCTTGGAGTTGGGATAGTATGTTGTCGTTGATTGTGTTCACCTACAACAACAATTACCATACTAATATCGGGATGGCCCCTTACGAAGCTTTGTATGGGAGGAAATGTAGAACTCCAGTGAGTTGGTTTGAAACTGGGGAGAACTTAGTGTTGGGACCCGAGTTGGTTCGAGAAACGACGGAAAAGATCAAGAAGATCCGGGAGAATATGAGAATAGCACAGAGTCGACAAAAAAACAATTACGATAAGAGGCAGAAACCTCTTGAGTTTAAGGAAGGAGATCATGTATTCATGAGAGTAGTTCCGACTACTGGGATTGGTAGAGTGTTGAAGTCCCGTAGTGAGGATATGTGGGGGACCTTTCTCATGTGGGGGAACTTTCTCATGTGGTTGAGTCGGACCAAATAGAATTGGAAGATAACTTGACTTTTGCTACCTTGCTAGTGAGGATTTTGGATACCAGTATCAAAAGGTTGAGGGGCAAAGAGATTGGATTGGTGAAGGTACTATGGAGTCAAGTAGGTGAAGGAGACGCTACTTGGGAAGTGGAGCATGATATGAGGAAGGATTACCCTCATTTGTTTGAATCGAGGTATGTTTAATTTTCGGGGACGAAAATTCTTATAAGAGGGGGAAGATTGTGACACCCTGATTTTAAGGTTTTAAAATTATAGTATCAGTCTTGGAAGCCTCGCTTGAGCGAGAAAGGAGTCGCCTGGGCGAGAGTGGCTCACCTGGGTGATTGGAATACTGGGCTATACTGAAGGATTCTCGCCTGAGCGAGAATTGTCTCGCTTGAGCGAGAGTTGGCTCGCTTGGGCGAGAAGTGGCACCCTGAAGCTGTAGAGGCTGTAAGTTCCTCGCTTGAGCGAGAGGGTCAGTTCTGAGTTTTCAAAATGAGCGGGATTTTCTCGCTTGAGTGAGAATGGGCTCGCTTGAGAGAGAACCCAACCCTGTTACATTAAATAAGGAACCCCAAACACATTTTAGGGTTAGAACTTGAAGAGAAGTGAGAGAAGAGAGCATTTTCAAGAGAAAGGAGTCTTGAGGCTAATCTAGAAGCTTGAGAAGAGGTAAACCTCTTGGTTCTAACTCTCCTTCTCCCTTTCAAACTCGTTTTGGGTCTTATGGATCTCTTCTCTTAACGTAAAAAACCATGGACACTCTCTATTTTTAGTTGTGGTTCGTTTTATTTAATTTATCTCTTGAAAACTCTTGGTTTAGAATTGGTATTCAAAAAATGGAAAGGATTTATGGGTTGATTCATGAAAACCCCAAAACCCCCAAAATGAAAATGTGGTAAAAGAGGGAAATGAGTTAAATGTTAGATATAGAAGATGAGTATATGTTCTAATGTTGAATATGAGATGAATATGTATGTTTTAGATGTTCGGAAACTCTTAGTAAAGGTAGTTTTGGAAACATTGAAAATGTATGAATCTCTTGTGTGGTTAAATATGAAATATAAGTTCTTATGTGTTATTTTGAATAAATGGCTAACATTGTTGTTATGTGGTGGGAATGAGGAAAGATCCTAAGGTTGGAGGCGGTGTCGGAGTGATGAGTCTTATATTACACACTATTAATAACCTTATTTTACCATTGTTAATGATTCTTGGTGTCTAATTGACTTTATTTAACATGGTTTAGTGTTTTAGGCTTTATTGGGCTATTATTCTTAAAATGAGTTAATTTGGGATTATTTAGCCTAATTAAATCTAATTCCATTTTCAGGTCATATTTGGCACCAAGGACATTTTGGGCATTACAAGTTGAGGATGTCTACAAAAGTGAAGATTGTAATTTGAATAGGTTTTTAATTCCGTTTTCGGTTTTGGGCCCATTGTTTAGGGCCCATTTCGGTTTTACCTCTTTATAACCTTAGAATTCGTTTTTACCACTACACTTTTACATTACACACTTTACTTTTCAGCTTTAGAGAGGAATTCGTTTCCCCCTTTTTGTAACGACCCAAATTCTACCCTTGAAATTTTTTCATTTATTTTAATCCTTTCTTGCATACAGTTGTCACTATAATTAAAAACTCTCAAGAATCACTCTTTGAAAATACTCTTTACCCTATCATATTATCATACAAATTTATGTTGCAGAAAAACATAATTCATTCGATTAGCAATTATCACATACAACCAGTTATGGATTTTCCAGAGTTATAACGTCCATAACTACAACTCTCCATATTATCCTAAACAGATTTACATTCATCCCATGATGTTATCAAATCAACTACGATGTCAAATAGCAATAAAGACAGTCAAGTTAATGAATACAAAAGCTTCCTAGGTGAGCTTCCTCCTCAAAATCCTTCATTTACCTACAATGAGATTATCATAAACAACACACAAAACAAAAGGGAGTAAGTCATTAGTTCAAAACTAATATCACATGATAATCCACATTTCAAATACGATTAAGCTTCAATACAATTCGTAAACACACATGCGTAATTGTAAACATTCATATCATCTTCCTTTAATTTCCACTTTACTTATATTCATCCTATAGTATATATATCCCATAATATATATTCTATAGTATGCATATTACGTTCGTTCGAAACATCATCCTTCTTATTATTCATATCCACCCTATAGTATATATATCCCATAATATATATCCTATAGCATGTATATTAGTTTCAATCTCAACATCTTCCTTTTTATCGCTCATATTCACCCTATAGAATATACATTCCATAATATATATCCTATAGCATGCATATGACATTCATTGTGACATCCACATTTCTCATCATTCATATTCACCCTATAGAATATACATCCCATACTATATATCCTATAGCATGCATATGACTTTCATGGTGACATCCACATTTCTCATCATTCATATTCACCCTTAATCGTATTCATCAATTTCATTTCCCATACCACATCGGGCAGGCCTAGTTAATTACCCCATACCACATCGGGCAGGTCGAGTTATTACCCCATACCACATAGGGCAGGTCGAGTTATTACCCCATACCACATAGGGCAGGTCGAGTTATTACCCCATACCACATAGGGCAGGTCGAGTTATTACCCCATACCACATCGGGCACGTCGAGTTATTACCCCATACCACATAGGGCAGGTCGAGTTATTACCCCATACCACATAGGGCAGGTCGAGTTATTACCCCATACCACATAGGGCATGTCGAGTTATTACCCCATACCACATAGGGCAGGTCGAGTTCACAATAATCCACTACCATCCCCGGTAGGACATCAACAATTGTCCACTACCACTCAGGGTAGGGCAACAATAACAGTCCACTACCACTCCGGGCAGGACTCAATAATAGTCCGCTACCACTCCAGGTAGGACACAATAACAGTCCGCTACCACTCCGGGTAGGACACAATAATAGTCCGCTACCACTCCGGGTAGGACACAATAACTGTCCACTACCACTCCAGGTAGGACGCAATAACAGTTCACTACCACTCTGGGTAGGACACAATAACAGTCCACTACCACTCTGGGTAGGACTCAATAACAAACCGCTACCACTTCGGGTAGGGTATTCACAATAAACCACTACCTCTTCGGGTAGGGTATCAACAGTATTCTTACAAACACATTACCTCTTTCACATACCTCATTCACATCAGCGAGTATGATTTAGAGACACTTATCCCTTACCTTGGTGAATGTTGGGGATCGGTTCTGAGTAACTTTGAAAGTCTCCACCGCGATTTCCTCCAACCTTAGGATCTTTCCTCATTTCCACCAATAACAACAATGTCAGTCATTTATTCAAAATAACACATAAATAACTCGTATTTCATCATCAAACATACAAGGGATTCACATATTTTCAATATTTCCAAAACTACTTCAATACAAGTTTCTAAATATCAAAACATACATGTTTATCTCATATATCAACATCAAAGCACAAACTCATCATCCACATCTAACATTTCATCTCTTTCTCTTTATACCCATATTCTCATTTTGGGGTTTTTTGGGGTTTTCATGAATAACCCACAAAACCTTTCCATTCATCAAATATCACTCTAAACCAAGAGTTTACAAGAGAAAAATAACATAAAACGAACCATAACTCTAAAGGATGAGTTTCCATGGTTTCTCATGTTTTGAAAATAGATCCAACATACCCAAAACAAGTTAGAGAGGAAGAAGAAGAGTTAGGAACAAGAGGTTTACCTCTTCTTAAGCTCTAAGATGAGTCCTAAGGCTCTTTGCTCTTGAAAAGCTCTCCTCTCTCTCTTCTCTTCAAAGTTCTAACCCTAAAATGTGTTTGGGGTTTCTATTTTAAAGAGCAGTCGTCGGGTTCTCGCTCAGGCGACAAAATCCCGCCTTTTTTAAAATTTCAGATCTGACGCTCTCGCTCAAGCGAGGGATTCTCGCTCAAGTGAGAATCTCACAGTGTCAACAGCCCCAAATTGCCATTTCTCACCCAGGCGAGACAACTCTCGCTCAGGCGAGAATCCTCCAGTATTACCCCGGATTTCACCCTCCTAGGGGATCCTTTCTCGCTAAGGCGAGAATCTCTCACTCAAGCGAGACTTGCAGGACTAATACTATAATTTTAAAGACTCAAATTTAGGGTGTTACACTTTTGGGGTTCTTTTTGGTTTTCGTTTTTCTTCTTCTTCCTTCTCCAATTTCGGTTTTGGTTCTTCCTCCATGGAAGGCTAGAGGTTTAGTACTATATTCCTTTGGTAATGTATCACACTCTTGAGGTTTAGTGCTTAATGAATTTCGGTTTCTCTTTATTCGTTTAATGCAATTTCGGTTTCTTTATGTTTGAATCTTCTATCCTAATTCATATTGTGGTTTGTTTAATTCCATGGTTTTGATGTAGGTTTGTGAACTGATTTTCGCTTAGTTAATTAGTTCTCTAGCACATAATCGCTTAGTTTATGTGAATCTGTAAATGCTCTATGTTTATGTTGATTTCGCATAGTTTGAAGCTTAAACATTAGAGTTGTGAACATATTAGGAATTCCATGTTTAGAATCTGAAATTGATGCTTTGATTTGTGTGACTTTGTTAACTGTTTGTTGCTTAAGCCAATTTCGCTTAGTTAGAGGTTTAGCAATTTAACTGTGAGTTGATCATCGTTTAGTTAATCGACTCTCAACAAATGAACACTGAGAATCTGATTTTGATATATTGTAACCAAGGATTGAGTTGTGAACAAATAAACCAAAGGGATTTAGCCTCTTTACTGTTTTGCTTGTTACTGTTTCGTTTTGTTTTAGCTTTAGTTTCATACCATAACAACCACCAAAACCCCCCTTGTGTGTGTGCATGTAAGGTGTTTGAACCATTGTGTGAAAGATAATCTTTGGGAAACGACCTAGGAGTCACTTCCTAGTATTATACTTAATTGTTTTATTATTTGCATCGGGTACGACCTCGATCAAATTTGGCACCGCTGTTGGGGATTATCGGTTCATACAAAGGTTCTCTGTAGTTTCATAAAGCTTAGTTTAGTGTAGGGTAGTTTAGTTTGTCATTTTTGTAGTGCATTTTGGGTGAAAATTCTGATATTGGTGCAAAAAGTTGTTACTATGTTCACTGTTCACTATTTTGCCATTTTGCATGATTTATGTGATTCTGTTTTGCTGGTTTATATAGTTGTGGGTGAAATTTTTGCATGAAATTTGTTTCCACACTTCTTTCATCCCACATTGAACACTAGAGAAAGCAGAAACACTTTCTGAGCTATAGCTTGTGAGATGCACCTAGGCGGTGAAAAATGAATAGTTGAAATTCTATTTTTAGCATAACTTTTTTTCCATATATCAGAATTGGACATATGATATATGCATTTGGGGTAGAAAAATAAGCTCTACCCATTGTGACACATTTCGTTTGTCAGGTCCAACCCAAAATTCGAAAAACCCCTTTTTACTATTTCTTTTTTATTTTATAAGGTTTATAGTGAAATTGTTTTGCATTTTTACATTAGTTAGGCTTTGAATTTTTCCTTGAAACTTTTTGTACATGTTCTATTTGATTTTAGGATGTTATTGATGCAAAGACTTGGTTGATTCTACAAATATAAAATGCATTTCCATTACTGACGTACTTTGTTCCTACTGTTGACTATAATGCATGATTAGGAGGAATACAGACATTTTGCATTAAATAAATCCCGAAATTGATAGAACATATCATAGGTTAGTTAGACAAAATATGACTTTAGATACTAATTTTGTTTCCGTTTCTGAACATTCTGTTGCTAAAAATACTACTTCTGAGCATTCTGTTTCAGTGCATCTGAATATAGTGATTGTGTGCATTATGTTGCATTTCCTAATTTTGACCATTCTGTCTATTCTGAAAATATGGCTCAACCACCTACTCCTCCTGGTGCCCGTGAGAGGACATTAAGGGAGCTGACTGCCCCTGATTTTACTTATACAGTTTGTGTATCCAATATGAGGATGTACCATATGTGCTAAAAACTGGACTAATCCATTTGTTGCCAAAGTTTAATGGACTTGCATGTCAGGATCCTCATAAACATCTTAAGGAGTTCCACATTGTCTGCTCAACTATGAAACCACATGATGTTATGGAGGATCACATTTTTCTAAAGGGTTTCCCTCATTCACTTGAAGGCCCTACAAAGGATTGGTTGTACTATTTGGCTCCTGGTTCCATATCTAGTTGGGGTGACTTGAAGAGGTCATTCTTGGGTAAATTCTTCCCTGCATCTAGGACCACTGCAATCAGAAATGACATATCTTGAATTAGGCAGCCACATGGTGAGAGCTTGTATGAGTACTGAGAGAGGTTTAAGAGATTGTGTGCTAGTTGCCCTCATCATCAGATCTCTGAGCAACTCCTCCTGCAGTATTTTTATGAGGGTTTGAAAAATATGGATAGAAGTATCATTGATGCTGCTGGTGGTGGTGCACTTGGAGATATGACTCCTTTTGAGGCAAGATGTTTGATTGAGAAGATGGCTTCCAATTCTCAACAATTCAATGCAAGGAGTGGTGATGCCATAGTTGTAAGAGGAGTCCATGATGTTGGGACAAATGCAGCAAGACAAGACAAGCTTGAGACCAAAATTGATTCCCTCACCACCTTGATCACTCAGTTAGCCATGAATCAACAAAAATCTTCAATGGCAAGAGTATGTGGCATTTGCACCTCAACTGATCATTATAGTGATGTGTGTCCTTCTCTACTTGAGCCAAGAACTAGTGATCATCCTGAGGCTTATGCTGCTAACATCTACAATAACTCTCCTTTATGCCATCAAGAAGATTCCAAGATATGCCAAGTTTCTGAAAGATTTGTGCACTCACAAGAGGAAGCTGAAAGGTAATGAAAGAATCAACATTGGAAGGAATGTGTCTGTAATGATAGGTATGCCTGTTCCTAACATCCCTGAAAAGTGTAAGGACCCAGGTACATTTACTGTACCTTGCATCATAGGTAATAGAAAATTTGAAATTGTCATGCTTGATTTAGGAGCATCCATTAATGTTATGCCTATGAAAGTTTTTAAATTCCTTTTACTTGGACCCTTGCAACCTACGGGTGTGGTAATCCAATTAGCAAATAGGATTACTGCATATCCTACTGGTTGGGTTGAGGATGTCTTGGTTTCGGGTTGATCAATTGATTTTCCCTCCTGATTTTTACATTCTTGATATGGAAGAGGGATCCCCCAATAACACAGTTCTAATTATTTTGGGGAGACCATTCTTGAGAACAGCCCGAACCAAGATTGATGTCCATGCTGGGACACTTTCTATGTAATTTGATGATAAAGTAGCTCGATTTAACATTTTTGATGCTTTAAAGCATCCATCTGAAGGCCATTCTATTTTCCACCTTGATTTGCACCATGAGTTCAACGATACACACCATTCTAATTTTCTTCATGATTTTCATGCTCCATCATTGACTGATCCATACACTTGTCATGCATGCACTAATTCTGAAGCATGTAGTTTTTGCATTGATGAGTTTTTGAACATTGATATTGATGTTCCTTGTACTTCACTATACACTTGCAATGCATGCACTAATTTTGAGATGTGTGATTCTTGCATTGATGAGTTTCTGAATACTGTTGTTGATTATCTTGTTACACATTTACATTTCACTAACACAATTGATGCAGGAATCATACAACAAAGCTTAGCTTTGCTACTATCTTTCCATCGGTTTTGCAGGCACCTGATTGGACACCCCCGTTTGACCTTTAGTGCAACATTGCTGTTTATGCTTTGGGGACTGTCCTTGCTAGTTATGAGTTTGATATTGCACATTTTGAAGTGATTTAGGCATTTCTTTTCAATAAGCCACATGCCATATAGCCTACCTTGAATGGCATTATCCTTTGCTAGCCCCATTGAGCCTTTTTACCATTTCTTTGTTCTATAGCTCATTACAAGCCTATAAGTGAAAAACCATGATTATCCTAACCTTAGGGAATGTTGGAGCTTTGGAATTGTTTTGGGAATGGGTATTAAAGTGAGGGTGCATTGTTCTTGATTTCTTAATTTTTGGGTATGACTCATGGGTTGGTTGATACATTTGTGTACATAAGTGTGGTGTGGTGTCATTGAAAAAAATAAGAAAAAAAACAGAAAAAAGAAAAGAAAAGCAACAAAAAAAAGAAACAAAAACAAAAAGAAAAAAACAAGAAATAAAAGTTGAGTGGTAAAGAGGATTGAGAGGATTGGAATTAGAGGTTAATTTGCTAATTTTGGGGTTGATTTTGTCTTACTTTTTACTTATTCCCCATTGCTCTTCTATTCCCTTGGTTTAAGCTACATATCCCATATTTTATCATACCTTGTCCTTGGCCCCATTACAACCTTGAAAAGTCCTTTTGATCACTATGTGCATGTATTGGTCATGTTGATCTTAGAAACTTATCAAGCTTATGGTTGTGTTTGTTTTCATGAAGTGCCTTGAGTGTAAATATTTACAACCTAAGACACATGAGTGTATACACTTTGGAGAGCATATTTTGTGAGGATCTATCATTGTTGTGACTCACCTCTTGATTTGATTGGTTTCTTTGCATGCTTGAATTGATTGGATGATCTTCATGGATATCTCGATTCTTGATCTTTTTACTCTTGTGTGTTTGATTTTACCCATCTCTATGTATTTCATAGAATTCATTGTGAAGTATGTTATCTTTATGATTATTTTTTATTTCCTAGTTTTTAATAATCTTCTTACATGACTCACTTTGGTGCACTAGTTAGCATAGCATTATTTCTTGATTTTGCCTAGGAATGCAAAAGATTATGGGGGTATTTGATGAGTCATATATTACACACCATTAATAACCTTATTTTACCATTGTTAATGATTCTTGGTGTCTAATTGACTTTATTTGACATGGTTTAGTGTTTTAGGCTTTATTGGCCTATTATTCTTAAAATGAGTTAATTTGGGATTATTTAGTCTAATTAAATCTAATTCCATTTTCAGGTCATATTTGGCACCAAAGACATTTTGGGCATTACAAGTGGAGGATGTCTGCAAAAGTGAATATTGTAATTTGAATAACTTTTTAATTCCGTTTTAGGTTTTGGGCCCATTGTTTAGGGCCCATTTCGGTTTTACCTCTTTTTAACCTTATAATTCGTTTTTACCACTTAACTTTTACATTACACACTTTACTTTTCAGCTTTAGAGAGGAATTCGTTTCCCCCTTTTCGGGTTCTTTTAGGTTTTTCGTTTTTCTTCTTCTTCCTTATCCAATTTCGGTTTTGCTTCTTCCTCCATGGAAGGCTAGAGGTTTAGTGCTATATTCCTTTGGTAATGTATCACACTCTTGATGTTTAGTGCTTAATGAATTTCGGTTTCTCTTTATTCGTTTAATGCAATTTCGGTTTCTTTATGTTTGAATCTTCTATCCTATTTCAGATTGTGGTTTGCTTAATTCCATGGTTTTGTTGTAGGTTTGTGAACTGATTTTCGCTTAGTTAATTAGTTCTCTAGCACATAATCGCTTAGTTTATGTGAATCTGTAAATACTCTATGTTTATGTTGATTTCACATAGTTTGAAGCTAAAACATTAGAGTTGTGAACATATTAGGAATTCTATGTTTAGAATCTGAAATTGATGCTTTGATTCATGTGACTTTGTTAACTATTTGTTGCTTAAACTAATTTCTCTTAGTTAGAAGTTTAGCAATTTAACTGTGAGTTGATCATTGCTTAGTTAATCGACTCTCAACAAATGAACACTGGGAATCTGATTTTGATATATTGTAACCAAGGATTGAGTTGTGAACAAATAAACCAAACGGATTTAGCCTCTTTACTATTTTGTTTGTTACTGTTTCGTTCTGTTTTAGCTTTAGTTTCATACCATAACAACCACGAAAACCCCCCTTGTGTGTGTGCGTGTAAGGTGTTTGAACCATTGTGTAACAACCCAAATTCTACCCTTGAAAATTTTCCATTTATTTTAATCCTTTCTTATATACAGTCGTCACCTTCATTGAAAACTTTCAAGTATCACTCTTTGAAAATACCCTTTACCCTATTATATTATCATATAAATTTATGTTGCGGAAAAACATAATTCATTCAAATATCACTTACCAAATACAACCAGTTATGGGTTTCCCAGAGTTATAAAAACCATAACTACACCTATCTGTATTAATCTAAACGGATTGACAGTCATCTCATAATGTTATCAAATTAAATACAACGTCAAGTGGCAAATAAAGACAAATAGGTTAATAAACACAAAAACTTCCTAAGCGAGCTTCCTTCTCAAAATCCTTCATTTACCTACCATGGGATTATCATAAACAATACACAAAACAAAGGGAGTAAGTCATTAGTTCAAAACAAACATCACATGATAATCCACATTTCAAATACGATTAAGCTTTAATATAAATTATAACCACAAGTAAGTAATTGTAAACATTCAAATATTCTTTCTTTCATTTCCACGTTATTCATATTCGTCCTATAGTATATATATCCCATGATATATATTCTATAGCACGCCTACTACATTCTTTCGAAACCTCATACTTCTCATCATTCATATCCACCCTATAGAATATATATCCCATACTATATACTCTATAGCACGCATACGACTTTTATTGTGACATTATTAGTTCTCATCCTTCATATTCACCTAATAAAATATATATCCCATGCTATATATCCTATAACATGCATATGACTTTCATTGTTCACATCTTCCACTTTATCATCCATATTCACCCTATAGAATATATATTCCATACTATATATCCTATAGCATACATACTCATTTATCTCAAATCTTTTTGTCCCATTGCTTATTCTCGCCATCAAGCTTACACTTTACCACATCCGGTCATTTACACTACTCTAATAATCCACTACCACATCGGGTAGGTAATTTCTCAATGATCCACTACCACTTCGGGTAGGCAATTTCCCTTAATGATCCACTACCACTTCGAGTAGGCAATTTCCCTTTGAATTTACTCGTTCATCTCTTTCATACTTTGTCACCTCCTTCATCAATACCATTTCAAATCATTATTTCCCAATTGCACGTTTACCTTTTCATTACCACTTGGGGCAAGTCATATACAATACCACATAGGGCAAGTCATACACAATACCACATAGGGCAAGTCATAGACAATACCACATAGGGCAAGTCATACACAATACCACATAGGGCAAGTCATACACAATACCACATAGGGCAAGTCATACACAATACCACATAGGGCAAGTCATACGCAATACCACATAGGGTAAGTCATACACAATACCACATAGGGCAAGTCATACACAATACCACATAGGGCAAGTCATACACAATACCACATAGGGCAAGTCATACACAATAAGTCATACACAATACCACATAGGGCAAGTCATACGCAATACCACATAGGGCAAATCATTTTCCATAACACATCGGGTGGGTCATACACCGATCATATATGTAATCAGAAGATTTACACATTTTCTATTATCATATATCATTAATAACTTCTCCTTACAAACCTTTTACCTCTTTCACATACCTCATTCATATCAGTGAGTATGAATTAGAGCCACTTATCCCTTACCTTGGTGAGCGTTGGGGATCGGTTCCGAGTAACTTTAAAAGTCTCCTCCGTGATTCCTCCAACCTTAGGATCTCTTCTCATTATCACCAATAACAACGATGTCAGTCATTTATTCAAAATAACACATAAATAACTCGTATTTCATCATCAAATACACAAGGGATTCACATATATTCTAGATTTCCAAAACTACTTCAATACAAGTTTCCGAACATCTAAAATTACATGTTTATCTCATATATCAACATCAAAGCACAAACTCATCATCCATATCTAACATTTTATATCTTTTTCTTTATACTCATATTCTCATTTTGGGGGTTTTTGGGGTTTTCATGAATAACCTACAAAACCTTTCCATTCATCAAATATCAACTCTAACCCAAGAGTTTACAAGAGGAAAACAACATAAAACGAACCATAACTCTAAAGAATGAGTTTCCATGGTTTCTCATGTTTTGAAAATAGATTCAACACACCCAAAACAAGTTAGAGAGGAAGAAGAAGAGTTAGAAGCAAGAGGTTTACCTCTTCTCAAGCTCTAAGATGAGTCCTAAGGCTCCTTGCTCTTGAAAACCTCTCTTCTCTCTCTTCTCTTCAAAGTTCTAACCCTAAAATGTGTTTGGGGTTTCTATTTTAAAGAGCAGTCATCGGGTTCTCGCTATAGCGAGCCCCTTCCCGCTCAGGCAAGAAAATCCCGCCTATTTTAAAAACTCAGATCTGACCCTCTTGCTCAAGCGAGGGATTCTCGCTCAAGCGAGAATCTCATAGTCCCAACAGGCTTCCTCTCGCTCAAGCGAGGGATTCTTGCTCAGGCGAGAATCTCACAGTGTCAACAGCCCCAGTTTGCCATTTCTCGCCCAGGCGAGGCAACTCTCGCGCAGGCGAGAATCTTCCAGTATAGCCCAAGATTTCACCATTCCAGGTGATCCTTTCTCGCTAAGGCGAGAATATCACGCTCAAGCGAGACTTCCAGGACTGATACTTTAATTTCAAAGACAAAAATTCAGGGTGTTACAATCCTCCCCCTCTTATAAGAATTTTTGTCCCTGAAAATTAAACATACCTCGGAAAATAATATCATCACCTAGACCTTAGGCACAAGGATACTCCACCAAAATCATAATCGATTCTCTAATCCATTAAGATTACTTAGTCGATCACTAAGGGCATATACCACTAAACCGCGATATCACCCAACCGATTCATGAACTAACTCATCACGGTTCAAATATTAAAATCTCAGCCTCTAATAACTCGAATGCCATGAGAACTAAGCCATAATTCAGACTAAAGATCTTTCCTATATTCGTCAAGAACCATAGGTATTAAGGACTGATCCAGTTAACAATCTTCATCTATTTTAAGAATCCCTATAACACTCTAGCAATTCAGCGAATGGGGAACTCCTTATCCCTCATACACTCCAATGCCTCATTTATCATCCATCATACACTAGCTAGTTTCATCTCCACTCAAGAATCTAGCACAATTCCATTTCACTCAATCAACAAAGTACTTACACAAAAGGACTCTTAGTGTCTCATCCATTGTATAAAATCAAACTATCCAGAAATTGTCTAATTACATCAAATATTCCTACCATCAAATCTTATCGTCCAAGAAGTTACCGGTTTCTAGCCCCCACTGAAACCATAAAACCAGTGGTTCACACCAAAACTAGGGATTCTGTTACTAATCGGCTAGCACAAGTCGACCAACACTCAAATCTACAACTTGCGTTCGGTTTGGTCGTCCCAATTCTGTTAGCAAAGATAAATTTGTTAACCCACTCGCATTATGTCCAGATATACATGGACGTCTTATATCACTAAACTTTTAACAACCTCATACTTGTTCCGATGTGGTTGCTAAAATTTCAGAATCCTCCGACAGGATACTAAATCATTACTTAGCCACAAGCTATGTTTTGCCCAAAAAGGATTTTCGAAAACAGTTGAACCCACGAGTCATGGCAACCACGTCGTGAAACACGGTTCGCATACTCATTTCAACACAACCCAAAACTTCTTCTCTCCTATGGTTACACCACACCCATACACCGCAATTACTGACGTTCACGAAACAACAACAACTCTTGCCGATACAACATTCAACGCAGACAATTGAGGTACACCACCACTATTTCATGCATTGCCAATGTCCTACCGCAAAAGAACAGGTCATTCGAGACCAAAAGTTTCACGTCTAATAAAACGTATCCATCACATCGACAGGGGAAGTAACTTAACTAGTCTCTTTCCTCGACTATCAGTATAAGTCTTACCCCTTAGCATACACATACGTATTACAACAACAAGATTTTAAATCTTCACTTCAACAATTACACACAGTTAAGCATAACACGATTTGCTGACCGCTAGTCCATTTCCAGGATTTAATCCACTGGGACATCATTGCGAATATCAACACTATGGTAAAGGTTCTGCCATTTACCCCAACCGTATACTGAGACATCCACATCGACATCCACCAGCGGTACACTGGTTGGTGGGTACAACTAAGTCGGCAACAACAACTTAGTGCACAATCTTAGTCGGTTCACACATTCAGCAAATATAGGGAGTGTGTCGCTCCCGAACTAAACAACACTAAAAGGAATACCTGTCACCATGTGATTTACCTCTCGCCGGATCATCCACACCTGATGTCCCTGCGCCACTCGGGGTAAACCTTCGACCATGGTTCCTTGTCTCCTCAGCAGGAATGACATTAGGTCTCCGATCTAGTTTGGGACAAAACCTTTTAATGTGCCCGAACTCCTTGCAGTGGAAACATCCGTTTCACGACCCCGGGCATGTACTCCCAAGATGGTGTCTACCACATTTGTTGCACATGGAAGTAGAAACCCCTTCGGTAGGAACGGTAAATGGTCTAGACCTTTGGAAATTTCGGTCTCGATGTATAGTAGTTGCCGCATAAGGCTTCCGGTCATCTTCCACCCTCTCTTTACCCCTCTCCCGCATATGGTTGCGTTGAGGCCCATAGTCCCGGGGAGCAATTGTTTCGGGTGTAGCCAACTTAACCGACTTCAGGTTGTCCTCGTACATTCTACACTTGTTGACCAAGGTAGCGAAATCGGCAATCTCCCGATGTCCGAACATTATTTTCAACTTGGGCCTTAAACCCGATTCAAATTTAGAGCATTTGGATCGTCCATCTACTTCCAACTCCGAGTAGGGACAAAACCGTGCAAATTCCTCGAACTTAGCCGCATATTCTCCCACCGACATATTTCCCTGTTCCAACTTCAAGAACTCCATTTCCTTCTTCCGCTTCAGATCAGCTGGGAAGTGTTTATGAAGAAACTTCTCCTTTAATGTACCCTAGGAAATCAATTGTCCTTCTGTCTCCATTTGGCGTCGAGTAAACTCCCACCAGTTCTCGGCCTCCTTCACTAGCATATACGTGGCGTAAGCCAACTTCTGAGCCTCCGAACAATTCATTGCCTGAAAGATCCGATCCATTCCCTAAATCCACTCAAGGGCAGCATCAGGAGCAAATCCCCCGTGGAACTGACTAGGGTTCCTCTTGCAAAACTCATCCAGCCCCCGGTACTCAACAGGTTCGGGTGGGATTAGGTGTTGCGAACTCGGACTCGGTGCAGGGTTCTGATGCAGATTATGCAAGCTCTCGTTCATCTGGTGTAGTGCAGCTACCATCTGAACCAACAAATCATTTGGAACGTTCTAACTCGTTCCTCTTTCAGCCATGTTTCAACCTCTTCTCATGTATAGTCAGTACACAATTTTAATTCACACAAGTCAGGTTATCACCTAGTCTCATAGTACATTACATGTCACTATACCAAAGCTACATGCTTTAAACATTCAATTCACACAATATCAACCAATCAAATCATAAACATGTTACAAAGAAGCATAATTAACTATGCTCTGATACCATATTGTAACAACCCAAATTCTACCCTTAAAAAATTTTCATTTATTTTAATCCTTTCTTATATACAGTCGTCACCTTCATTGAAAAATCTCAAGTATCACTCTTTGAAAATACCCTTTACCCTATTATATTATCATATAAATTTATGTTGCGGAAAAACATAATTCATTCAAATAGGAATTACCAAATACAACTAGTTATGGGTTTCCCAGAGTTATAAAAACCATAACTACACCTATCTGTATTAATCTAAACGGATTTACAGTCATCTCATAATGTTATCAAATTAAATACAACGTCAAGTGGCAAATAAAGACAAATAGGTTAATAAACACAAAAGCTTCCTAAGCGAGCTTCCTTCTCAAAATCCTTCATTTACCTACCATGAGATTATCATAAACAACACACAAAACAAAGGGAGTAAGTCATTAGTTCAAAACTAACATCACATGATAATCCACATTTCAAATACGATTAAGCTTTAATATAAATTATAACCACAAGTAAGTAATTGTAAACATTCAAATATTATTTCTTTCATTTCCACGTTATTCATATTCGTCCTATAGTATATATATCCCATGATATATATTCTATAGCACGCCTACTACATTCTTTCGAAACCTCATACTTCTCATCATTCATATCCACCCTATAGAATATATATCTCATACTATATACTCTATAGCATGCATACGACTTTCATTGTGACATTCTCAGTTCTCATCCTTCATATTCACCTTATAGAATATATATCCCATGCTATATATCCTATAACATGCATATGACTTTCATTGTTCACATCTTCCACTTTATCATCCATATTCACCCTATAGAATATATATTCCATACTATATATCCTATAGCATGCATACTCATTTATCTCAAATCTTTTTGTCCCATTGCTTATTCTCGCCATCAAGCTTACTCTTTACCACATCCAGTCATTTACACTACTCTAATAATCCACTACCACACCGGGTAGGTAATTTCTCAATGATCCACTACCACTTCGGGTAGGCAATTTCGCTTTGAATTTACTCGTTCATCTCTTTCATACTTTTTCACCTCCTTCATCAATACCATTTCAAATCATTATTTCCCAATTGCACGTTTACCTTTTCATTACCACTTGGGGCAAGTCATATACAATACCACATAGGGCAAGTCATATACAATACCACATAGGGCAAGTCATACACAATACCACATAAGGCAAGTCATACACAATACCACATAGGGCAAGTCATACACAATACCACATAGGGCAAGTCATACACAATACCACATAGGGCAAGTCATACACAATACCACATCGGGCAAGTCATACGCAATACCACATTGGGCAAGTCATAACCAATACCACATAGGGCAAGTCATACACAATACCACATAGGGCAAGTCATACACAATACCACATCGGGCAAGTCATACGCAATACCAAATCGGGCAAGTCATACGCAATACCACATAGGGCAAGTCATACACAATACCACATAGGGCAAGTCATACGCAATACCACATAGGGCAAGTCATACGCAATACCACATAGGGCAAGTCATACACAATACCACATAGGGCAAGTCATACACAATACCACATAGGGCAAGTCATACGCAATACCACATAGGGCAAGTCATACACAATACCACATAGGGCAAGTCAAACACAATACCACATAGGGCAAGTCATACACAATACCACATAGGGCAAGTCATACACAATACCACATAGGGCAAGTCATACACAATACCACATAGGGCAAGTCATACGCAATACCACATAGGGCAAGTCATTCTCCATAACACATCGGGTGAGTCATACACCGATCATATACGTAATCAGAGGATTTGCACATTTTCTATTATCATATACCATTAATAACTTCTTCTTAGAAACCTTTTACCTCTTTCACATACCTCATTCATATTAGTGAGTATGAATTAGAGCCACTTATACCTTGGTGAGCATTGGGGATCAGTTCCGAGTAACTTTAAAAGTCTCCTCCGTGATTCCTCCAACCTTAGGATCTCTTCTCATAATCACCAATAACAACGATGTCAGACAATTATTCAAAATAACACATAAATAACTCGTATTTCATCATCAAATACACAAGGGATTCACATATATTCTAGATTTCCAAAACTACTTCAATACAAGTTTCCGAACATCTAAACATACATGTTTATCTCATATATCAACATCAAAGCACAAACTCATCATCCATATCTAACATTTCATCTCTTTCTCTTTATACTCATATTCTCATTTTGGGGGTTTTTGGGGTTTTCATGAATAACCTACAAAACCTTTCCATTCATCAAATATCAACTCTAACCCAAGAGTTTACAAGAGGAAAACAACATAAAACGAACCATAACTCTAAAGAATGAGTTTCCATGGTTTCTCATGTTTTGAAAATAGATTCAACACACCCAAAACAAGTTAGAGAGGAAGAAGAAGAGTTAGAAGCAAGAGGTTTACCTCTTCTCAAGCTCTAAGATGAGTCCTATGGCTCCATGCTCTTGAAAAGCTCTCTTCTCTCTCTTCTCTTCAAAGTTCTAACCCTAAAATGTGTTTGGGGTTTCTATTTTAAAGAGCAATCATCGGGTCCTCGCTCAAGCGAGCCCATTCTCGCTTAGGCGAGAAAATCCCGCCTATTTTAAAAACTCAGATCTGACCCTCTCGCTCAAGCGAGAATCTCACAGTCCCAACAGGCTTCCTCTCGCTCAAGCGAGGGATTCTCGCTCAGGTGAGAATCTCACAGTGTCAACAGCCCCAGTTTGCCATTTCTCGCCCAGGCGAGGCAACTCTCGCTCAGGCGAGAATCTTCCAGTATAGCCCAGGATTTCACCCTCCCAGGTGATCCTTTCTCGGGCGAGAATCTCTCGTTCAAGCGAGACTTCCAGGACTGATACTATAATTTCAAAGACTAAAATTCAGGGTGTTACAATAGCAACTAAAGGGGGTGAATTAGTTGACTTAAGACCGTGATCGATTTTTCTGCAATTTGAGAGTTAGTAGCAGCGGAAAATGTAATGCAGGAAAATATCAAATGAAAGTTAAGGAGATTAGGGAAAGAAGGGTACACAAGGATTTTTATATTGGTTCGCCTTCTTCTCCACCGAATGCTACGTCCAGTACTCTTGCAGCACGAGATTTCTTCACTAGATATTAAGAGTAGTAATTACAAATGATCATCTCGAGACTTCCTTATACCTTACTCACTCTCCAATATCTATGTCACTCTCTTGGAAACAACATTTCCAAGTGTGTATCACCCCAAATTTTTAAGTCTTTAAAATTATAGTATTAGTCATCGGATCCTCGCTTGAGCGAGAGATTCTCACCTGAGCGAGAAAGGATCACCTGGGAGGGTGAAATCTTGGACTATACTGGAAGATTCTCGCCTGAGCGAGAGTTTCCTCGCCTGGGCGAGAAATGGCAAACTGGGGTTGTTGACACTGTGAGATTCTCGCTTGAGCGAGAATACCTCGCTTGAGCGAGAGGGAACCTGTTGACACTGTGAGATTCTCACTTGAGCGAGAATCCCTCGCTTGAGCGAGAGGGTCAGAGTTGAGTTTTTAAAATGGGCGGGATTTTCTCGCTCGAGCGAGAGAAAGCTCGCTTAAGCAAGAACCCGACGAGAACATTAAATGGGGGAAAACCCCAAACACATTTTAGGTTAAGAATTGAAGAGAGGTGAGAGAAGAGAGCATTCCCAAGGTCTAGGAGCTTTGATTCTTGTTCAAGAGCTTGAGAAGAGGTAAAACTCTCTATCCTAACTCTCTTCTTCCCTTAATAACTCATTTTTGGTATTATGGATCTCTTCTCAAAATGTGTAAAACCATGAAGACTCTCTCTTTCGATTTATGGTTCATTTTTTGTCGTTTGTACCTCGTAAACTCTTGGTTTTGAGTTAGTATTCCAAGAATGGAAAGAGGTTTGTGGGTTGGCTCATGGAAACCCAAAACCCTAGAGAGAGAAAATGAGGTTAGAGAGGAAAGATGGGTGAAATGCTAGAGGTAGAAGATGAGTTGCTTTACAATGTTAAAATATGAGATGATATGTATGTGTTAGATGGTTGAAAATTCTTAATGAAAGTAGTATAGGACCATTGTGAACGTGATAAATATCTTGTACGTTTAAATGATGCAATATAAGTTATTTATTTGTTATTTGGAATGAATGACTAACATTGTGTTATGTGGTGGGAATGAGGAAAGATCCTAAGTTTGGAGGTGGTGCCGGTGGAACTTGCGAAGTCACCAAAAACCAAACCCAACACTCACCGAGGTAAGGATAAGTCTTTAATTTATGCATTATGTAGAAAATGCGTTGACTTTCTGTATGAAATAAAAGTAATATTATTGGGGGAGTACCAATGGAAATATGACTCAATGAAAGTAATATTATTGGGGGAGTACAATTGGAAAGATGACTCAATAAAAGTAATATTATTGGGGGAGAACCAATGGAAAGATGACTCAATGAATTAATATTATTGGGGGGTACCAATGGAAAGATGACTCAAGTGAATTAAAAACCTATTGGGGGAGTACCAATTGAAATAAGACTCGAATTATAATGACATAAATGATAAATCACTTAGTCACTATAAAGATATATGGGTATGTTTGTAGTGATGATGGGTGTATTTATGGTTTATGTATTGGTGGAGTGCCAATGAAAATAAAACTCGTTTTAGCCGACCTGAATAGGTTAGAGACTCTAGCTCGAGTTATATAGCATGGTTTTTCAAAAGTATAGATGATGAAAAAAGTTTTTAGAGTTTTTAAATCATATTACTGATGAAACCTATTTAAATGTGGATTAACTGACATTGAGTTTTATTGAATTAATGACTTATTCCTTTGTGTTGTTGTGCATTGTAAATGTTAATCCCATTTCAGGTAGGTGGACGAAGAAGGATGATTTTGAGTAGGGGATTAGGGACTTTTGTTTTGACGTCTCTTTATCCATTCTTTTGTAATTTTAATTTATTGTAATTGAAGTAACTTATGATACTATGATTATTATTTTTGTACATGATATTGATCATGGGTACTAGTAACTCGGGATATATGTAGCTATGGGTGTTTTGGAAACCCATAGCTAATTGTATGCGGGGGTTACTAGGTTACATAAATGAATTATGTTTTTCTCCTATTGAATGTTGTATGCTACTTATGGTTTAAGGATAGGGTGTGAGTGAGAAGCGAGACTTTTAAAGTAAATTTAATCACTCGGTAATTTATGATTGACTATTAAATGTATGAAATTGAAATAAATAAGGAAAAATTTCAAGGGTAGAATTTCGGGTCGTTACAAAGTGACTCTAACCCTTTTCTAATCACAACCTTGTGATAGAAAATATTTTACAAACTTGAAGAAAATAGTTAGCAATGACAAGGATTGCTTTATACAAGATAATAGAAGAAACTCTTTTGCAATCCAACAACTCTTTTGTATACTTAGTTTATAACAATCATAGGTTTTGAAAGACTTTAAATATTACACTTCAACTTTAGAAAGTTACTTTGAAAGTGTAAAGCAAGTTGCAGAAAAAGTGTTTCAAAAACTCATAATTGCATAAGTGAGTTGTGATTTGGATGTGTGAAAGTTATGTGAAAGTGTTGTTGTTTATTTTGAGTTCCAATGCCTTTATATAGACTTTCCAATAAGCCATAACACCTTTAGGAAAGGGTAGGATTCGTTTGGAATGGAACCATTTCATTTGGGATGAAAGTTGTTCAGATTGAATCTGAAAATTTGGTGCAACAACTCTCATTAATCAATTACAACATGTGGGTAATCGATTACCCAAGTGTTCTGGTCAACTTGGAAACCAATTTTCATGTTGAGTAATCGGTTACTCTTGTTATAACGGCTCTCAGTAATCGATTACAATACTTAGGTAATCGATTACCTAAGCCTACTGTCCAACTGAGTGACTAATTATCAACTGAGTAATCGGTTACACTGATAGCAGTAATCGATTACTGTGTGTCAGTTTTTGTTAGTTAACTCATTTCTCACTCATGTAACCTGTTACGTGATTCCAATAATATGTTACTCAATCATATTAACAAGCTACTCAGATCTAGTAACCTATTACTCATTTTTTGGAAAATTGTTTTTATTAAAACTTATGAATCTTGTTTTCTTTCAAAATATACCTTTTGAGCATTACAACTAATAACATAACTTAAAGAGTGTAAGGATAAAAGTACCTATGACTTAGACTCTAAAATGTCTTGAAGCTTTATCTTCATTGTCTTCATAAATATTCTTCCTTATTCTTCTTTTTGTGATGTTGGTGTCTTCATCAAAACCGTGTCAAGGTCAAGAGCAAGATCTTCTTTACACTTGGGCTCATCTTGACCCAATTAGGTTCTTTTTGGAAGGCCATATTTTATATGTGTTAATGTTGTTAATAACATTTTATGGTAGTGTCACTCATCATTAACCACCTCAAACTCAGCCTTTTTTTTTCACTAGAACTAGGGGGAAGGTTTGGGTGTGATTTCTAAAATTGACAAGAAATAAGCCTCTAAATATGAGATAGTTGATTTTTAGGTTGTCCTTGTAGTATTTATTATATATGATCCTGAAGTAATGAGAAAGCTACATACTTGTGATAATATGTCTTCTAGAAACTGCCCTAGTGAGCATAACAACAATCAAATAATAAGAGATGAGCAAGAGAGTATGTCATTTACATATGAGGTTGAATTTGTCCTTCTGGATGTTTATTTGGAAATGGATGGTTCTTGATTTCTTTGGTTCTCAATCCTAAATTAGGTCATGATTAGTTAGTGGTTTAACACTTAATTTTGTATGTTTGCATTAAAGAAATAGGAGATTCCTAGTTTAAATCCCATGTTAACATAGAATAAATGAGCTATCTGTAATATCCTGTTTTTGTATCTAAGAAATTAAAATTTATAATGGAATATATAGGGAATGTATATTGAAATATAAACTTAACATGTTATAAAATCAGAGTAAATTCAAACCTTTCGTCTCTCAAGTTCAAAATGCGGAAATATTTTATATTATCTCATCCTCAAAACGAGGCATTAACATCAACCTCAAAATTCAACTGTAATTTATATAATTATCCCTTCTAAATTATATAGCTTTATAAAATCATTAATCTAATCTTATCAACATAATTATAAAAGACACCATATGTGCGAAAAAGAATCATTCTTAAATATTTTTCATAAAACATGACTTATACAAAAATCAATAAAGACTAAGAGTATTCCTAAATCAGAGCTAAAAATTCCAACATAGACAAGATACTTAACTATACATCAGCTAAGTTCTCCTTGTCTACATTTCCATCAATGGATATCCAAAGTGCAACTGCAATAAACCTTAACATACACATAATATAGACAAAACAAAAGACAAAGAAGTGAGTAAGAACCAACTACGACGACTACAATGTGAAATTACATAGAGAAATAATATTAAAGTGAGACAACATCTATAACAACTAAAATCAAACAATGACAAACATATGCAAATGATGCATGAAGTTAGTGTCTTATACAAGAGGATATTCACATCCCCAATTAATATATCTATCATGCAATGCTTATGCAATTTAACCAACAAATCACCATCAAAATTACAATACTCGAAGGCTAAGATCCTAGTGGGAAAGTAACTGCGAGTACATATATCCTTAATAATGGAAAATAACAATATCAATTGTTATCCAGTACCTCTACTTGAGGTGCTTACGTGGTAAGCCCGATCCATTTCAGGATTCCTCTCTACCGATCATGAAATGCAAGGGGTGCAGAGACCGCTTAGTTTGCATGTAGGATTATCCTGGTCATATGAGTAAGAACCCAAACCCTCACTGGACTGTCCCACCTTAGCCATTCCTCAAGGCTTCTTGATGAATCATCGTCATTGCCACCCCTATCCAAATGCGCAATGATATTTCTATCATCGTATCTTTCCATTTTCATTAAGTCCTTTAATAAGTATCACCTAAGTTAGTCGTCTTACCCCATTGCATTTTTACTGTGCCATGTCCTCAGGATGAGCTCAAGACACTAACTTAGTGATCAATTATCGTCGTGCAAAACCTTAATTTCAAACTCATGTAATTCCCATATCAATACAATAATGGAGTTATATATTTTTCTGATCAATACAATGATCAACTTATATATTTCCCATACTAATACAAGAATAAACTTATATACTTCACATCAATACAACGACCAACTTATGTATTTATCATATCAATACAACAATTAACTTGCATCACATATCAATACAACAATACAACAAGCAACAATATAACCATTGCAATTGAGATATTTTCATATTACAACTATGCCACAACAGTCATCAAATTTTATCTCATATACTCACATGCATACAAACAAATAGAAATATTTAGCAACCTTTCATGACAATGTAATACCATAAGCGAGTACCTCACATTATGTTAAACAAAAACAAGTTCACACACATATATTTCCAGCAAATCAAACATCTAAGACTATATACATCGTCATGAAAAGATTAAGGACTCGTACATGGAAAACAAGTTCTCATGGGAGTTCCTTATCTACAAGACTCTCCGACTCTTGAGGGAATTAGAGAGAAAAACTTTAATGAAATACTCTTAGACCACAATGGTCTTCTTCCTCACCTGGGTTTACATAAGATTCTTGTCTAAAAAACAAACCAGATCTCCTATCGTCTCCTTCAACTTTAGAATCTTTTATTATACATATGCTAATAACAATCAATACAACAAATCAAATTCTTCTCTACCTAACACTAACAACTAAACTAGCACTCGTCAATAATTTATACGTGCAAAAATAAAGACACATATTGTTTTGTTTTGATAATATGTACAAGGTATATATATATAATAACAAATCTGATGATGTTTAAGATTATTTTTTTTTTTTTTGAAAATTTCAAATATATGTATATATAAAAATTACAACGCTCCATTAAAAACATTGTCCAGCCATAGATCTAAAGGAAAAGTTATTTCAATACTATGAATACAACAATTAATATGAGTTTCAAAAGTATTTTTTGTTGTTGCGGATATTATAGAACCTGTAAGGACCCGATTTTCATAACTCAAAAATTCCTTTTTAAAACTTTAAAACTTTATTCACCAAAAGGAAGTGATTACTTTTGAAAGGCGATGCTTGAAAATATTTGGAGAACGAGTGAATACAAATATTAATTCCATTCATAATTCAAAATGCGGAAATACTCCAAGTACATATTTCTTTTAAAGCATACTATTACATTTCCTTTCAAATACATAATCTATATAATTATCCTTTCTCAGAAGTACTTTGAATACAAACATTAGATCAACTTCATTATACACTTAGGAGGAGTTCCAGTTTACAAAATAGATAATCCAACATAGTTCTCATATTATAAACATTTATCATATAATATATCAATTACACAAAATCCTACTCTACCATGTACTCTTCTCCGCAAGCGTCCAAGGTGCTACCGCCACAACCTGAACTCAAATACACAACACATACAAGAAGAGACAGAGGGAGTAAGAACCAACTACGGTGACCGTAGCACGAATTTACATGGAGTAATAACATTAAATTATTACAACCTATACAACCTCTAAAATCAATCATGTTAAACATATACCAATCAATACCTTATGCCACATAATATTCGTATATCAAATTATATGACAATCCACATTCAAAACAATATTAAGCATTCGTATCTTCTTTATTCTATTACCGTATAATCTATATTCACCCTATAGTATATATATCCCATAATATATATTCTATAGCATGCATATTCATTTCATTCCAAAAGTACTTTTATTTCATTATTGACAATCGACATTAAATTACTCTTGACTAAATCCAGCCAGTTTACACCACCATGATAAAACACTACCGCTTCAGGTAGGCCCACACCACAAAGGTGCTCCATTACCACACCGGATAAGTCTTACATGATCCACTACCACTTCGGGTAGGTCCACATTTCAAGGATGATCCACTACCACACCGGGCATGACTACATTTCAAGGATGATCCACTACCACACCGGGCAGGACTACATTTCAAAGATGATCCACTACCACTTCGGGCAGGACTACATTTCAGAGATGATCCACTACCACACCGGGCAGGACTACATTTCAAAGATTCCTCTACCACACCGGGCATGACTATATTTCAAAGATGATTCACTACCACTTCGGGCAGGACTACATTTCAAAGATGAACCACTACCACACCAGGCAGGACTACATTTCAAAGATGATCCACTACCATTTTGGGAAGGACTACATTTCAAAGATGATCCACTACCACACCGGGCAGGAATACATTTCAAAGATGATCCACTACCACTTTGGGCATGACTACATTTCAGAGATGATCCACTACCACTTTGGGCATGACTACATTTCAGAGATGATCCACTACCACACCGGGTAGGACTACATTTCAAATTATTCTCACATCACATGTTCATCAGAACACAAAATATCACATCAATGTCATACACACAGTAAACACAAGGTATCTTATTGTTTCATCACCATAAAATAACCCACAACACCTTCATTGTCACAAACATACCCATATATGTTCATAACAATAAAGCGACTCACAACTTAGTCATTTTCATAAACATACTCATCTCCACTTTTAACACATCAACAACTCATCACACAATCATTGTTACAAACACACCCATATATGTTTATAACAATAAACAACTCACACACAATCATTATCACATAACATAACCATTTCTACTTTTGCCATTAAACAACACATCTCACAATCCTTATTACAAACACACCCATATATGTTTATGACAAATCAACCATCCATAACACACCATTATCATATAACATATTAACGTTAGAACCATCTTTTATGACGGTACATTACCATAAATGAGCATATTGCGTTTTACTTAAATAAACGGTTTTCCCGCATATATATCTCCACTTTTATTGCTAATACATCCTCATGTAAAATAAATACTATCACATGGACCACAAACACCCAAGAGAGTTTCTATCCATTAATATGCTCCGATTCTTGAGGGAAATCGGAGAAGATGACTCTAATGAAATACTCTAAGACCACAATGGTCTTCTCCCTCACCTTAGGTTGTGTAAGATCCATGGATCCGCAAATAGCTCCATCTACCTCCATCTTCTTTAACCTCCATTGCTCCTTTTCCTACTCCAAAGTTCACCAATGTGTCACTAAGAAGTAAGAGGAAGGGGTTTTGATGAGTCTTTGAGGTTTAGTAGAGAAGGGAGTCGAAATCTATGGGGAGCCGCCGTTGGGAGTGAAAGGGAAGAAAAGAAAATGAAGATTAGGGTTTGTGAAACCCTTTCTTTACATTTATAGCTGGGTACTCTCGCCCGAGCGAGAATGACTCGCTTGGGCGAGAAGCCCATAATATTTTAAGTTTCAAAATCCTGACTCTATCGCCTGGGCGAGATTCTCTCGCTCAAGTGAGAATCTCACAGCCTGTCCAGGCTTCTCTCGCTCAAGCGACCACTTTCTCGCTTGGGCGAGATTCCCAGAATTCCAAAAATTAAAACACTAGGTCTCTCGCTTGGGAGAGACCCTCTCGCTCAAGCGAGAATCTGGCAGTATGTCTCATTCTTCAGGACTGTTACCTCATTTTAAGAAGGGTAAATTTTGAATGTTACAGAACCATATAATACTTGACAAAAGATAAACTTCACTTCCAAAAATCAAGGTGATTAACTAGTTATGGATTTTACATGTCTTAAACAAACTAATATATTATAAGTTAAAAATGTTGATCCACTACTACTTCGGGTAGGTAATTTCTCAAAAATCCACATTTTAAAGAAGTTAGTAAACCATTGTAAATTCATAGGAATTATACTATACTTACTTTGGAGAACTATACTTTTGGGGTTCTTAATACCCGTGGGGAATTATTAATAAGAATTATGTTTTTTCCGGATTATGAATGTATGTATGAATACTGCATGATAAACAGTCAGGAAATAATCAAGGTAACTAATGTAACGTACCTTAGGTTACAAATCACAAGATATGAGAAAAATGAATGTTTGCATGAGATCTAAATAAGGAAAAAAAATTCCAGGGTAGAATTTGGGTCCTTACGCAAATTGGTTGGCTTCTCGGATTCAGACTTTGTGGAATGCAAGTCTAAGAGAAAAAGTACAAGTGGTACTTGCCACATTCTAGGGAATGCTTTAATTTCTTGGTCTTGCAAGAAACAAGCTTGTGTTGCCTTAAGCACCGCTAAAGCGAAATATATTGTTGCCGGTAGTTGTTGTGTACAAGTGTTGTGGCTCAAACAACAATTACGGGATTATGGCTTAAACCTAGGCTGCACACCCTTGAAATGTGACAATACAAGTGCTATTAATCTCACCAAAAATCCGATTATGCACTCAAGAACCAAACACATTGATATAAGGTATCATTTCCTTAGGGACCATGTCCAAAAGAAGGATGTGTTGGTGGAGTTCATTGATACTCATAACCAACTAGCAGGCATATTCACTAAACCGTTAGCAAAAGAACCTTTCTATAAAATTAGACGAGAATTAGGCATTCTCGATGAAGCTTACTTGTCCTAACATGTTTAAATGTTTATGTGTATGCTTCATTGTTTATATCCAATGCCTATTTGATCTTAAATTGTGTGTATTATGCTTTAATTTTCAAGTTTTTAGAGTCAAAAATCACTTTCAGCATCAGTGGGGAGAAAAATGGTTACAGTAATCGATTACTCAGTGCTACTGTTTTAAAATTTTGAAAATTTGAAGGTGAGTAGTCAATTACTCACTTGCTGTAATCGATTACTCTGTGCAGTTTATATATGAACTGCGGCACTTTTTCGAAAAATCCTCCATTTTCTCTCACCTGTAACACGAAGCTTTCCCTCTCTAAACCCTCTCAATCTCTAAAAACATCATTTTAACTCCGTTTTGATTGATTTTTGTTGCAAAACACATCACATTCTTGCTTTAAAACACTTCTACATCTTCTATTTCGTGATTTGTGGCCTCAATAAAAAAAACCCAATTTCCAAAACAAAAACTCTAAACCTTCAAAACCTACAATGGCTTCTTCTTCAAAGAGACCACGCACTTCTAAGTCTAAGCAAGGAGAAACATCTTCCAAGTCCAACTCGTTGAACTTGACGAGACTTCTTGCAAACGACGCTCAAAGGAAGGTCTTCGGAGAAAACTTCCATGGACGCGCCATTTTCACGCCTAAATACGGTAATATAGGAAACTTTGAGTTTGAAGATGTTCTATTTCCTTATCTTTTGCGGCAACAAAAACTTTTTGACTTTTGCTGCGAAGCGAACGATATCTATCCTAAGCTTGTTCGCGTATTTTATTGCAATATGAACTTTAGGAAAAATCTCATGACTTCCTATGTTAAGAGAAAGGACATTGTTTTGGATATCAAAACCTTTAGTTCTATTTGCTGTGATATACCTATGACAAGCGACATAACTGGTTTCGGCCTGGTATGTGATTGGGACGATTACGATCACAATAAATTCTATCTTTCTATTTGTAGAATTTCTAAAGAGGAAATAGAAAGGTGAAAGCAACAAAGCCTTGGTGAGACTGTTAGGAACATGGATATCCTCTCTGTTGGATATCTCACGTTGGAAGATCGTTTAGTTCATTATTTTCTTACCTATGTCATTTTTCCAAAATTTTCAAATCATTCGAAAATAAGTGACAAAGAGCTCCAATTGATGTATGCTACCAAGTTTAACATCAAGATTAATTGGGCTAAGATGATAATGCAACAAATGTGGCATGTTCGCGGCTCCCAAAGTCTGTTGCCCTATGCCATCTTCATTACCAAAATCCTTAGCATTTCGGCGTATCCTTATATGGTGAGACCAAAGTGGCCCTCAATATTCGCGAAAGCAAGGTTGATGTTGAGGTTTTCCACAAGATGGGATTCGTTATAGATCCTGTCACTCGTCGAATCTATAAGCATCGTACCGACCGCCAACCTGCTCCTACCGATGAACCAAAACCTACTGCTGAACCAAACCAACCTGAATCTCATGCTCCATCTTCTTCATCTGCTGCAATGCCCACTAATTAGATGATTATGGATGAATTGGTTTCTCTTTGAGGCTACAACATCACAAGGATGGATGCTTTCGATACACAGAGCCAACAAATCCATTATGAACTTCATCGTCCTTCATCGAGTCTGAGCAACATGGATGTTGATGAAGATAGTTCCGAGCCAGAGTCTTAGATTCTTGTCTAGGTTTTTGATTATGTAATGATTGTGGTTGTGCATTTTGCATGTGGATTTTTAAACATTGTTTGGATTATTTTCTTGTTATTCTCTGTTGTTTTGGATTTCGTGTATGAACATCTTTATTTTGGTTATTATGCAATGCGTTTGATTTATGTTTCATACATGGTATTATTATCTTATGTTTATATTATTTGAACTTTAATATATTATGAAATACTGTATGTTATGCTCTACAAATGTCTATTGTGCTAGACTCTTGGCTTTTCTTCGTTTTGATGAAGTCAAAAGGGGGAGAAAAGTTGGGAATAGTGTATTTTTTGTAATATTCTTTCACGCACATAACTCCAAAAGAAAAGGGGAGCATACATGCATACATATAGGGGGAGAATACTCAAGACAAGTCCAGATATATCATCAAGAATGCTGCTCTCAGAAAACTACACTTTCAAGAAGACATTGGTTTGTCATCATCAAAAAGGGGGAGATTGTGAAGAAGATCTTGCTCCTGACCTTGGCACGGTTTTGATGAAGACACCAATATCACAAAAATAAGAAAGGAATAAGACCTACAAAGACTATCGAAGACAAGCTTCAAAGAAATAGAGTCTAAGTCTTAGGTACTTCAATCCTTACAAATCATTTATTTACTAAGTTAATAATACTTAAAATTGTCTTCAAGAAAATCAGAAAAATCTAAGTGTGAATAAAAATAATTTTGAAAAAAAACCACATGTAACGGGTTACCATACTTGAGTAACAAGTTACATGAGTGAAAAAAGAGTTTTCAAACCTCTAACAACTATGAGTAATCCATTACTGACTTTGGAGTAACATATTACCATTTTTAGAAAACAGGGTAATTGATTACTCAAAGTAGTGTAATCGATTACACTAAGGCAAATTCACAAAGCTGTCAAACAATGTCATTGAGTAATCGATTACTCAAATCCAGTAATTGATTACACTGTGTGAATTTTTCAAAAAGCTGTTAACAGGATTGTTGGGTAATTGATTACCCACTTGCAGTAATCGATTACTGAGAGTTGTTGTATCATTTTTCAGATTTCAAGTGAAAGGGTTTCACTCCAAACTGATTGGTTTTCATTCCAAACGAAACCTACTCATACCTAGGGATATTATGGTTGATTGGAAGCCTATATAAAGGCATCGAAACACTCTCACAACAACAACACATATACAAACAACTCAGATTTCAAACTCTCTTTAAAAGCTCTCACACTTTCTGATTTTTCTTACACTTTTCAAGAAACGTACTCTTAAACTTTCAAAGTTATTTTGAAGTTGCTTCTAAGTGTTTTTCATACTGTTAAAGAGCATTATTATCTCAACTATAAGGAGTTGTTATTGGATTGCAAGTTCTAGAAACTATCATATACACTTGTAAGGCAATCCAAGCCAAATTGTACATTCTTCACTTTTGCAAAGTTTACTTTCTTTCACAAGGGTGTGAAGAGAAAGGGGTTGAGTGACTTGGTATAGTGTTTACCACGGGTGCAACTTGGTATAGTGTTTACCAAGGGTGTGACTTGGAATAGAGTTTTCCAAGGGTTTAGATATAAGTGAGTGTGTAAGGTACAAGTAGATCATTATATTTAATAAAGGAATCTTTTGCGCGTCACGAGTACTGGACGTAGCCTTCGGTGGACAAGAAGGTGAACCAGTATAAAACACTTGTGTACTCTCTTTCCCTTCTCTTTTTTAATTTTACATCCTTCCTAGTCAATATTTTACTGCATAATATTTCCGCTGCACATTAACTTTGATATTGCAGAAAAATTGGCCATACTTATTGCAACAACTAATTCACACCCTCTTAGTTGCAATCTCAGTCTTACAACTTCTTTTCATTTTATTAATTCTTAAAATAAAAAAATACATTTTTTTAATTATCGCGACCCGATTTTCGGGTGGAAGACCGACTCTACGACGTAGGAAGAGGCGAACTCGATTTCTAACTCTCCCAATTGATTTGGAGTCGCTACAGCGTTTCTCTCGCTCAAGAGAATCAAATCTCGCTCAGGCGAGAATCCTTCAGCTTCTTCAACATTCCTCTCGCTTAGGCGAGCTAACTCTCGTTTGGGCGAGAGTCGTAGAGAAATTCAGGGAGCAATTCTGAACCTCTCGCTTGTGAACACCTAATTTTGTCCGTCATATTTACAAAATCAATAAAAATTAAAAAAATTCAAATACCAAAAAATAGTAAAGTTTAAAAATACATTTTTGCCTCGGGACCAATGTTATTGGTCTTTGACTATTTGATTCTCAAACAAATGAATAATATTTGATTACATCATTCTAATAACCAGTATTACAAACTATTTGAAAGAGAAGAGTTACAAAATGATAATGATATTTTAAAGTTACAAAAGAAGCATGAGATGCACATAAATCTCAAGGCAACCCAATATCTTCATTTTCTTCATCGAACGATAAATGAAATGAGTAACTTCCCACAATGAATGGTACTAAAATGAATTAACTATGAAAGAGCCAAAAAGCCACTTCCACTTCAATAGTCAGAAACGTGAATACTTACACACTATTTTTAAAGTTGCAAAAGAAGCATGAGATGCACATAAATCTCAAGGCAACCCAATATCTTCATTTTCTTCATCGAACGATAAATGAAATGAGTAACTTCCCACAATGAATGGTACTAAAATGAATTAACTATGAAAGAGGCAAAAAGCCACTTCCACTTCAATAGTCAGAAACGTGAACACTTACACACTATTTTTAAAGTTGCAAAAGAAGCATGAGATGCACATAAATCTCAAGGCAACCCAATATCTTCATTTTCTTCATCGAACGATAAATGAAATGAGTAACTTCCCACAATGAATGATACTAAAATGAATTAACTATGAAAGAGCCAAAAAGCCATTTCCACTTCAATAGTCAGAAACGTGAATACTTACACACTATTTTTAAAGTTACAAAAGAAGCATGAGATGCACATAAATCTCAAGGCAACCCAATATCTTCATTTTCTTCATCGAACGATAAATGAAATGAGTAACTTCCCACAATGAATGGTACTAAAATGAATTAACTATGAAAGAGCCAAAAAGCCACTTCCACTTCAATAGTCAGGAACATGAATACTTACACATATTTTTATTTCCATTTCATCTTCTTTTTGTGGGCTGAAATTGATTTCATTAAACCACACAAAACAAAGGGAGAGAACCACACAAAACTAGGGGGAGCAAGGGACTACTCTCTACTCTCATTCTCCTCTCTACTCTCATTCTCTCTCAGAACCCAATCTCACTTTCCCTCACTTTAATACCATACACTCACTCTAACCTTCTATAACTTCTACAAAACTATATACCCACTCTAACCTTTCACAACTTCTACCAAAACCACCCATGTTTTTTCCACTCACACACTCAGTTTCTCTCTTCTCATATCCAAAAACGGTAACAAAAATAAGATCCCTGGACTTCTTCTGCCATAACCGGCGTCAACCACATCATCCAACAAGGACACTGCAGAAAACAAGGGATGCTAAAATCATGGAGAAGAGGATCATCAAACCAACAGATAAGCTTTTGAATGATGCTGTCCAAGAAGCTTTCTCTAGAATCATGTCTCATTCCAAGGAGAATGAACACATCACTTAGTGGTCTTGCTATTTTAATGGGGATAGGGATGGAAAATGAAGCAAACAGTTGAAAACAATATGAATGCATGGATGTCACTCAATAGGACCAGAATGAATAGAGCACACATTGTGAGATGTTTGCAGGCAGTAAGTTATTACATGCAGGGTTACATTTGGCTGGGTTTTAAAAAATAAAGACATGGATGAAAAGCTCCATTTCCTACAAGACAATCCAAGATCAATATGGGGCTCATTTTCGTGCTTTAACAAGATTAAGAGGCGTGGATGGCTATGATGGGAAATGAAAAACTATGGAGAATAGCATATGGTATAACATTTCCCTTTGTTTATTTCATAGATTCATTTTGTTCTCTTTAAATATTTAATTTAACAATACCAATAAATTATGTTTAAAATTTAGATATTCGAAGTATTTTTAAGTTTTGATATAAAAAACATTTGCTACAAATGAAATAATGTTTACAGTAAAAACTAATTATAGCATTTTTTAGAATTTAATAGTGAGGTTATGCCTACTATCTTATCTTAATTCTTACTTCGAGCCAAGAACCGATTGCGGTCACTTGTACAACTTTTGCTATTTATCAAAGTGAGAAGATGGTTAACGACCAATGTCGACTCCTCACTTTTTAATTTTCTCTTTAAAATATTTAAGTTATTTAAAAATGTTTTAGTGATTATTTTAAAAAAAGTGTTTTAATGATTTTTGGGATTCAATAGCGAGGATACAATTCGTGTTGTGTCTTTCTCCTCGTTTCGAGCCGAGAATCGGTTGCGGTCACTTGTACTGCTTCTGCTATCTATCGAAGTGAGGAGAGGGTAAACAATCAGTGTTGACTCGTCGTCTATTAGTCCCACTTCGATGAAATCCAAACCAAAATTTTAATAACTTTTAATCAAACAAATTTCTAATAACTTTAATCAAACCAATAAACAATTTTCGAACCAGAACTAGGTAGTCTTAATTTCCCTATTGCACATAGGGATACGTAAAAGCAAGATAAACTCTTGTCAGACACAAAAATAAAAAAATAATTTTTTTGTTTTAAACAAATTTAGTTTTAATAAATTAAGGGTATTTAATTCATGCAATTAGTTAGGGTACCGTTTAAGTATGGGTGGACGAGGTGCTAATACCTTCCCCGATCCGTAATCGACTCCCGAACTCATAACTCTAAATTGAAAGACCATTTTATCCTAATTTGCACTCAATTCGAGTTTTCCATGTTGTAACCGCAAAAGACGTGGTGACGATTCCTCAAGAGGTCGTATGGCCGAAAATCGGGAAGCGACATCTCTCAAGCGAGAATCATCTAGTAATTCCCAGACATTCCTGAATTTTACCACACTTAAGAAAAAGAGAATTTAGGGTGTTACATTGGTTAACATAGTTTTGGGTGGAATTTTTTAGTGAAACTTTGTTTCGACACTTATTTTATCACATATTCAATGATGGATGCAACATAGTCACACACCTTGTCATTGGTTGTGAGATACAATAAGCTTCTAAATAGTGTTTTGATGAATTGCTATTTTTAGCTTTACTTTTAAACCACTCATCCGAATTGGACAAATTATATATGCATTTCGGGTAGAAAATTTCATTCCATCTAATTTTTCTTACTTTATCACAAAAGTCCCTTTCGAGAATCGAAAAAAACCTTTTTTTACTATTTCTTATTTTACATTTGAAGTTTTATTGTGATTCTATTTTGATATTTTTAAAGGTGATATATAAACAACACTCATTATAATGAACACTGTCAAAAGTCACACATTTAATGACGCTTGCTTTAGAGAGCATTGTTAAAAATCATACATTCAAACAACTTTTGTCTTAGTGGACGTGAATCTTTGCAGATTTAAAAACAAAACCTCACACACAATAATACACATATCATTCAGTATTTTATTTCTCTCACTCTTCTTTTCTTAGTTTCTCTTTTCAAGCAAGTTATTAGTCTTTGGTTTCTTTTTTCGAGCATAAGGTGAACCATTATCTTATTTTATCTCATTTATTTCTATTTGATTCACTCTTGTTGCACGCATTTACAACTACGTTAACTTCTTATTTTACAATATATGAAATGTCAAGGTTGAATCTGCATAAAGCTGTTAGTGATTTACCAAACTTGAAACCTCTGTATGTATTTCTTGTATTTGGTTATTATTTTTTCATCCATATTTTCTATTTAAATTTGGATTTGATTCTTATTATAATGAATCTGAATTGTGTCTTTTGTGAAGAAGATCTCTGCTTCTGAACTTGACACGGTTTTGATGAAGACACCAACATCACCAAAAAGAAGAAAAGGAAGACTACTTATGAAGACAAAGAAGATCAAAGCTTCAAGACAATAGACTAAGTCTTTATAGGTACTTCTATCCTAAAACTCTTAGTATATACAAAGTTATAATGCTCAAACCATTTTTAAGAAAAGTTGAAAGTGTGTAATAGGTTACTTCTTTTAAGTAACAGGTTACATGTGTAAGAAAAGAGTCTTCAAACCTCTAACAACTATGAGTAATCGATTACCAAAGTAGTGTAATCGATTACACGAAGAAAAATAACAAAACTGTCAAACAGTGTTGTTGAGTAATCGATTACTCAAATCCAGTAATCGATTACACAGTGTAAATTTTCAAATAGCTGTTAACAGAGAGTTTGAGTAATCGATTACTCAAATCCAGTAATCGATTACACTGTGTAATTTTTTCAAATAGATGCAAACAGAGAGTTTGGGTAATCGATTACCCAAGTCAGTAATCGATTACTGAGAGCTGTTGGAAGAGTTTTCAGATTTCAAAGTGAAAATGTTTCACTCCAAACGAAATCCCTTCACTCCAAACAACTCATACACTTTCAGAAAGACACCTAGGGTGTTTTGGAAGTCTATATAAAGGCTCTAAACTCACACACACAAAACAGACAATTCATATAACAATTTTCATACAATTTTGTCACAACTCTGAAAAGCTTTTACACTTATTCTGAAAATATTTCTTTGAACTTTTGGCAACTAGTTCTTAAACTTTCAAAGTACTTTTTCAAAGTTGCTTTAGTTCAAGTGTTTCAAAGGTTTTCATATAAAGAGCATTATTATCTTGGTATATATATTCAGAGTTGATTGGATTGCAAGTTATACAAATTTCATACTTGTAAAGGCAATCTGCCATTGTTGTAAATTCTTCATTATTGTTGATTACTTTCTTTCACGGGGTGTGAAACGAAAGGGGAATAGAATCACTTGGAAAGGTGTTTTCCAAGGGTGAATAAGAATTAGGGAGTGTGTAAGGTACCTAGAAATCTCGGGGTGAGATATTGTAATTAAAACTCATAATTCTTAGTGGAAAAATCTCTTGTGTGGCAAGAGTACTGGACGTAACCTTCGGTGGACAAGAAGGTGAACCAGTATAAAAATCTCTGTGTATTCTCTTCTCCCTTATCTCTTTCATTATTATTTTCTGCATATATTTTCCGCTGCACTTTAATCTTTAGTTTTGCAGAAAAAGTAGCCATTATTTTAAGACAACTAATTCACCCCCCCCCCCTCTTAGTTGCACTCTGATACTTACATCTTTATGTCTTCTTTTTTCTTCAGTTAAGGGAGAGAAAAAATTCGTGGATTTGTCATCTACATCTTCATCACCTTAGTCCATTTCATTACTGCATATAATCTTTTGGGCTTATGGATTCGAACTAACAGAGATAAGTTCATGCGATGATTTATGAATTGGGTTTTCACAATAATGTTTTTATTGTCAAATATCTTGTAAATATGGGCTTATTTAAAATGAGTGTTGTTAAATGAGTGTTGTTAAAGTCACAATATAATATCACATATCAACAACGTTCATTACAATGAGCGCTGTTAAATGTTTACTTTCTACCGCGCTTCAAAAATGTTGTTGAATTCAACCTTATATTCTACTGTGCTCACTTAGGCAGCGTCCAACAAGCACTGTTGAATGATAATTTTAAGCACCATTGTTTTGCTTTTTTGGTATAGTGGCACAAACTTGAAAAAAAATTGTATTGTAGTGTTCACGAACCTATATTTTTTCCCTTATTTTTTATTTTCCTTTCATCCAAGATATAGATGATTAAAAATGATGAAACCAATAAAAAAGTGTGAGAGTGAGGAAGAACTAGCAAAAAATGAAAGTAGAAGTTTACTATATATTGGAAGAAAACAATTAACAATATTATTCAGAGAGTACTACTCACCACAATTGTTTGAATTATATTCATAATCTTCATAGGACAACACACATGGGCTTATAATAACAACGACAATGAAAGAATACTATGTCTCCCAATATTATTATCAGCAACAGGCTAGGCTGTTGATAGGGAGCATCAATGCATAGTAGTAGTCATGGATGAATGTGGATTAATCTATGAAATCAGAGGCGTGAGAGGAGAAAGGAGAAATCTTGATAGTCATCATATAAACAAACCTAACATAATCAGAAATTGATATTACTATAGTAGTCAACCAAAAAACATGACAAATTTGCAACAAATGTCTTATAAATACAATGTGCTCTATTCATTAGTTCTTTAACACTAAACTTGCAAATTTTTAACGCCCTTCCACCAACAACAGGACAAGAAAAATTAAATCTAGAGTCTCTAGTTTTTCTTCATTTTGAACATGAGTCTCAGCCAAAAGTTTGCAACATTTGATTGGGTCTTCCTCACTTGTGTAGTTTGGTTTAGGTCTTTTACTAGAGGTCCTTTAATTTTAATATATTTCTTGGATATTATGTGTGAGATGCGTACACAACTAGGTACTGGATGTGTGCACGAATGGTGCAGGACTCGTGCAAGACTTGTGTAAGATTTGTGTAGGACTAGTGTGGGACTCATGCACTACTCATGTCACCCTCACTACACTACCTGGTGATAATAAGAAGGGAAGGGGAGAAAGAGAAGTGATAACCAAAAATCTTTGATTCATTAGCGAAAAATTAGTAACAAATTAATGTAAACTATTTTTCTATAAATTAGCGATAACCAAAATTCTTTAATCTGTTTATTGATTTTGCGTATCATGATCCAAAAACTTAAAATTGGCAGGTGAAGATTCAAAACATAAATCTTGAATATTAACTTGGAATTTTGTTTTTTAACCTCCGCAAATTTGGGTGGAATTGGATTGGGATAAAATTGACTCCTACAAGTATCACATAAGAATCTGTAGTGGACATCAAATATAAGACAAATAAGACAAATAAACTTCCAAGTGACCCTAAAATGTTTAAATATGTGGTGCATATATATATATATATCAACGAAGGAAAGCAGGCAATTCTATTTGCTTAAAGGAATATGGTTTTTAAGGAAGGGGAAACTAGGTGGGGAATAAACAACTTCATATTTTTATAAACAATTTCATATTTTTTAAGCAATTTCTTAATTTTTTATAAAAATTAAGCAAGTCTGAACTAGGAGGGGTATTAGCAATTTCATATTTTTGATAAAATTAAACTCTTGATAATAGAAATTGAAAACTGAAGTACATGTTAAACAACTACTTTGCTTAAGCTAACATCTAATTAAAAAATAATTTTTCACATCTAGATAATAAATACAAATACATACTATAAATATCAAATAAATCTATCCAATATGGTCATTTGTCGCTGCAGGAGGTGGCAGAACGACCAACTCCAAATCGACATTGACTAGGGCAATGAGCAAGGGCACATAACAACAATGTCATATGAAAAATCTCATGCTCCCCGATATCACCAATAGGATAAAGAGAGGAATCCATGAGTGATAATCATGGAAGGATGTACCTAAACCTTTGAGCTGAGGGCCTGCATAGGTGAAAGGAAAATCACTAGTACTTATCGTATGAACAAACCTAACACAAATAGAAAGAGATATTAGAGTATGAGTCCTTGGTTGTTTTATTTAATCTAGCAGATAATAATTAAGTCAAATGTACACAGTACACTAACTAAAATATACACCAATTGCCTTAAAAATATAATGTGTGCCCATTCATATGGAAAGCCTGGAACCACGGCTTACAAATTATGCTAGATTAGTGTGTCCATTCATATTGTATACATATACTCCGTTACGGGTTAACTCTAATGTAATAAACAATTTTGAAAAATTTATGTAGTTTATACAGTTATTTTTCTCTTGTTGATAATGAATCACTTCAAAGATGATATTTCTCTTTGTGAAAGTTTAGAAAAGGTAATATAAAAAAACAATTAGAGTTTGTGTCTATATATATATATAAATATAAGAGTAAGGGTCCTCTATATTAACGGAGAGGCAAATACTACAAAAATTAAAGGAAATAATGACATGATAAGACATTTTTATCTTTTTATATATAACGGAATAATACTTTTGTCATTGAAAAAATAAGTAAAAACGAGTACTTATCTCTCCATTAATGGAGAGAATCCTTGTTCATATATATATAAAATGAGACTCATCTCCATTAATAGAGAGATAAGTGATTATTTCCTTTGAATTTTAGGGCAAAAGTATAATATAACTTTAGATAAAAATGACACAAATGTTAATGCATATTGTTTTCCCGTACTCCATAATAATTCTCTCTCCATTATATATTATATATAGGGGCTCCTATACCCGTTAACAATAACGTAGAGGTAGTGGCCAATAATAATACTGTGATGGAGGGTGGAATTGGAGACAAGGCGGTGGCAGCTGAAGAGGAAGCAAGCACAACACCTGTCCCTAAGAGGGTATTTTCGTGATGCTTGTTACTTCTCTTGAATTGCATTATTGCTTTTCCAAAATATTGCTGCAACATAGTTTTTCCCAAATATTGCTGCAACATAGTTTTTCCCAAATATTGCTGCAACTTAGTTTCCGTGATGCTTATTTTATAATTATGCTGTAATTTATTATTCTTGTTTTTCATCTCTTATTTTTCTATTTCCTTTTAATTTAGTTTATAATAAGAATTAAATAAAATCTAATTTAAACAAGTTATATTAAATTTGTACATACTCATTAATTTCTGTACTATACTTGAATAAATATTTCTGTACTATACTTGAATAAATTTGTACACACTCATACTTTTGATAAATATTTCTCTACTATACTTAAATTTGTACATACTCCTTTTTTAACCCCACCTTCACCTAATATTCTCTCTTCCATTGAATCTAATGAACCTAATCTTCACATGCATCCAGGCAATCCATATGCACTCTCAATTCTATGAGCTGACAAAAATAAAGATAAAGAAGGAAATATCATTTTGAAGTTATTAAATGAAGATACATAAATAATTTGTTAGATAAATAAATACACGACGAAAGTTTTAGGAATTCCATTTAATCAATTTGAACTCTATAGGCCACAAGTTTGCAACATTTGGTTGAGTCTTTCTCTGTAGTTTGGTTTAGGTCTTTTATTGGAGGTCCTTTAATTTTAATTTAGTTCTTGGATATTACATGTGAGATGCGTTTACAAATATGTGCAAGACGTGTGCATGACTTGTGCGGGACTTGTGCACGAATGGTGCGGGACTCGGATATGACTTTTGCGGGACTCCTGCGAGACTCATGCACTACTCATGAGACCCTCACTGCACCACATGGTGATACTAAGAAGGGAGAGGGAGAAAGATAAGTGATACATGGTATGGACAAGAATCCAAATGGCACTATCTAGTTCATTCTTACTTTTGTCGTTTGCAACACTACGAATTCCCCAACACAAGGAATAGAATCTATGAAAGTAGCCTTATGTGGGGGGCATGGGGGAATTTAAGAAGAGATGAATTAAGACAATCAATATATATAAGCATATATAAGAGATGATAGGTAAGGTAGGGTGATGATGAAGTACATAACTTGAAAGGGCACAAGAATGGAGAGAGAGATGATGAACTCTCTCTTTTCAAGGAATTGAGGAAGCGCCAGAATAAGCGTGTATTCACCTTCATGCAATATAATCTTCATTTTTGTTTATACTTTCTTCTTTTATGTTTGTTAGCATATATTTGTCAGTTCACATTTTTATTGTATAAAGTTCTCACCTTTCTTCTTACTTTTTATTTCGACTTTACAAATTTCTAAACAATAGTGTCTTTTTATAGTGTACATCTTTAAGGAACCAAACAAATCTGAACTTTTTTTTTATTAGATTGCGGTTTCAATGACATGTTTGTCCACCTTACCTTTTATGTTTGTCTTTTTTTTTAATGTTATCTGTTTAAAAATGAAGTCTTTATATTATATGTTCACTATCTGCATGTGAAATGAAGCATTTTCCCTTGCTGTAACTCGATTTACATTTCACTATTATATGCAAAAAACATCTTAATTATGATATAATATAAATATTGAAAATGAAGAGTAACATATAATTTTTCTTTACTTAAAGATCTGACCTCTGTTCCTATTCCTCAATATTTTGTTTCCACATTAAATATCATGGTCTGAAAACATTACCGAATGACCAAACTACCGAAATTTTGCTCATCTTTAAGGCTTTAATATTTTGTGTGGCTTAACACCATGTTCACTATGTGCATGTGCATGTCCATTTTTTGGATTTTTTGCATTTTTAGAGTCTCTGGGAATATCAGTGTATTAGAGTCTTCATAATCTCACTTTTTATGTCTATATTACAAAACCTCACTCATTTATAAATAATTGCATATAATGTTTATTATTTTTATTTACTATATTCTTCATATGTAAAAATGAATATCAGTGTATTAAAGTCTTCATATCATGTTGATACATGAAAATGAGGTTTTGCATTTTGTATCATATACGTTTACTTATAATGGTGTAATTATGTCATTTTACATATCACACCTTTTCATTTTCACCTTTGTTGTTAGTTTTAATTTGGATGTTTATGTTCTACTGCTATTGTGACACCCTAAGTTTTATTTTTCTAAAACTTTGTAACTAAGGATTCTCGCTTGAGCGAGAGGAGCCTCGCCCAAGCGAGAGTGTCAGTGTTTCTCCCAGGATTTTATCTGGGAGCCTCGCCTGAGCGAGATGTGGCTCGCCTGAGTGAGAGAAGCATCGCTTGAGCGAGAGTTTGCTCGCCTGGGCGAGGGAGAGTATGTTGACACTGAAGTATCATCGCTTGAGCGAGAATCTCTCGCTTGAGCGAGAGTGTCAGATCTAAAATATTAAAAAGGCGGGATTTTCTCGCTTGAGTGAGAACCCGATGATTACACTTTAAAATAGAAACCCTCAAACACTCTTAGGGTGAGAAATTGAGAGAAGAGAGAAGAATGTGATTTTGAGAGCAAGAACTCATGTGAATCATCTAAAAGCTTGAGAAGAGGTAAATCTCTAGATTCTAACTCTCTTTCTCCCTTTCAAACTCGTTTTTGGGTGTATGAGATCTCTTCTCAAAATGGGAGAAACCATGGAAACTCTTCCTTTTGAGTTGCGGTTCGTTTTATTTAGTTTCTCTCTTGTAAACTCTTGGTTTAGAGTTGGTATTTGATAAATGGAAAGATTTTATGAGTTGATTCATGAAAACCCCAAAACCCCTAAAATGAGAATATGAGCAAAGGGGAAAATGGGTTAAATGTTATATGTAGAAGATGAGTTGTGCTCTAATGTTCATATATGAGATGGATATGTATGTTTTAGATGTTTGGAAACTCTTAATGAAAGTAGTTTAGAAACTTTGAAAATATGTGAATTTCTTGTATGGTTAAAGATGAAATATGAGTTATTCATGTGCTATTTTGAATAAATGACTAACATTGTTGTTATATGGTGGGAATGAGGAAAGATCCTAAGGTCGGAGGAGGTAGCAAATGAAACTTGTAAAGTTACCCAAGAACTGACTCCAACACTCACCAAGGTAAGGATAAGTCTTTAACTTGTGCATTGTAATGGAAAATGTGTGAATTTTCTCGTTAAGCAAATGATTAAGTTGCAAGTTGTATAAGCATATATGAGTATGTTTATAATAATGGTTGCGTGAATTTACTGTTTATGAATTGATGGTGTATCAATGAAAAGAAACTACGTTTTTAGCCGACCATGATGGGTTAGCGATTTTGACTCAAGTAATGTAGCAAACTTTGGCTCAAGTGATGTAGCAATGTATGAGTTGCTTTGTGGTAATGGCTATTCGTAGCAATGTATGAGTTGCCTTGTGGTAACGGCTATTCGTAGCAAGGTATGACTTGCCCTTGTGGTAACGGCTATTCGTAGCAATGTTTGACTTACTCCATGTGGTAAGATAAATGGTTTAAGATAAACATAAATGGAATAGATGAATTTGGAAAGGAAGGATGAAATTATGTATGGATATGAGGAATTGATATCGATGAGTTTAAGCAAAATGCAGAATGATGAAGATAACAAGGTGAAATGTATATGTCAAAGTATTATTTATATGTCACGATGTAACTGTTTATCTAACCTTATTTAATGTGGATTATCGTTTAAATTATGTTGACTGTAAGACTTACTCCTTTGTGTTTCCATGTATTGTTTATGATAATCCCATTGCAGGTAATTGGATTAATTAAGGATGCTTGACTTGGAGCTTTAGGAGCTCTTTAATTTGGATTTATTTATTGCACCTTTTTGCATCATGATTTAATTTTTGCGGAATTATGTATTTGTTAAACATGACAATTATAATTTTGGATAATTGTAACTCTGAATGTTTGTAGTTGTGGGTAATTTTGGAAACCCATAGTTAGTTGTATGTGGTGGTGATCGGGAGACAGAAATATGAATTATGTTTTTATGCTATTACGGGTATTATGGCATGAAACCGAAATTGGATGATTAGAGTTATTATATAACTAAAGAAATGAATGGTTAAGAGGTTAAAGGAAAAGTATATTTGGTGTAACATGAGAAAATTAAGCATGAAGGATTAAAATAAAAGAAATATTTTCAAGGGTAGAATTTGGGTCCTTACAATATGGTACCAGAACATAGTTAATCCTGCAGCCTAGGGTATGGCCTTACATGCTTCTTTGTGACCTTTATGTGATTGAATTATTTAGATTGTACAAATTGCTATGTGATTATGTGATCCTTGTCTAGTTAAAATTAGTTTACTGACAAGTGAATGAGTACAGGTACACATGGTTGGTAGAGGAAGAGGAACTAGTCAGAATGTCCCAAATGATCTTTTAGCTCAGATGGTAGCTGCATTGCAACAAGTTAATGAGAATTTTCAGAGTCTAAATCAGAACGCAACGCCCAGTCCGAGTTCACACCCTTTAGTCCCACCCGGACCGGTCGAGTATCGGGGATTGGATGAGCTCTATAAACAGAAGCCTAAACAGTTCCAAGGGGGATTTGCTCCGGATGCTGCGAATGAATGGGTTCAAAGCTTGGAGAGGATATTCTGAGGCATGGGTTGCGGCGATGTTCAAAAGGTAACCTATGCTTCCTATATGCTGGCAAATGAAGCTGAAAACTGGTAGGAGATGACCCGACACCAAATGGAAACGGAGGGCCAAGTGATTGTCTAGGGTACCTTCAAAGAGAAGTTCATTCAGAAATATTTTTCAGCTGATCTAAAAAGGAAGAAAGAGATGAAATTTCTGAGGTTGGAACAGGGAGACATGTCGGTGGGGGAATATGCGGCTAAGTTCAAGGAATTGGTCCGGTTTTGTCCCTACTCTGAGTTGGAAGTGGACGGACGGTCCAAGTGCTCTAAATTTGAATCGGGCTTAATTCCCAAGCTGAAAAGGATGTCCGGGCATCAAGAGATTGTTGATTTTGCTACTTTGGTCAACAAGTGCAGGATGTACGAGGATGACCTGAAGGCGGATGAGGTGGCGACGCCCAAATCATTTTCTCCCCGGAACTATGGACCTCAACGCAACCATATGCAAGGGAGAGGTAAAGAGAGAGTGGAAGATGACCGATGACCTTATGCTCCACCTAACGACCGTCATAACCGTGGTTACCAAGGGTCGAAGCCTACTGTTGGAGGATTCCAGCCCTACTCCTATCCTTTGTGTAGTAAGTGTGGGAGGAGACACATGGGACCATCTGTTCCGACACTAGAAATGGTTGCTTTCACTGCAAGGAGCCGAGACATATAAAGAAGTTTTGTCCGAAGTTGAATCGGAGTGTGAATGTTGTGAAGGCTGAGAGGTCTAGGACCACAGGCAGAGTGTTCACCATGAGTGGCATGGAGACGTCCGATCTTGACAGTGAGATCCAAGGTAATTGCATGGTGACAAGTATTTCCTCGTTTAGTGTTGTTGATTCTGGAGCGACACACTCCTTGGTATCTATTTAACGTGTAGACCGACTTGATTACAAACAGAGTCGTTGTCTTTCGACTAGGTCATATCCACCCCAATGAATGTGCGGGTAGTGGTGTCGACGTGGTGCTCCAATGTCGGGTGGTGGTAAACGGTAGAACATTCACCGGGAATTTAATCTGCTTCCCATAGTCCCGATTAGATTTAATTCGGGGAATGAATATGCGTATCTTGAAATATTCTTGCATATGAATTTACTTGCAATACATGAAAGTTTAGAAAGTTAAATGAAGTGAGGGATAAGTGTCTCCATTATATATATGAGATGATGTGAACATGGTATATGTATGAATTAACATGTTTGTGAGAAATGTGTTGTGGTCCTACCCGAAGTGGTAGTGGATTATCTTTGCGATGTAAACTGGCCGGATGTGGTCAAGAATAAATTTAAGGTTTATTGTCCTTAAGGAAATAAAAATGCTTTGGAATGAATGAATATGCATGCTATAGAATATATATTATGGGGTATATATACTATAGGGTGAAATATCTCTTTGAGAATTAGTCGTTAATATCCGGTGATTTGTTTCGTGACGTATGAATTATAGAAGCCAATGTTAACTGTCTCGGTGATGACTGGAATAATAATGTGAATGATTTCTTATAAGTGCATAGATTTGGGCTTTGATGATGCACAAGGAGGTTGTGTGGTTTAAGTTTTAGCGGGATAATTGATAAACGCAAATTTTGTTCTATGCGTTCGTGGAAAGTGGTATCGGGAATAACAGAGTTATTTTGATTTTTAGTACGTGAAACTTTTGGTCTATGATGAGCGATCCTTTTGAAGTAGAACATTGGCAATGCACGATATAGTGGTGATGTACACCAATTATCTACTTTGAATTTTGTACTGACAAAACTTGTTTTTGTTTCATGTGCGTCAGTAATTGCTATGCACGATTGTAGTGTAATCGCAAGAGAAAAAGAGGGTTTATTCAGTTATGTTGAAATGATTATGTAAACCTTGTTTTCACGACATGATTGCCATGAATCGTATGTTCAAACTTTATTTGAAAATCATTCTTGGGTGAAACGTAGCTTGTGGCTAAACATTGATTTAATATCATGTTGGAGAATCCAAAATTTTAGCAACCGTATCTTGATAAATCTGAGGTTGTTAAAAACTTGGTGATGCAATTATGACCATGTGTTTCTAGACGTGCTGCAAGTGGAGTACTAAATATATATTCGCAAGTGTAATTGGGGTATCCATATCTAACGTATGTTGTGGGACTGAGTGTTTGTAAATTTGCACTTGTCAATTGGTCACAAAATATCTAGTTTTGGGTGAACCAAGGGTTTCGTGTGTCCAATTGAGGCTAGGGATTGGTAATTCCCTTCTACTGTATTGTATGGTGGTGGAAATGTTTGATGTAATTGGATAATTATTGGATAGTTTGATCGTGTACAATGGCAGAGACTCTAAAAGTCTTAGTTGTTTAGATGCTTTTGTTGAGTGACAACCTTGGTTCTATGTGGTAGTACATCCAATGTTGTGAATGCTAAGGTAAATTTTGAGCAAATAGTGGTTATGTTTCATGAGTGGAATGAATTGATGTTATTTCCTTGAGTGGTGGTTGAACTAGCTATTGCATGTTGGATGTTAAATGATGCATTGTGCTAGATGAGGGGTAAGGAGTTCCCCATTCCCTTGGTTTCGGAAGTGTTATTGTGATTCTCATCGTGTGTGATGATCGTCTTGAACGATTGTTAGGTTGATAGGTCAGAGAGACCTATGGCTCTTAATGAATACTGGGGAATCCTTATTCCGGTTACGGTTTCGTTCTCTTAGTTGTTCGAGTTGTTGAGATTGGGATCTTAATATTTGGACCTTGATGAGTTAGTCCATGAAGTGGCTTTGTGATATCATGGTTTAGTGGTGTGTGTCCTTGGTGGTCGTTTAAGTACTCTTAATGGATTAGATGATCGAGTATAAATTTGGTTGAGTTTATCTTATACCTAGTGTCGATGCGATGATAGAATCTTCCTGAGAGTAACCTAATAAAATTTCGGGGACGAAATTTCTTTTAGGGGGAAGGATTGTGACACCCTAAGTTTAATTTCCCTAAAACTTTGTAACAAATGAAAATCTGGGGAATACTGCAGGATTCTCGCTTGAGCGAGAAGAGCCTCGCCCAAGCGAGAGTGTTCGTGTTTCTCCTAGGATTTTATCTGGGAGCCTCGCCTGAGCGAGATGTGGCTCGCTTGAGTGAGAGAAGCCTCGCTTGAGCGAGAGTTTGCTCGTCTGGGCGAGGGAGAGTGTGTTGACACTGAAGGATCCTCGCTTGAGCGAGAGCGTCAGATCTAAAATTTTAAAAAGGCGGGATTTTCTCGCATGAGCGAGAATGGGCTCGCTTGAGCGAGAACCCGACGATTGCACTTTAAATTAGAAACCCTCAAACACTCTTCGGGTGATAAATTGAGAGAAGAGAGAAGAAGGTGATTTTGAGAGCAAGAACTCGTGGGAATCATCTAGAAGCTTGATAAAAGGTAAATCTCTTGATTCTAACTTTCTTTCTCCCTTTCAAACTCATTTTTGGGTGTATAGGATCTCTTCTCAAAATGAGAGAAACCATGGAAACTCTTCCTTTTGAGTTGTGGTTCATTTTATTAAGTTTCTCTCTTGTAAACTCTTGGTTTAGAGTTGGTATTTGATGAATGGAAAGATTGTGGGTTGATTCATGAAAACACCTAAAATGAGAATATGAGCAAAGGGGAAAATGAGTGAAATCTTAGATGTAGAAGATGAGTTGTGCTATAATGTTGATATATGAGATGAATATGTATGTGATGAGTCAAATATTACACACTATTAATAACCTTATTTTACCATTGTTAATGATTCTTGGTGTCTAATTGACTTTATTTGACATTGTTTAGTGTTTTAGGCTTTATTGGACTATTATTCCTGAAATGAGTTAATTTGGGATTATTTAGCCTAATTAAATCTAATTCCATTTTCAGGACATATTTGGCACCAGGGACATTTTGGGCATTACAAATGGAAGATGTGTGCTAAAGTGAAGATTGTATTTAGTTATAGGATTTTTAATTCCGTTTTAGGTTTTGGGCCCATGTTTAGGGCCCATTTCGGTTTTACACTTTAATACCTTAGAATTTCGTTTTTCACTCATAACTTGACATTAGAACAAAAACAAAACAACTTTACATTATTTTTTCGTTTTCCCCCTTTTGGGGTTCTTTTAGGTTTTCGTTTTTCATCTTCTTCCTCCTCCAAATTCGGTTTTGCTTCTTCCTCCATGGAAGGCTAGAAGTTTAGTGCTAAATTCCTTTGGTAATGTATCACACTCTTGAGGTTTAGTGCTTAATGCATTTCGGTTTCTATGTTGTTTTTAATGCAATTTCGGTTTTATGTTGTTGAAGCTTCTATCCTATTTGATGTTATGGTTTGCTTAATTCCATGGTGTTGTTCTAGGTTTGTGAACTGATTTTCGCTTAGTTAATTAGTTCTCTAGCACATAATCGCTTAGTTTATGTGAATCTGTAAATGCTCTATGTTTATGTTGAATTCGCTTAGTTTGAAGCTTAAACATTAGAGTTATGAACAGATTAGGAATTCAATGTGTAGAATCTGAAATCGATGCTTTGATTCGTGTGACATTGTTAATTGTTTGTTGCTTATGCCAATTTCGCTTAGTTAGAGGTTTAGCAATTTAAATGTGAGTTGATCATCGCTTAGTTAATCGACTCTCAACAAAGGAACACTGAGAATCTGATTTTGATATATTGAAACCGAGGATTGAGTTGTGAACAAGGAAACCAAAGGGATTTAGCCTCTTTACTATTCTGTTTTCTGTTTGAGTTCTGTTTTAGCTTAATTTCATAGCATAACAACCACTAAAACCCCCCATTGTGTGTGTGCGTGTAAGGTGTTTGAACCATTGTGTGAAAGATATGAATGTGTGCATGTCAAGAGGAACACTTTGGAAAGCTCTCCTTATATGTCATGGTTTTGATGAGGACAACTTGTGCTAATAAGAGCTTGAAGATCATCAACAAATCAACATGCTTAAGCCTTCCGATTGGTACCTTGCTTAGACTAGATTAGCTTAGGTTGAGTCTAAGGCTTAAGTCACCTAATACATATCTCACTTGCATAAATCTTTTAAATCTTTTTCATCTTGAGATATGTCATTCATAATATGTTCATGCATCATATAAATACATGTACATGTGCATTCTAGTATAATCTAAGTATTAAACATGTATGAATTTAAGTGCATAACATATTTGAGTTTTTTACACATGAAAGAATGTTGTTAATCGATTACCGCATAGGTTAATCGATTAATCTAACTGTTTGCACAGTGTAATCGATTACAACAAAGGTTAATCGATTAATCTAACATTTTTGTAAAGCTTAATCGATTAAAGCTGTCGTTAATCGATTAACTGGGCTATAAAATCAATTCTTTATAAACTGCATTTTCAGAATTGATCTCATAAGTTGCATGTTAAATTTTTAGAGAGTTAGAGCATTTTTTTTTCGTGTTAATTGTTGCATCTAGTTGTAAATGCATTTGTGAGTTTAGAAAAGAGAGAATTCTATGCTTTAGGATTGAGTGCATTTCATGATACATTTCTCATCTTTTCTTATCACATGTTCTTGCATTTTATACATGATTCTTGATTAGATGTTTACATATTATGCATTCTGTTTTTCACTAATACATTTTCATACTGCATGAGCTTGTATTAGGTGATTAGAGTAAAACCTTATCTTGTTAGATATAAGTCTTGTTATAGCTTAAGTTTACTCTGTATTGTTTTGTTTGAAAAAGTGTTGTAATTTTGGGAATCTCAAGGTGTCGTATCACCAAGAGATTGAGTGTGTCTTCACTGAGTGTTAGACTTAGGGATAAGTAAAGAACAAAGGTTCTTGGCTGGGGCTACGCCGAAAGAAAGGTTTTCTTTGTCGGTAGGAAGGGAGTCAAACCATAGAATAGGATCTTTTTTATCTTGTAAGTGTCTAATTGTTGTAATTGGATAGTGTGTATGTAATTAACATTAATTCAATTATAGTGAAGAAAAATCTCCCAAATCAGCCGGGAGGCCTGGATGTAGTTTGCGGTGGACAAGCAAACGAACCAGGATAAAATTCGTGTTGCAGGACTTTTTCTATCCCTTTCTCTCTTTATTGCATTTGATCGATTAATTTGTATAGTAGATTTAATTGATAATCTGTTTCTGTACTATATTGATTTTACTCTGATAATTCTGTAAGCTTTGCATAATCGCTTCGTTATCAATTAATTGTCGCGCAAGAAATTGTACTTGCATCTGCTTACTGTCACGGTTTAATCGATTAAGTGTAGTGTGTTAATCGATTACTTCATTCTGTTAATCGATTAAGTGGACTGTGTTGAAAGTGTTAATCGATTACCCTGTTTCGTTAATCGATTAATCAATGTGTGTTTCAGCGTTAAGTGTTGTTTTCGAAAAGCGGACATTCTAACCGCTACACCTATTCAACCCCCCCCCCCCCCCTTCTAGGTGTATTGTAACCACTGATACCTAACAAGTTGTATCAGAGCTAGTGCGAAGTGCTAGCTCAACCGCGTATTCGTGATCCTTAGGGAAAAAGGAATGGGTTCGTCAAACCCATTTGGTGGTGATGGTTCATCCATTAATCAACCACCTATATTCAGTGGTGAAGGGTATGCCTACTGGAATGTCCGCATGCAAATTTTTATTGAAGCCATAGACTCGGATATTTGGGAATCCGTAGTCAACGGCCCTTTCGTTCCACAGGATCTTGTGGACGATGAACCTAAAGACAAGCCTAAAAGTCTATGGACCGATGATGAGCGCAAAAAGGTGCAGCATAACCTACGCGCCAAAAATATCATCACATCGGCCATATCCTATGATGAGTTCTTTAGAGTCTCGCAGTGCCAAAATGCAAAAGAAATCTGGGACACTTTACAAGTGACTCACGAAGGCACTAGCGAAGTCAAGCGCGCTAGATTAAATGCGCTGACCCACGAGTATGAGTTATTTCGCATGTTACCTAGTGAATCAATCTGTGATATGCAAAAGAGATTTACTCATATTGTTAATCATTTAGTTGCTCTAGATAAATCTTTTGCCAGAGGTGAACTAACTAATAAAGTTTTGCGTTGTCTTGACAGGAAATGGCAACCAAAAGTAACTGCAATTGTTGAATCCAAAGACTTGGATTCTATGCCTCTAGCTACACTATTTGGAAAGCTTCAAGAGCACGAAATGGAATTGGGGCGCTTGACTATGCACGAAGATTCAGACCGGAAGAAGAAAAACATCACATTGAAGGCCACAACCTCCAAATCAAAACAAGAAAAAGATGATGATGAATCTGACTCCGATCTAGATGATGAAACTATGAATCTCCTTGTTCGAAAATTTAGTAAATTCATCAAAAGAAAAGGCGGATTCAAGAAGTTTCAAAAGAAAGAAGCAAAAGAGTCAACCAACAAGCTAGAACAACAAAGATCGTTTCACTTGCCATGAGTGTGGAAAAGCCGGACATATGAGATTTCAATGTCCTACCTATCTGAAAAAGGTTGATTCAGAGAAGAGCACTCCCAGGGAATTCAAATCCAAGAAAGCTTATATTGTATGGGATGTACCTGAGGAGGAAACAACATCAAGCACTTCTAGTGAGGAGGAGTCAGCGAAACTGTGTCTGATGGTCAGATCTGACAACGATGGCAACTCAGACTCACACGAGGATAATAATGAGGTATATTCTGACACCTCATCCACTTCGGATGACTTACCCTCTTATGAAGTTTTATATAATGCTTATGTTGAGTTACATGAGGAACTAAAGAAATTGGCTAGAATAAATGTTGATAAGAAAAGGGAAATCCTTAGAAATGAGAAGAAATTAAGCCAATTACAAAAAGAATTAGATGAATTAAAATTAGAAAATGAAACTTTAGATCTCATCTATTCTTGTAACACATGTGACTGCTCTGCTAATAATTTATGTCAAAAGCCTGTATGTGAGACTTGCGAGATTTTGCAAGAAGTCAATCTTAAACTAAAAGAAAAACTCGAACGTCTCACAAACAGTAAACAGCAATTAGACACTCTGCTCAGTCAAACAAGAAACGTTGGTGATCGTACTGGTCTAGGTTATACTCGCTCTGCTAAGAACAAGAGACCATATAGAAAACCTGTAGTTCATACTAAGAATAAAAATCATAAGCACTCTCCTACATGTTTTTATTGTAATACGTATGGTCATACTTCTTACTCTTGTTACATTAGAAAATATGGTATACCTAGCGGAGTTTATGTATGGATAAAGAAGGGAGATAATTCCCTAATCACTAACAGAAAAGGACCCAACATAATTTGGGTACCTGAGAAAAGCAGGTGAACTGTTTTGCAGGTATGTCTTCGAACACAAGGACAAAAATGGTATTTAGACAGTGGATGTTCGAGACATATGACAGGTGACAGATCAAATTTCCTGGATCTATCACTTAAAGGAAAAGGATACGTCACGTACGGAGACAACAACAAGGGAAAGATACTTGGCACCGGAACAGTTGGTAACTCATCTCATACTCAAATTGAAAATGTTCTGTATGTTGAAGGACTAGAACATAATCTTCTGAGTATAAGCCAACTCTGTGACAAAGGTAATTGTGTATCTTTCGATTCTGACTGTTGCATCATTCGTGACATTTTATCTAATAATGTTAAATTTGTTGGTCATCGTATAAATAATATTTACATGGTTAACTTGGATGATGTCACCACATTATTTTCAAAATGTTTTATTTCTAAAGAAGATGACATCTGGCTCTGGAACAGACGCGTTGCACACATCCATATAAAACATCTAGATAAATTATCATCAAACGAACTAGTTGAGTGGTTACCAAAACTAAATTTTAAAACTAAAGAGATTTGTGACACTTGTCAAAAGTGTAAACAAACCAAAAACTCTTTCAAAAACAAAAATGTGATATCCACTTCAAGACCTTTGGAGTTACTCCATATGGACTTGTTTGGACCATCACAAATCATGAGCTTTGGTGGTAGCTACTATGCTCTAGTTATTGTTGATGATTTCTCTCGTTTTACATGGACATTATTTTTATCTGCTAAAAGCGACGCCTTCAATTCTTTTAAAAATCTTGCCAAGCAAATTCAAAATAAACTTAACCTGAAAATAGTATATATACGAAGTGATCACGGGGGAGAATTTGAGAACTTTCAGTTCGACAAATTCTGTGATAAGCATGGCATTATGCATCAGTTCTCTGCTCCTCGCACTCCAAACCAAAATGGAGTTGTTGAAAGGAAAAATCGTGTGCTAGAAGAATTAGCGAGAACCATGCTCAATGAAAGTAATACCCCCAAATATTTCTGGGCAGATGCAGTTCATACTGCATGTTATGTTATAAATCGAGTACTGTTAAGGCCTAATTTGAATAAAACTCCTTATGAACTATTAAAAGGCCGTAAACCAAACATATCCCATCTTCACGCTTTCGGTTGCAAATGTTTTATATTAAATAATGGAAAGCGGGCTTTAGGAAAATTTGATTCAAAAGCCGATGAGGGAATATTTTTGGGATACTCGATTCATGGCAAAGCGTTCAGAATTTTTAATAAATATTCTATGCAAGTTGAAGAGTCTATCCATGTACAGTTTGATGAATCTTCTCCAAAAGAGAAGAGAAAGGTCGTATCTGATGATGTTGCAGGTGTTTTGGAAGAAGCATACTCAAAGAACATGGATAATGAAGAAGCAACCAATGAAGAATGTCAAAACAAATCTCAGGAGCATTCAGACATGCCAGTTGTGTGGAAAACCAAGAAAGCTCACCCGATCGACAAAGTAATAGGTGACATTTCTACGGGAGTGGTAACCCGTAGTTCCTTACGAAACTTTTGTAACTTTGTAGCTTTTGAATCTCAAATTGAGCCTAAGACCATTGATGAGGCCATTGAGGATGTGCACTGGGGTATAGCTATGCAAGAAGAGCTAAACCAGTTCGAACGTAATAATGTTTGGGACTTGGTCCCTAAACCTAAAGATCATCCTGTGATTGGTACTCGATGGGTTGGTTATACATTTCTTATAGGTTTTGGGAATGACTCATGGGTTGGTTAATACATTTTTGTACATAAGTGTGGTGTATTGATAAACAAAAAAAAAATACCAAAAAGAAAAGCAACAAAAAGAGAAAAAAAAAACAAAAGAAAAACAAACAAAAATGAAAAAAAAAAGTGAATAAAAGTTGAGTGTGGCAAAGAGGATTGGAATTTGAGTTTGAATATGGGGTTGATAGCAGGAAGTTTTGTACCTCAGCGAAACTTTGTGCAAGGGAAGGGTAAAGGGAAGGCGTTCTATGATAGCAGGAAGCCTTACACTCCGCCTACTGGTTACCGAGGACCTAGTTCACAAGGATTGAAACCCCTACTTCTGTTAGAGGGCAACAACTGAGCTCTCCTCTTGTATGCACCAAATGTGGTAGAAATCATTTTGGTAATATCTGTCCCGGAACAGGGAATGATTGCTTTTTTGTAACGAGCCCGAACATGTGAAGAGTTTTTGTCTAAAGCTGAAACAAAGTGTGAATTCTGTGAGAGCCGAGAGGCCCAAAACTATGGGCAGAGTGTTTACCATTATCCAAAATAGATGTAATTCTTGAGATGGACTGGTTTTCTGAAAATCGTGTTCTATTGAACTATTTTGATAAAACTGTAGTGTTTGGAGCCCCTAGTGAAATATCTGACATTCCAATATGTCCGAAGTCATTATCGGTCAGTGAGGTTAAGACTTCCCTTAAGGAAGGAGCACTCGTTTATGCGTTGTTAACTTCTTTAGAAGGAGAGAAGAGGTCAGAGATTGAGGATTTGCCTGTGGTGTGTGAGTGCCCAGATGTGTTTCTTGTGGATATTCCGGAACTACTACCGATTAGAGAAGTGGAGTTTTCTATTGATCTGGTGCCAAAAACCGGACCTATCTCTATAGCAACTTATAGGATGGCACCATTAGAGTTGGCAGAACTGAAAAGGAAAATAGAGGATTTGTTGGCCAAGAAGTTTATTCGCCCGAGTGTTTCGCCGTGGGGTGCACCAGTTTGTTGGTAAAGAAAAAGGATGGTTTTATGAGGTTGTGCACCGACTACAAATAATTGAACAAGGTCACAATTAAGAATCGATACCTACTACCTAGAATTGATGATTTAATGGATCAGTTGAAAGGAGATGTGGTATTCTCTAAGATTGATCTTCGGTCAGGTTACCATCAGCTCAAGGTAATGACAAAAGATATTCCTAAGACTACATTCAGGATGAGGTATGGACATTATGAATATCTGGTGATGCCTTTTGGAGTGACTAATGCCCCTGTAATATTCATGGAGAACATGAACAAGATTTTCCACCCGTATCTAGACTTATTTGTGGTGGTGTTTATTGATGATATCTTGGTGTGTTCTAAGAGTAGGGAGGAACATGTTGAGCATGTGAGAATTGTGTTGAGATTTTCAAAGGACAATCATCTCTATGCTAAGTTGTTGAAGTGCGACTTTTGTCTTGAGTAGTAGTGGATCCCTCTAACGTTGCGACTGTGATGGATTGGGCAGTACCGAAGTCGGTGATTGAGATTTGGAGTTTCCTTAGGATAGTAGGTTACTATCGGAAATTTATTGAAGGATTGTCGAAGTTAGCCTTGCTATTGACTAAGCTGACCCAAAAAGGACAGCCATTTGTTTGGACAGTTAAATGCGAAGAGAGCTTCCAATAGCTAAAACAAAAATTAAGTTCGGCACCAGTGTTAATTATTCCTTGTGTAGACAAGAACTTTAGTGTGTACTGTGATGCTTCAAAGCAAGGATTGGGTTGTGTACTGATGCAAGAAGGGAAGGTTGTTGCTTATGCTTTGAGGCAGTTAAGGCCTCATGAACTGAACTACCCTACTCATGACTTGGAGTTAGCTGCAATAGTTTTTGCTTTGAAGATATGGAGCCACTATCTTTAAGGTGTGCGGTTTGAAGTCTTCAGCGACCACAAAAGTTTGAAGTACTTATTTGATCACAAAGAGTTGAATATGAGGCAAAGAAGATGGATGAAATTTCTCAAGGATTATGATTTTGGTCTTCAATATCACCTTGGAAAAGCCAATGTGGTAGCAGATGCGTTGATCCGATAGTCATTGCACATGTCTGCATTAATGATTCGTGAGATAAAAATGATTGAGGACTTCATAGATATGAACTTGGCGGTTCAAGTAAAACCAAGTAGTGTGGTTCTAGGAGTGCTTACGGTGACTAATGAACTATTTGACCGAATAGGAGGCATGCAGTTGATTGATAATGAGCTACAAGCTAAGAAAGCCTTAATGAATGATGGAAAGGAGAAGGATTTCCTTGTAGATGCTAATGGATTACTAAGGTGCAAGGGGAGAATATGTGTACCATATGATGCATAGTTGAGGAAAGATATTTTAGATGAGGTGCACAAGAGTAATATTAGCATTCTCCCCAGAACAACAAAGATGTATCAAGATTTGAAAAGATGTTTTGGTGTCCAGGGATGAAAAGGGACATAACTCAATATGTGTCATATTGCTTGATTTGTCAAAAAGCTAAGATTGAATATCAGAGGCCTGCGGGTGAACTTCAGTCATTATAAATTCCTGTTTGGAAATGGGATAACATCTCGATGGACTTTGTTTCTAGTTTTCGAAAGACTTAGAAAGGTTTTGACTCGATTTGGGCAGTAGTGGATCGACTAACCAAATCTGCATATTTTCTACCTATCAACATGAGATATTCCCTAGGGAGGTTAGTAGAGTTGTATATAAGGGAGATAGTTAGTTTGCATGGAATACCTGCAAGCATCATCTCAGATAGAGATCCTCGTTTTACTTCGAATTTCTGGAATGGTTTGCAATCTGCGTTGGGAACTAAGTTGAAGTTGAGTTCCACCTACCATCCACAAATGGATGGTCAATCGGCAATGACTATTCAATCGTTGGAAGATCTTTTGAGAGCATGTGTACTGGAACAATCCGGGAGTTGGGATAGTATGTTGTCCCTGATTGAATTCACCTACAATAATAGTTTTTACTCGAGCATTGGAATGATACCGTACAAAGCGTTATATGGGAGAAAGTGTAGGACTCCAATCAATTGGTTCGAAACGGAAGAAAAATTGGTATTTGGGCATGAAGTGGTTCAAGAAATGACAGAAAATATTAAGAAGAATAGAGAGAATATGAGGATAGCTCAGAGCAGACAGGAAAGTTACTATGATAATCAGAGGAAGCCTATTGAGTTTAAGGAAGGAGATCATGTCTTCATGAGAGTAGTTCCGACTATAGGGATTGGTAGAATCTTCAAAACTTGCAAACTTACTCCGAGGTTTATTGAGCCATATTAGATTCTAAAGAGGATTGGTCTTGTTGCTTATTAGATAGCTCTACCTCCTTTGTTGTCGAATCTCCACATTGTATTCCATGTGTCGCAATTAAAGAAGTACATTGGAGATCCATCGCACGACATCGAGCATGCCATGATACAATTGAAGGAAAAGTTGACCTTTAGGACTCCACCAATGAGGATTATGGACAAAAGTGTCAAGAGGTTGCAAAGGGAAGGAGATTCCGTTGGTGAAAGTTGTTTGGAGTCAAATTGATGATGGAGATCCTACATGGGAAGTAGAATATGGCATGATGGAATATTACCCCCATTTGTTCAATCAAGGTATTTTGGAAATCCATAACTAGTTGTATGCGGTAGTTACTAGGAGATAATAATATGAATTATGATTTTCTACAATTAAGTGTAGCATGGCATGAAACTGAAATTGTATGATTAGAGTTGTTAGATAATTAAAGAAAGGGATGATTTAAAAGATTAAAGGGAATGTATGTATGATGTAACATTGGAAATCAAGTATAAAGGATTAAAATAATAGAAAAAATTTCAAGGGCAGAATTTGGGTCCTTACAATATAGTATCAGAGCATAGTTAATCATGCGGCCTAGGATATGGCCTTACATGCTTCTTCGTGATCTTTATGTGCTTTAATTGTTTGTTTGTCCAAATTGCTAAGTGATTATGTGATCCTTGTCTAGATAAAGTTCGGTTACTAACAAACGAATGAGTACAGGTACACATGGCAAGGAGAGGAAGAGGAGCGAGTCAGAATGTCCCAAATGATCTTTTAGCTCAGATGGTAGCTGCATTGCAACAACTTAATTAGAATTTGCAGAGTCTGAATCAGAATGCAACGCCCAGTCCGAGTTCACAACCTTTAGTCCCACCCAGACCGGTCGAGTAACGGGGATTGGATGATTTCTGTAAACAAAAGGCTAAACAGTTCCAAGGGGGATTCGCTCCGGATGCTGCGAATGAATGGGTTCAAAGCTTGGAGAGGATATTCCGAGCCATGGGTTGTGGTGATGTTCAAAAGGTAACCTATGCTTCCTATATGCTGGCAAATGAAACTGAAAACTGGTGGGAGATGACCCAGCGCCAAATGGAAACGGAGGGCCAAGTGATTGTCTGGGGTACCTTCAAAGAGAAGTTCCTTCAGAAATATTTTCCCGCTGATCTAAAAAGGAAGAAAGAAATGGAATTTCAGAGGTTGGAACAGGGTGACATGTCGGTGGGGGAATATGCGGCTATGTTCGAGGAATTGGTCCGGTTTTGCCCCTACTCTGAGTTGGAAGTGGATGGACGGTCCAAGTGCTCTAAATTTGAATCGGGCTTAAGGCCCAAGCTGAAAAGGATGTTCGAGCATCAAAAGATTGCTGATTTTGCTACCTTAGTCAACAAGTGCAGGATGTACGAGGATGACCTGAAGGCGGATGAGGTGGCGACACCCAAATCAATTCCTCCCCGGAACTATGGACCTCAACGCAACCTTATGCAGGGGAGAGGTAAAGATAAAGTGGAGGATGACCGATGAACTTATGCTCCATCTAACGACCATCGTAACCGTGGTTACCAAGGGTCTAAGCCGTATGTTGGAGGATTCCAGCCCGACTCCTATCCTTTGTGTAGTAAGTGTGGGAGGGGACACATGGGGAACATCTGTCCCGACACTGGAAATGGTAGCTTTCACTACAAGGAACCGGGGCATATAAAGAAGTTTTGTCCGAAGTTGAATCGGGGTGTGAATGTTGTGAAGGCTGAGAGGCCTAGGACAACATAAAGAGTGTTCACCATGAGTGGTGCGTGTGAAGAAGATCTTGCTCCTGACCTTGGCACGGTTTTGATGAAGACACCAATATCACAAAAAGAAGAAAGGAAGAAGACCGACAAAGACTATCGAAGATAAAGCTTCAAGAAATAGAGTATAAGTCTTTAGGTACTTCTATCCTTACAACTCATTTATTTACTTAGTTAATAATGCTCAAAATTGTTTTCAAGAAAATCAGGAAAAACTAAGTGTGAATAAAAATAATTTTCAAAAACAACATGTAACGGGTTACCATACTTGAGTAACAAGTTACATGAGTGAGAAAAGAGTTTTCAAACCTCTAACAACTATGAGTAATCCATTACTCAAGGTAGTGTAATCGATCACACTAAGGCAAATAAGCTGTCAAATAGTGTTGTTGAGTAATCGATTACTCAAATCCAGTAATCGATTACACTGTGTGAATTTTCAAAAAGCTGTTAAAAGGATTGTTGGGTAATCGATTACCCATTTGCAGTAATCGATTACTGAGAGCTGTTGCATCAGTTTTTCTGATTTCAAGTGAAGAGGTTTCACTTCAAACTGATTGCTTTTTATTCCAAAAGAAACCTACTCATGCCTAAGGGTATTATGGTTAATTGGAAGCCTATATAAATGCATTGAAACACTCTCACAACATACAACAATATACAACAACTCATATTACAAAATTTTACTTGAAACTCTCAAAAGATCTCAAACTTTCTGATTTTACTTACACTTTTCAAACAACCTACTCTTAAACTTTCAAAGTTATTTTGAAGTTACTTCTAAGTGTTTTTCACATTGTTAAAGTGCATGATTATCTCAAATATACGAGTTGTTATTGGATTGCATGTTCTAGAAATTGTCATATATACTTGTAAGGCAATCCAAGCCAAATTGTACATTCTTCACTTTTGCAAAGTTTACTTTCTTTCACAAGGGCGTGAAGAGAAAGGGTGAGTGACTTGGTATAGTGTTTACCAAGGGTGTAACTTGGTATAGTGTTTACCAAGGGTGTTACTTGGAATAGAGTTTTCCAAGGGGATTAGATATAAGTGAGTGTGTAAGGTACAAGGAGATCTCGAGGTGAGATAATTGTAATTGAAACTCATTATATTTAATAAAGGAATCTCTTGCGCGTCAAGAGTACTGGACGTAGTCTTCAGTGGACAAGAAGGTGAACCTATATAAAACACCTGCATACTCTCTTTCCCTTCTCTTTGTTATTTATTAATCCTTCCTAAGTCAATATTTTTTCTGCACAATATTTCCGCTGCACGTTAACTTTGATATGGCATAAAAATTGGCCATACTTATTGCAACAACTAATTCACCCCCCCCTCTCTTAGTTGCAATCTCTGTCTTAAAATTGGAACCAGAGCTATTTTTGAGAAAGTAACTCTCAAAATCTAATCCTACTACAACATGGCCTCAAGATCATTCCTAGGACAAGGATCCAATATAAACAGACCTCCAAGCTTTGTTGGAGAGTGTTACGACTTCTGGAAAATCAGAATGAGGATTTTCATAGTCACAAGACTTGGATATCTGGAATGCTATCGAGGAAGGACCATACGTGCCATTTACCATTGTCAACAGCATAAGAGAGACAAAGCCAAAATCTTCATGGAATGATGAAGATAAAAAGAAGGTGCAATATGATTTGAAAGCAAAGAACATCCTCACATCGGCCCTTGGAATAGATGAGTTCTTTAGAGTGTCCAACTGCAAATCCGCTAAGGAAATGTGGGACACTTTGGAGACAACTCATGAAGGTACCGAAGAGGTAAAGAGATCGAAACTCAACACTTTATCCCAGGAATACGAAATGTTTCGTATGAGACCTGGAGAGAAGATCTTGGATCTTCAAAAGAGATTCACTCATCTCACCAACCACCTTATTGCACTTGGCAAAGTGCTGTCAAATAGTGACTTGAACTTAAAAGTTCTAAGTTCATTAACAAGAACATGGCAACCAAAGGTAACGGCTATTTCCGAAAAGAAAAGCCTTTCGAAAATGTCATTGGCTGCTTTGTTTGGTAAGTTGCAGGAACACGAACTCGAATTGAGTCAACTTGATCAACATGAAGAACTAGAGAAGAAGAAGAAGAACATTTCTCTCAAGGCAAAAGCTGAGAAATATGATTCATCGGAGGATGAAGACGACAAGGAAGAGACTGGCGACATGAGCCTCTTCGTAAAAAAGTTCAGCAAGTTCCTAGGAAGGAACAAAGGCGGAAGAAGAGTTCTTTCAAAGGAAAGAATGAATTAAAGAATGGACGAAGAGCCTACATCGCTTGGGAAGACAACGACACAAATTCAGCCTCTGAACCAGAAAACGAAGAACATGCACATCTCTCTCTCATGGCGTCTCTTCACTCAGACGATGAAGAGGTAAATGAATCTATCCATTTTTCTTATTCCGAATTACAAACTGCATTTAATGATCTACATGATGAATATATGAAATTGTCTTAAATGTTTCTAAAACAAAAATCTGAATTACATTCTCTTAGAAACATACCTTCATCATCCTCATGTTTAAATTGCATTACTCTTGGCAACAAAGTTTCTACATTGAGTTTTGAACTCAATAAAATGCACAAGAGTAGCAAGAGCTTGAGTAAGATCATTAATGATCAAAGACACTCTACGGACCGAAGAGGTCTTGGCTATGGAAAAAGCCCTGCACTTAAGAAACAAAGTAAGTCTATCATAACAGACTTTCAGAAAACATGTACCCATGCATCTACACATGGCAAACACAAATCTAGGATACATATGCATCAACCTATCTGCTCTTATTGTAAAAATCATGGGCACACACCAAATACTTGTCATATTAGAAAATATGGTGTTCCCCTGGGATTTTTTAAATGGGTTGAGAAAGGATCTAACCATGTAGGACCCAAAACAAGTTGGGTACCTAATATAACTTAACCTGTTTTGCAGGTTGATTTGAGCGCCGCCCACAATTTATGGTACTTGGATAACGGTTGCTTAAAACATATGACAGGCGATAAAAGTAAGTTCTATGTCCTTACTCCAAGGGACAAAGGTTATGTCACATATGGTGACAACAACAAAAGAAGAATTCTTGGAGTCGGTAGAATCGACAAGACACCTTCAACAAGCATAAAAGGAGTGCTATATGTGGAAGGACTTAAGCATAATCTTCTAAGCATAAGTCAACTTTGTGACAAGGGCTTCCATGTATCATTCTACCCAGATAAGTGCATCATTGAAAGTAAGGAATTTCTAAACTCTAAACTTGTTTGTAAGAGAATTAATAACATTTACATGATAGATATAGATTCATCTCTTCTTATAACATGTTTAGTTGTAAATGAGATTCATGATGCATGGCTTTTGTAACACCCTAAATTTACGTCTTTAAAATTATAGTATATGTCCTGGGATTCTCGCTTGAGCGAGGGATTCTCGCCTGGGCGAGAGAGGTTCACCTGGGAAGGTGAAATCTTGGGCTATACTGATGGATTCTCGCCTGTGCGAGAGTTATCTCGCTTGAGCGAGAGTGGTCTCGCCTGGGCGAGAGTTGGCTCGCCTAGGCGAGAAAAGTGATAATTTGGACTTGTCGAGGCTGTAAGATTCTCGCCTGAGCGAGAGAATGAGAATGAGCGAGAATGAGCTCGCTTAAGCGAGAACCTGACGCTGTTACATTAAATAGGGAACCCCAAACACAACCTAGGGTTTAGAAAAGAAGAAGGGTGAGAGAAGAGAGCTTTTTCAAGGACAAGAAGCTTGGGTACTCATCTAAGAGCTTGAGAAGAGGTAAAACTCTTGATTCTAACTCTCTTCTTCTCTTTGAAACCTATTTTGGGTATGTTGGATCTCTTCTCAAAATGAGGGAAACCATGGAAACTCATCCTTTCGAGTTATGGTTCGTTTTATGTTGTTTTATCTTGTAAACTCTTGGTTTAGAGTTAGTATTTCAAGAATGGAAAGGATTTGGGGGTTGATTCATAAAAACCCCAAAACCCTAAGGATAAAATGTGGTAAAAGGTGAAAATGAGTAAAATGTTAGAGGTAGAAGATGAGTTTACTTTCTAATGATGAAATATTAGATGAATATGTATGTTTTAGATGGTTGTAAACTTATGATGAAAGTAGTTTATAAACATTGAAAATATGATAAATATCTTGTATGGTTAAATGATGCAATATGAGTTATTTATGTGATATTGAAATAAATGACTAACATTTTGATATATGGTGGGAATGAGGAAAGATCCTAAAGTTGGAGGAGGTGTCAGCGGAACTTGCGAAGTTGCCAAGAACCAAACCGAACACTCACCAAGGTAAGGAGGAGTCTTTAAATAGCATATTGAAATGGATAATATGTGGATTTTCTGATTATGTATAATGATAAAGTGATGAATCGCTTAGTTATGGTAAACATATATGGGTATGTTTATGATAATGGAACGCGTGGATTTACTGTTTACGGATTGATGATGTATCAATGAAAAGAAAATATGTTTTTAGCCGACCATAATTGGTTAGCGACTTTGGCTCAAGTTATGTAGCAATACTTTGGCTCAAGTTATGTAGCGATACTTTGGCTCAAGTTATGTAGCGATACTTTGGCTCAAGTTATGTAGCGATACTTTGGCTCAAGTTATATAGCGATACTTTGGCTTAGTTATGTTGCGATACTTTGGCTCAAGTTATGTAGCAATGCTTTGGCTCAATTTATGTAGCAAAACTTTGGCTCAAGTAATGTAGCATAAATGAATTTATAAAACAAATGGTTTACTAACCCCTTTGAAATGTGGATTATCTTATAATGGTATTTATTGTTTGATGACTTACTCCTTTGTATGTTGTGTGTATTTGTCATTGATAACCCCATTGCAGGTAAACAGGGTAGTTGAAGATGCTTGGTTCGAGAATTTGGGAGCTTAGGACTTGGATCCTCTATTTTGCTTTTTGTGTTGTAAAATTGCTATTTGGATGATTGTATTCGTAACCATTTAACTTACTACATTTTTGTGTAATGCTGGATATTAGTAACTATGTGTGTTTTGGAAACCCATAATTAAACATATGTGGTAATTACCGATGAAAGTTATATATGAATTATGTTTTCCGCAACATGAGATATATGTTAACATAATGTACTATAATGTACAAGTTAACTCATACATTGCTACGAATAGCTATTACCACAAGGCAAATCATACATTGCTACGAATAGCCGTTACCACAAGGCAACTCATACATTGCTACGAATAGCCGTTACCACAAGTAAACTCATACATTGCTACATAACTTGAGCCAAAGTTTGCTACATTACTTGAGGCAAAGTCGCTAACCCATCATGGTCGGCTAAAAACGTGTTTTCTTTTCATTGGTACACTATCAATTCATAAACAGTAAATCCATGCAACCATTATTACAAACATACCCATATGTTTATAATAAATAAGCGACTCAAAACTTGACCATTATTACAAACAATGCGCAAGTTAAAGACTTATCCTTACCTTGGTGAGTGTTGGGGTTGGTTTTGAGTAACTTTACAAGTTTCCTTCGTTACCTCCACCAACCTTAGGATCTCTTCTCAAGATTCTAGATGATTCCCACGAGTCCTTGCTCTCAAAATCACCTCCTTCTCTCTTCTCTCTCAAGTTCTAACCCTAAAAGTGTTTGAGGGCTTCTATTTTTAAGTTAAATCGTCGGGTTCTCGCTCAAGCGAGCCTATTCTCACTCAAGCGAGACAATCCCGCCTTTTTAAAATTTCAAATCTGACGCTCTCGCTCAAGCGAGGATCCTTCAATACCAAATCCCTCTCCCTCGCCCAGGCAAGAATCCCAGGAAATCCTAGGAGCAAATAATCGACCTCTCAATCAAGCGAGAAAAACCCAGTGTACCCCAGAATTTCACTATACTTAGGGAATTAAAATTTGGGGTGTCACAAGATACGTTGAGTAACACCGCTTTTTATGGCTTTAGGACAACGCATCCCGCATCTGGTTGTTTGACCGAAGTCGTTGGTGGTAGTCATTAATCACGCTTTCTTATTTCGTTGTTGTATACCACATTTTACAATAGCGCAACCTAAGTCATGTGCTGTTACGGAACTGACAAATATAACAGTGTGGGCTACAACTAGCGCTATGTTATGATAAATATATAACAACACAACTCACAGTTATCGCTGTATAATACAATATCGTACAACAATAGACGTTATAAGGTGCACTGTTGTAATGTTTGTATACCATAACACATTATTATAGGACGCGTTGTCTGATAGTTTACGTAGGACAACACGTTTTTAAGTAGCCACAGTTTATTCAATGCTCTCACATGCCTTGTTACAACAGCGCTTTATAGATTCCTCTTAGAATGCGTTGTTTATTAACTATAACAACCACTGTTTTTGCAGGGCTCACATTACCAGCACCTTATTCAACAGCGATTTATAGATTTCCTCTTAGAATGCGCTGTTGATTATTCTCACCTGCAAACTATCCAATATCCACAACACACACTCAACCAACAGACTCTCAACAAACTTACAATATTGTATATATTCAAGCTAGAACAACACATTAACACAATGAAACAAACAAAATTATAAACACAATGCAAACCAAGAATATTATTCCAAACAAACAAACAAAATTATAAACACAATGCTAATATAAGTAAAAGTGTTAATTACAAACAAATAAAATTATGCTATATTTATTCAAAGATATGCATCTAATTTTTCCTCTTCTTTGATGGTTTCTGGCTTGTAATATTATTTTCTTCTACTGTAAGAATTTCATTCACCCAAAGGCCCTCATCATGATCACCTCTTGTATATAAATCATCATTCGTAGTTATTGGTCCGCTCTCATGCGACAGTGATATCCTAAAAAAAGGATCATCTTCATAATCAATATCTTCTTGATCAATAGAACAATGGACCATTTCTTATTTGTTGGGTCACTAACATAGAATACTTGTTGAGCCTGGGATTCTAGAATAAATGGTTCATCTTTACATCCTAGCCTATTAAGATCCACCTACATGAACCCTAATTCATCAACTCGAAAGCCATTATTGTTATCAACCCACATACAACAAGAAAACGCACCCGAAATATTGTGTAATCCAATTCCCATATTTGTTTAATGATCCCAAAGTATGAAATGTTTTCATATATTGGGTTTCTATCTTTGGCACTTAACATAAGTAGAAATCGAGCAACAATAGTCACACCACTAATTTGCATTTTACTTTGATTATCTTGTTTATCAGTATAAAATATGAACCCATTAATTAGGTAAACACTGTAGGATAAAACATGAATACTTGGACCATTGGCTAACCATTTCAATCTTTCGGAACATATGGCTCAATCTCGTTGGCATTATGTAAAACATACAAGTGTGCTTACTCCAATTCGCTTCTTGATTGTGAAGAAGATCTTGCTCCTGACCTTGGCACGATTTTGATGAATACACCAACATCACCAAGAAGAAGAAAGGAAGAATACTTATCAAGACTAAAGAAGATAAAGCTTCAAGAAAAATAGAGTCTAAGTCTAATAGGTACTTCTATCCTATACTCTTTAAATACCTTTGTAATAATTCTCAAAACAATTTTAAGAAAATTGGAATATTCTAAGTGTAAAATAAAAATAATTTTCAAAAATGATATGTAACGGGTTACTATACTTGAGTAACAAGTTACATGTGTGAGAAAAAAGTTATCCAACCTCCAACAGCTAAAAGTCCATTACAGTCTTTGAAGTAATAGATTACCAGTTTAAGCAAAATGGGTAATCGATTACTCAAAGAACTGTAATCGATTACACTAAGTCATTTTTATAAACCTTTTGGACAGGACACTAGAGTAATCGATTACTCAAATACTATAATTAATTACACCAAGTGATTTTCGAAAATGTTGTTGGACAGGATGTTTGGGTAATCGATTACTCACTGTCTGTAATCGATTACTAAGAGTTGTTACACCAGTTTTCATATTTCAAAGTGAAAAGTTTTCACCTCAAACGAAAGTGTTTCATTCCAAACGAAACCTACACTTCCCTAAAAGTGTTATGGTTGTTTGGAAAGCCTATATAAAAGCATTGGAACATGTAAGGACCCAAATTCTACCCTTGAAATTTTTTCTTATTTTAACTCATGCACAACATGTATTTTTCCTATATCTTTAAAATTAGTAACCCAAGGTACGATACATTAGTTACCCTGATTATTTTCCGATCTTTTTATCATGCAATATTCATACTCACATCCTTTAGGCAGAAAAACATAATTCATCTTAGGGTCCCCCAATACTTAGGATATACAAATAGTTATGGGTCTCAAAATCATAATGCCCACGGTTACAAATATCCAAAAATATAATGATCATGATTACAAATATTCAAATCCGCATATAGTCAGTTATGACACAAAAGATGTAAATAAAAGAATCCAGGTTTAAAAGCTCTCAAAGCTCCAAATCAAGCATCCTTAATTCGTCCATTTACTTGCAATGTGATTATCATAAAACAATACATAGAAAACACAAAGGAGTAATTCATAAACTCAACATAATCATATGATAATCCACATTCAATAAGGTTAGATAATCAGTTATATCATAACATATAAGTAATACTTCAACATATATTCACTTTTTTATCTTCATCATTCCTCATTTTACTCAAACTCATCGTTATCCCATTCGTCATTCCCATATGTAATTCCATCCTTTCCTTTCATAATCATATGTCTCATTTATGTTTATCTTAGTTCATTTATCTTACCACATAGGGAAAGTCAGACATTTTCTATAAATAGCCAATACCACGAGGGCAAGTTAGTCATTGCTCAACGAGACAATACCACAAAGGGCAAGTCAGTCATCACTACGAATAGCCAACACCACAAAGGGCAAGTCAGTCATCGTTACGAATAGCCAATACCACTAAGGGAAAGTCAGTCATTGCTCAACGAGCCAATACCACATAGGGAAAGTCAGTCATTGCTAAGAATAGCCAATACCACTAAGGGCAAGTCAGTCATTGCTACGAATAGCCAACACCACTAAGGGCAAGTCAGTCATTGCTCAACCTCTTAAGGGAGCTAAACAAATAGGTTTTCTACCCATTACTCCACAAACCATATATAATAGGAAAATCCACGCATTCTCTATCATCATATACAATTAAACACTTCTCCTTACCTTGGTGAGTGTTGGGGTTGGTTTCGAGTAACTTTACAAGTTTCCTTCTCTACCTCCTCCAACCTTAGGATCCTTCCTCATCCCCACCAAACAACAACAAAAGTCAGTAATTTATCCTCAACAACATATAAACAACTCATAGTTCATCTTTAACCATACAAAAGATTCATACATTTTCAATGTTTCCAAAACCACTTTCATTAGAAGTTTTTAACATTAAAACATACATATTCATCTTCTATTTTACATTAGAACACATACTCATCTTCTACATCTACCATTTCACCCATTTTCCTCTTTAACCACATTTTCATTTTGGGGGTTTTGCGGTTTTCATGAATTAACCCACAAACCCTTTCCATTCTTTGTATACCAACTCTAAACCAAGAGTTTACAAGAGAAAAACTAAATACGACAAACTGCAACTCAAAAGGAAGAGTTTCCATGGTTTCTCACATTTTGAGAAGAGATCCCATACACCCAAAACGAGTTTGAAAGGGAGAAAGAGAGTTAGAATCAAGAGATTTACCTCTTCTCAAGCTTCTAGATGATTCTCACGAACCCTTGCTCTTGAAAATGCTCCCTTCTCTCTATTCTCTCCAAATTTATAACCCTAAAAGTGTTTGGGGTTTCTATTTTAAAGTTGAATTGTCGGGTTCTCGCTCAAGCGAGAATATCCCGCCTATTTTAAAAACTCAACATTGGCGCTCTCGCTCAAGCGATGGATTCTCGCTCAAGCGAGAATCCTCTAGTGTCCACACCTCTCTCCCTCGCCCAGGCGAGCCATATCTCGCCCAGGCGAGAATACCAGGAAATCATGGGAGCAGATACTGAGCCTCTCGCTTGGGCGAGGCCCTCTCGCTCAAGCGAGAAACACCCAATATACCCTACATTCCCAGAATTTTCACTACACTTAGGCAAATAAAATTAGGGTGTTACAAAACACGTAACTCTAACAACAACTTTCATAACAAAATCCACACAAGATTTTCAAAAGCTCTTACACTTTTCTGAATATTTTCTGCACTTTTTAGCAACACACTCTTAAACTTTCTAAGTTACTTTTCAGAGTTCCTTCAAAGTGTTTTCTAAGTTTTTCTAAACTTACAAGAGCATTATTATCTATTGTATGAAGAGTTGTTTGGATTGCAAGTTAGAATTGTGATGAGTCATATATTACACATTATTCATAACCTTAATTTACCATTGTTAATGATTTGTGGTGTCTAATTGGATTTGTTTGGCATGGTTTAGTGTTTTAGGCTTTATTGGACTATTATTCCTAAAATGAGTTAATTTGGGATTATTTAGCCTAATTAAATCTAATTCCAATTTCAGGTCATATTTAGCACCAAGGATATTTTGGGCAATACAAGTGGAGGATGTGTGCTAAAGTGAAGATTGTAATTTTTAATAACTTTTTAATTCCGTTTTAGGTTTTGGGCCCATTGTTTAGGGCCCATTTCGGTTTTAATCCTTTATAACCATAGAATTCGTTTTGCACACTCACTTTTTACATTACACACTTAGCATTTCAGCTTTAGGAAGAGATAATTTCATTTCCCCCTTTTGGGGTTCTTTTAGGTTTTCGTTTTTCATCTTCTTCCTCATCCAAATTCGGTTTTGCTTCTTCCTCAATGGAAGGCTAGAGGTTTAGTGCTAAATTCCTTTGGTAATGTATCATACTCTTGAGGTTAAGTGCTTAATGCATTTCGGTTTCTCTTTATTCGTTTAATGCAATTTCGGTTTCTCTACGTTTGAATCTTATATCCTAATTCATATTGTGGTTTGTTTAATTCCATGGTTTTGATGTAGGTTTGTGAACTGATTTTCGCTTAGTTAATTAGTTATCTAGCACATAATCGCTTAGTGTATGTGAATCTGTAAATGCTCTATGTTTATGTTGATTTCGCTTAGTTTGAAGCTTAAACATTAGAGTTGTGAACATATTAGGAATTCAATGTATAGAATCTGAAATTGATGTTTTGATTCGTGTGACTTTGTCAACTGTTTGTTGCTTATGCCAATTTCTCTTAGTTAGAGGTTTAGCAATTTAACTATGAGTTGATCATCGCTTAGTTAATCGACTCTCAACAAAGGAACACTGAGAATCTGATTTTAATATATTGAAACCGAGGATTGAGTTGTGAACAAGGAAACCAAAGGGATTTAGCCTCTTTTACTATTCTGTTTTTTGTTTGTGTTATGTTTTAGCTTTAGTTTCATAGCATAACAACCACCAAAAACCCATGTGTGCGTGCATGTAAAGTGTTTGAACCTATATGTGAAAGATAATCTTTGGGAAACGACCTAGGAGTCACTTCCTAGTACTATACTTAATTGTTTTATTATTTGCATCGGGTACGACCTCGATCAAATTGTCATATCAACTTGTAAAGGCACAATCCTACCATTGTGTGAATTCTTCATTTTGCAAAGAATACTTTCTTTCACAAGGGTGTGAAGAGAAAAGGGATTGAGTGACTTGGAATAGTGTTTTCCAAGGGTGTTACTTGGAATAGTGTTTCCCAAGGGAGTTTAAATATTAGTGAGTGTGTAAGGTACATACAGATCTCGGGGGTGAGATATTGTAATTTCAACTCATAATATTTAATAAAGGAATATCTTGCGCTGCAAGAGTACTAGACGTAGCCTTCGGTGGACAAGAAGTTGAACCAATATAAAATACCGGTGTACTCTCTTCTCCTTATCTTTCTACTTTTAAAGTCGTTATTTTTATGCATACTTTTCCGCTGCACTTAAACTTCTGATTTTGCAGAAAAAGTGGCCATACTTTTACTACAACTAATTCACCCCCCCCCCCCCTCTTAGTTGCATTTTCATTCTTACAATTGGCACCACGACTATTTTTGAGTAAGATATTCTCAAAATCTGATCCTACATCAAGATGGCCTCAGGATCATTACTAGGAGAAAGCTCCAACATAAACCGTGGCAACCTCGTTGAATGAGTATTGTCTTCATATACAAGACATGCAAGATTCCATTTTGTAGTATATCCTGAAAGATTACTATACACGGGAAAATCAATGATTGTGCCGAACAAGAAAGCCCTCAAGTTGAACCATTCTTCCCTATACGCATCATATACATCTAAACCGGTCTCCCACATTTGCTTCAAGTCTTCAATTAATGGAGCCAAATATTTGTCTATGTCATTTCCTGGTTGTTTAGGTCCAAAAATTAATATAGATAATATTACATATTTGCGTTTCATGCACAGGGAAGGAGAGATGTTGTATATCACCAACATCATTGTCCATGTACTGTGGGAGCTACTTTGAACACTATGTGGGTTAATGTCATCATTTGACAATGCAAGGTGTAGATTTCTAGATTCTTGACCAAAACTAGGGTTGTCATGATCAATTTTTCTCCATTGGGGAGAATCTGCAGGATGCCGAAGCTTGCCATCTTTAATCCTTTCATCAGCATGCCATGTCAAATTCTTTGCATCTTTAGCGTTGCTGAACATACGCTTAAATCTTGATTTGATAGGAAAATACCATACAATCTTATTGGCAATTGAGTCTTCCTTCTTATAACGCGGTGCATTACATTTAGGACAATACTTCAATGAAGCATACTCATTAAGAAATAAGATACAATCATTTTCACAAGCATGTATCCTATTGTAATCCATGCCAATGGAGCATAACATCTTCTTAGCTTCATAGGTTCGAGAAGAAAGCACATTATTCTCGGACAATATTTCATTCAGAAGTTCTAGTAGGTTTGTGAAACTCTTATCAGTCCATCCATTAACATATTTCAACTTGTACAACCTTGACACTATTGCCAATCTTGTGAATTTAGTACAACCATCATATAATGGTTTCTTAGTGTCACTTATCAACCGTTGAAACATCTCAGGACGATCCTGAAGATATTCTTCGACAACGTTTTCCATTTCATCGAAACGATCTCCATCATATGCATTAGTGTAGTTTTCTTTCATATGCATCCCACAAGGCTTTTCTCACCATGCCTTGTCCAACATGTGTAACTCTGATCGATACCATGACAGATTAAATGGACTTTTAACTCAACCATGGTAATTCGGTTGGAGTAACAACATTTCAAACAAGGATATACAATTCGATCAGAGTTTTCAGCATTCTCATATGCAAAATTAACAAATGATTTCACTCCATCCTCATATTCCTTCGTCAATTGATTGACACTCATCCATTTTTGATCAATTCTTTCATCCATTTTCTAGAAAGAAATTGTCATAAAGTATTGAGTTAATAATTGAAATTTATTCGGGATCATAAATCCCTAAATGATTAAGTCGTTACTCACCTTACAAGCTAACTCTTGTAAAACAAGCTAAATGAGGAACCCTAACTAAATACAATCTAAATTGTATGGTTGAAATTTGATTTTGGGGAAACATAAATCTCTAAGACATTGTTTTAAGTTCACATAGCTAGCAAATACATTATTAGGAAAAATCCTAACTCATGTAATACAAGCTAAATGAGGAACCCTAATTAAATACAATCTAAATGAATTCGGGCATATAATAACTCATGTAATAAAGATGAAATATAACTCAATATAAGCAAGTATTTACTTGATGTTGAATTGAAAACTCACTTTCAATTCGGTGCAGAATTAGTGAACTTTCGGTGTTGAATGAGGGAAAGAAATTTTGATGTTGAATGCGTGAATGATTTTGGGTTGAATGATTTTGAGGTTCAATGCGTGAATGATTTTCGATGTTGAATGTGTGAATGATTTTAATGGTGAATGATCGAATGGGTGAATGATTTTGAAGTTTTCAGTTTCGCTAGCTGCTGTTGAGAAAAAGAGTTAGTGCAAATGAGGTTTTCGAATGTGGGATTTTAAGTTTTATTTTGATAAGCCTTCAACAATGAAATCTTTAGTTTGCGTTGTGACAGATATAAATTCCACAGCGAAAGTAAAACACTTCGCTGTTGAAGATATCAGGAGCTTCAATTGTTGTTACTTGTTTGGATCTTCTCTTCCACAACGAAAGTATATCACTACGTTGTGGAAGTTATCCATTCCATAGCGAAGTATATCACTATGTTGTGGAAGTTATCAATTCCACAACAAAAGTATATCACTAAGCTATGGAAGACATAAATTCCATAGGAAAAGTAAAACACTTCGTTGTTGAAGATATCAGGAGCTTCAATTGTTGTTACTTGTTAGGATCTTCTCTTCCACTGCGAAAGTATATCACTACGTTGTGGAAGTTATAAATTCCACTGCGAAAGTATATCACTACGGTGTGGAAGTTATAAATTATACATCGAAATTATAACACTACACTATGGAAGATATTAGGGGGTTGTTATAATAGGATTTATTCTACAGCGAATGAATAATTTTCGTTGTTGAATTGCATATTTCCTAAATCTAAATTGTTAAGCAAACATCAAATAACTAAGACACATCAAATTATCAAAACACAAAAATGCATTGAACAAAATAAGGCTCAACTTGAACCAAAACAACTATTTATATTTAACAAAACCTTTGTATATTACAAATTGTATATTACACTGTTGTAAAAGAATGTACAAATTTTGACCAAATTTCCCTATTCCTATCGATTTGGTCAATTTTATATGTATATACATTAAACTGGACTTCAGCTTTACCTTGTTTAATGACCTCCATCATGAAGTTAATGACATGATAGCCGCAATCTTTGTCATTGTTTTGGCAAGGGGTCTACAAATCAAATAAGGTAAATATAAGTATAACCATGCATGCATAATTGAATTATGAATACGTATAATTGTTTGATGAGATGACTCAGATGAGTAGTGTCAATACCTTAACATGATTCCAGATGATGGGTAGTGAAGATCTATGATGTAACACCCTAAATTTAAGTCTTTAAAATTATAGTATCAATCCTTGAAGTCTCGCTTGAGCGAGAGATCCTCGTCTGGGCGAGAAAGGCTCACCTGGGAGGGTGAAATCTTGGGCTATAGTGGAGGATTCTCGCCTGAGCGAGAGTTGTCTCGCCTGGGCGAGAAATGGCATTTTGGGACTGTTGAGACTGTGAGATTCTCGCTTGAACGAGAATCCCTCGCTTGAGCGAGAGGGTCAGATCTGAGTATTTAAAATAGGCGGAATTTTCTCGCTTGAGCGAGAAAGGGCTCGCTTAAGCGAGAACCTGACGCTGTTACATTAAATAGGGGACCCCAAACACATTTATGAGGGTTAACCTAGAGAGAAGTGAGAGAAGGGAGCATTTTCAAGAGCAAGAAGGCTTGTGAGTCATTTAGAAGCTTGAGAAGAGGTAGATCTCTTGATTCTAACTCTCTTCTTCCCTTTGAAACTTGTTTTGGGTATGTTGGATCTCTTCTCAAAATGAGAGAAACCATGGAAACTCACCCTTTTGAGTTATGTTTCGTTTTATGTTATTTTATCTTGTAAACTCTTGGTATAGAGTTAGTATTTCAAGAAAGGAGAGGGTTTGCGGGTTGAGTCATGAAAACCCCAAAACCCTAAAGGGAAAATGGGTAAAGTGCTAGAGGTAGAAGATGAATAAGCTTTCTAATGTTGAAATAGGAGATGAATATGTATGTTTTAGATGTTGTAAACTTTTGATGAAAGTAGTTTAGCAACATTGAACATGTGTTAAATATCTTGTGTGGTTAAACAATGCAATATGAGTTGTTTATGTGATAATTGGAATAAATGACTAACATTGTGTTGTATGGTGAGAATGGGAAAGATCCTAGAGTTGGTGGCGGTGTCGGTTGAACTAGTGCAGTTACCAAGAACCCAACCCAACACTCACCAAGGTAAGGAGGAGTCTTTAAATAGCATATGGAAATGGATAATATGTAGATTTTCTGATTGTGTATAATGATAAAGTGATGAATCGCTTTGTTATGGTAAACATATATGGGTATGTTTATGATAATGGAACGCGTGGATTTACTGTTTACGGATTGATGATGTATCAATGAAAGGAAAATATGTTTTTAGCCGACCATAATTGGTTAGCGACTTTGGCTCAAGTTATGTAGGGATGCTTTGGCTCAAGCTATGTAGAAAAACTTTGGCTCAAGTTATGTAGCGATACTTTGGCTCAAGTTATGTAAATAAATTTTGGCTCAAGTTATGTAGTGATACTTTGGCTCAAGTTATGTAGCAATACTTTGGCTCAAGTTATGTAGCGATGCTTTTGCTCAAGCTATGTAGCGATACTTTGGCTCAAGTTATGTAGCGATACTTTGGCTCAAGTTATATAGCGATACTTTGACTCAAGTTATGTAGCGATGCTTTGGCTCAAGCTATGTAGCGATACTTTGGCTCAAGTTATGTAGCGATGCTTTGGCTCAAGCTATGTAGCCAAACTTTGGCTCAAGTTATGTAGCGATACTTTGGCTCAAGTTATGTAAATAAATTTTGGCTCAAGTTATGTAGTGATACTTTGGCTCAAGTTATGTAGCAATACTTTGGCTCAAGTTATGTAGCGATGCTTTTGCTCAAGCTATGTAGCGATACTTTGGCTCAAGTTATGTAGCGATACTTTGGCTCAAGTTATATAGCGATACTTTGACTCAAGTTATGTAGCGATGCTTTGGCTCAAGCTATGTAGCGATACTTTGGCTCAAGTTATGTAGCGATGCTTTGGCTCAAGCTATGTAGCAAAACTTTGGCTCAAGTTAAGTAGCGATACTTTGGCTCAAGTTATGTAGCGATTTTTTGGCTCAAGCTATGTAGCAAAACTTTGGCTCAAGTAATGTAGCATAAATGAATTTATAAAACAAATGGTTTACTAACCCCTTTGAAATGTGGATTATCTTATAATGGTATTTATTGTTTTGATGACTTACTCCTTTGTATGTTGTGTGTATTTGCCATTGGTAATCCCATTGCAGGTAAACAAGGTAGTTGAGGATGCTTGGTTCGAGGCTTTAGGAGCTTAGGACTTGGATCCTCTATTTTTGATTTTTGTGTTGTAAAATTGCTATTTGGATGATTGTATTAGTAACCATTTAACTTACTAACATTTTTGTGTAATGCTGGATATTAGTAACTATGGGTATTTTGGAAACCTATAGTTAAACATATGCGGTAATTACCGATGAAAGTTATATATGAATTATGTTTTCCGCAACATGAGATATATGTTAACATCATGTACTATAAAGGTAGTTTTACGAAGTGATTATGGAGGAAACTTAGAGTAACATGTGGAATGTATGTATAAAATGATTTAAATAAAGAAAAAATTTCCAAGGGTAGAATTTGGGTCCTTACATATGACGTATATTTTGATGGGCTTTATATATATATTCAATGTCCTAAAAAATATAAAATAATGTTTAAACGAAAGTGATAATGAAAGTGTAACAAAATTCAGAAAATTTAAATGAGTTGTCCACTTACCTAGTATAAATTTCTTTCATAGTGGGGTACTTGCTCGAATCGCCATGTTTTAGTGAATTAAAATAGAACAATTGTTGGCTGACCCGATTAATAACAACCAAAATCCAATGTTGCCTAAGAAAACACATATATGCATACAGTTAATAAATGTTAAGCAAAAACATAGCTAAAAACAATTAAAAAATGATGCTTACCTGGTGTTAAGAGGTGCAAGGAATAAGTCAGAATTATCTTATTTTTATCAAGAATTCCAACAATATATTTTTTATGGTCTTTCTTCCTTATGTCATTGCTAAGAAGTGTGTTAGAATGAGGGACAAGAACATCGCCTTCTTTTTAGTTTTGGATATAAAGTTGTTATACAAGTACCTAACATATAACACAAACGTTAGTTAATTATAATACACCAATTAATGATTAAATGCAAAAATGAGAAGTTTACCTTATATACACAGATATAACGGATGCACCGATCCAATCATGATCGTGCACATCCTTCACATCATTTATAGTGATGAATTCATCGGCATAAAACCCATAGATGGGTAAGGGAATTGATATTGCAATCGTAGAATTGGCAGGTAACTTCTTTACATGATTCATGAGTTTCTCACAGAAGTTGGTTTTGTAAGGACCAAAATTCTACCCTTGAAATTTTTTCATTTATTTTACTACTTTAAGCTTGATTACTCATGTTACCTCATACATACATTCCCTTTTTGCCCCTTTAAGTCATTCATTCCATTAATTAACGAATTGCCCTAACCATACAAATTTGATTCCATACCATGCTACCTTGAATTGCAGAAAAACAAAATTCATATTAAAGTCTCCCGGTAACTACCGCATACAACTAGCTATGGGTTTCCAAAATACCCATAGCTACAAATATCCGAAGTTACCAACATCCAGAATTACAATTATCCAAGTAGCATTCAATTAGTCATAGTACAAAATAGCAAAATAAGGGAATCCAGGTATTAAGCTCCGAAAGCATCAAACCAAGCATCCTCGACTATCATGTTTACCTGCAATGAGATTATCAACGGAAAATACACACAACATACAAAGGAGTAAGTCATTAATACAATAAATACCATTATAAGATAATCCACATTTTAAAGGGGTTAGTAAACCATTTTTAAATTCATTTTTGCTACATCACTTGAGCCAAAGTTTGCTACATCGCTTGAGCCAAAGCTTCGCTTCATAACTTGAGCTAAAGTATCGCTATATAACTTGAGCCAAAGTATCGCTACATAACTTGAGCCAAAGTATCGCTACATAACTTGAGCCAAAGTATCGCTACATAACTTGAGCCAAAGTATCGCTACATAACTTGAGTCAAAGTCGCTAACCAATAATGGTCGGCTAAAAACGTAATTTCCTTTCATTAATACACCGTCAATTCATAAACAGTAAATCCACACAATCTTTATTACAACATACCCATATATGTTTATAATAAATAAGCAATTCACAACTTTATCATTATCCACAACCAGGAAATCCACACATTTTTCATTACAATGCGCAAGTGAAAGACTTATCCTTACCTTGGTGAGTGTTGGGTTTGGTTCTTGGTAACTTCGCAAGTTCCACCGACACCGCCTCCAACTTTAGGATCTTTCCTCATTCCCACCATATAACACAATGTTAGTCATTTATTCCAAATAACACATAAACAAATCATATTGCACCTTTAACCATACAAGAGATTTAACATATTTTCAATGTTTCTAAACTACTTTCATCATAAGTTTACAAATATCTAAAACATACATATTCATCTCATATTTCAACATTAGAGTGCATACTCATCTTCTATACCTAACATTTTACCCATTTTCCTTTTTAACCACATTTTCATTTTAGGGTTTTGGTGTAAGGACCCGATTTTCATAACTCAAAAATTCTCTTTTAAAATCCTTATTCGTGAAAGTGAAGTGATTACTTTTGAAAGACATTACTCGAACAGTTTGGAAACTTGAGAGAATACGTTTATAAATTTGCAAGGCGGAAATATTCCAAACACCCTTCATTTCAAAAGCATGTCATTACACTTCCGTTCAAATACATCATTTATACAATTACACTTTCTCAAAATTACCTTGAATACAAACATTAGATCCACTTCAATATACACTTACAAGAAAGTTGTTTATACATGAATTCACTTTAACATGTTCTTCATATTACAAAAATTTATCATATAACATATCAATTACATATTATCCACTACTCTATCATGTACTCTTCTCCGCAAGCGTCCGATGCGCTACCTCCACAACCTGAACCCAAATATACAACACATACAAGGAAAGACAGAGGGAGTAAGAACTAACTACGGCGACCGTAGCGTGGATTTACATGGAGTAATGACATTAAAGTATTAAAAACCACACACATCTAACATCAATCATGATAAGCTTATATCAATCAACACATAATATCCATATTCACCCTATAGTACACATATATCCCATACTATATGTGTTCTATAGTGTGCATACTTATATATCACATATTATCCATATTCACTCTATAGTACACATACATCCCATACTATATGTGTTCTATAGTGTGCATATTTATTTATCATATATTATCCATTTCACCCTATAGTACACATACATCCCATACTATATATGTTCTATAGTGTGCATACTTATTCATCGCATTTTATCCATATTCACCCTATAGTACACATACATCCCATACTATATGTGTTCTATAGTGTGCATATTTATTTATCGCGTATTATCCATATTCATCCTATAGGATACATATCCCATAATATATATCCTATGGCATGCATATGATTTTCATTTTGAGTATACACTTTTCACATCCTTCACATTCCATAATAATTTACCCTTGATCTCATTCAACAATTCTGCACCGTACAAATAATCACCATACCCCATCGGGTAGGTCGAGTAATCCCCATACCACCTCGGGCAGGTCGAGTTTCCACATTACACTCACATCCATGTCATACATAGTCAACACAAGGCATCTCATTATTTTATCACCATAAATAACATACAACACCTTCATTGTCACAAACATACCTTTATCCATTTTAACACATTCACAGCTCATCACACATTCATTGTTACAACACACTTATACATGTTTATAACAATCAACCACTCACAACATACTCATTTTGATAAACATACTCATATCCATTTTGACACATTCACAACTCATCACACATTCATTGGTACAATCCACCCATACATGTTTATAACAATCAACCACTTACAACATACTCATTTATGCTTATGACCATAAATATCTCACACACCATCATTATCACACAACATAACCATTATCATAAACAAACCACGCATAACATATTCTTCATCATATACACATTAACGTTAGAACCATCTTTAATGACGGTGTATTACCATAAATGAGCATATAGCGTTTTACTCAAATAAACGGTTTTCCCCACACATATATATCCACTTTTATGGCTAATACATCCTCATGTAAAATATAGACTCTCACATGGACCACAAACTCCCAAGAGAGTTTCTATCCGTTAATATGCTCCGATTCTTGAGGGAAATCGGAGATGATGACTCTAATGAAATACTCTAAGACCACCATGGTCTTCTCCCTCACCTTAGGTTGCGTAAGCTCCGTTGCTCCGCAAAAGAGCCACATCTCCCTTCATCTCCTCCAACCTCCATTGTTGCTTTTTCACCTCCAAGCTTTTCCAAATGTGTCACCATGAAGCAAGAGGAAGGTTTTGATGAGTTTTGAGGCTTATTGGAGGTAAAAATGGTCTATTTGGGTGGAGCCACCGTTGGGAGAGAAAAGGGTAGAAAGAAAATGAAGATTAGGGTTTCTAGATCCCTTTTTTTTCACTTTTATAGTCACAGCGATGAGTGTAATCGATTACCAACATGTTGTAATCGATTACAATGTAAAAAATGCACATATCTGATGCTTTTAATATGATGTAATCGATTACGAGTTTAGTGTAGTCGATTACATCATGAAAAATTACACATGTCTGATCAGATATCATGTAATCGATTACCAGGACCATGTAATCGATTACACTGTGTCAACAGTCCAAAATTGTCATTTCTCGCCCAAACAACTCTCTCTCAGGCGAGAATCCTCCAGTATAACCCAGGATTTCACCATCCCAGGTGATCCTTTCTCGCTTAGGCGAGAATCTCTCGCTCAAACGAGGCTTCCAGGACTGTTACTATAATTTTTAAAGACTAAAATTTGGGGTGTTATATTTGGGGTTTTCATGAATCAACCCACAAACCCTTTCCATTCTTGAAATACCAACTTTAAACCAAGAGATTACAAGAGAAAAACAACATGAAACGGACCATAACTCAAAAGGATGAGTTTCCATGGTTTCTCTCATTTTGAGAAGAGATCCAACATACCCAAAACAAGTTTCAAAGGTAAGAAGAGAGTTTGAATCAAGAGTTTTACCTCTTCACAAGCTTCTAGATGATTCTCAAGACTCATTGCTCTTGAAAATGCTCTTTTCTCTCATTTCTCTCTAGGTTATCCCCCAAAAATGTGTTTGGGGTCCCTTATTTAATGTAACAACGTCGAGTTCTCGCTTAAGCGAGCCCATTCTCGCTCAAGCAAACCCGCCTATTTTAAAAACTCAGATCTGACCCTCTCGCTCAAGCAAGGATCTCACAGCCTCTACATGCCCAGAATGCCACTTCTCGCCCAGGCGAGGAAACTCTCGCTCAGGAGAGACATCTCTCGCTTAAGCGAGACAGTTCTCACTCAGGCGAGAATCCTTCAGTATAGCCCAGTATTTCACTCACTTAGGTGAGCCACTCTCGCCCAAGCGACACCTTTCTCGCTCAAGCGAGAGTACCCAGACTGATTCTATAATTTAATGACTTTAAATTTAGAGTGTCACAATCCTCCCCCTCTTATAAGAATTTTCGTCCCCAAAAATTAACATACCTCGATTCGAACAAGTGAGGGTAATCCTCCCTCATATCTCGCTCCACTTCCCAAGTAGCATCCCCTTCATCTACTTGACTCCATAGTACCTTCACCAAGGCAATCTCCTTGCCTCTCAACCTCTTAATACTAGTGTCCAAGATTCTCACAGGTAGGGTCGCGAAGGTTGGGTTATCTTTCAACTCTATTTGGTCCGACTCAACCACATGAGAAGGGTCCCCCACATATTTTCGCAATTGAGACACATGAAACACATTGTGAAGATTCGACAACAATGGAGGTAAAGCAATCTGATATGCTACCGGCCCAATCCTCTTCAATATTTGATATGGTCTAATAAATCTCGGAGTAAGCTTACGGGACTTCAACACTCTACCAATCCCCGTAGTCAGAACTACTCTCATGAATACATGATCCCCCTCCTTAAACTCAAGAGGTTTCCGCCTCTTATCATAATAGCTTTTCAGCCGACTCTGTGCTATTCTAATATTCTCCCGAATTTTCTTAATATTTTCCGTCGTTTCTCGGACCAACTCGGGTCCCAATACTAAATTATCCCCAGTTTCAAACCAACTCACTGGAGTTCTACATTTTCTCCCATACAAAGCTTCGTAAAGGGCCATCCTGATACTAGTATGGAAACTGTTATTGTAGGTGAACTCAATCAAAGGCAACATGCTATCCCAACACCCCAGTTGATCCAAAACACAAGCCCTCAAAAGATCCTCCAATGACTGTATAGTGCTTTCCGATTGACCATCCGTTTGTGGATGATAAGCTAAACTCAATTTCAACTTAATCCCCAAAGAAGACTGCAAACTAGTCCAAAAGTTTGTAGTAAAGTAGGGATCTCTATCCGAATCAATGCTCGACGATATCCCATGCAACCGAACAATCTCTTTGATATACAATTCCGCCAATCGCTCCAAAGAGTATCTCATGTTCATAGGTAAAAAGTGTGCAGACTTAGTCAACCGATCCATTATCACCCATATCGAATCATACCCTTTTTGAGTCTTTAGAAAACACGATACAAAATCCATGGAGATACTATCCAACTTCCAAACGGGAATTTCTAGGGACTGTAACTCTCCCGCTGGCCGCTGATGCTCAATCTTGGCTTTCTGACAGACAAGACAACTCGAGACATACAAAGCCACATCCTTTTTCAACCCAGACCACCAAAATAGCTTTTTCAAATCTTGGTACATCTTTGTAGTTCTCGGGTGAAAACTCATTTTACTCTTGTGTGACTCCTCTAGAATGATCTTTCGCAATTCCACATAATGAGGCACACACACTCTCCCTTTGTAACTCAACATTCCACTAGGGTCCGATGCGAAATCGGTCTCCTTCCCACTCATCATCAAATCTCGTTTAACCATTAGCTCACTATCCTCAACTTGCATTACTCGGATTTGGTCAAACAATTCATTTGTGACCTTAAGCATTCCTAACATCATACTAAGAGGTCTCATTTGAAATTCCAAGTTTATATCCCTGAACTCCTCAATCAGTTTCCCTTCTCGAACCATCAAAGCCGACATGTGTAAAGACTTCCGACTTAAAGCATCGGCCACCACATTGGCCTTTCCCGGATGGTACTGCAATCCAAAATCATAGTCCTTAAGGAATTCCATCCACCTTCTTTGTCTCATGTTCAGTTCCTTTTGATCAAACAGATATTTCAAACTCTTGTGTCTCCATATTTTTAAGGCAAAGACCACTGTAGCTAATTCCAAATCATGTGTTGGGTAGTTTTGCTCATGCGTTCTCAATTATCGCGAAGCATAAGCAACCATTTTTTCGTCCTGCATAAACACACAATCCAAACCTTGCTTAGAAGCATCGCAATACACACTGAAATCACGACCCATACAAGGAAGAACCAACACCGGTGTCGTAGTCAACCTCCGCTTCAACTCTTGAAAACTTTCTTCACAACGGATTGTCCACACATACGGTTCTCCCTTTCTGGTAAGCTTAGTTAGAGGTAATGCCAACTTGGAAAATCCCTCTATGAACTTTCTGTAGTAACCAGCTAAACCAAGAAAACTCCTGATCTTAGTAACTGACTTGGGTATTGCCCATTCCATTACCTCCTCAACCTTATAAGGGTCTACTGCTACCCTTTCCTTGGATATTACATGTCCAAGAAATTTTACCGATTCCAACCAGAAATCACATTTGGACAACTTAGCATACAATCGATTTTTACTCAGAAGATGTAGGACAATTCTCAAGCGATCTGCATGTTCCTCTCGGCTTTTGGAGTAAACCAGAATGTCATCAATAAATACCACTACGAATGAATCTAAATACGGAAGAAAAATTTGATTCAAGTAGTCGGTAAATATTGTTGGGGCATTCGTTACAACAAAAGGCATCACCCAATACTCGAAATGTCCATACCTCGTCCTAAAAGCAGTTTTTGGAATATCCTTCGACTTCAAGCGAAGTTGGCGGTAACCTGAACGAAGGTCAATTTTTTAGAACACCATCGCTTCTCTCAACTGATCCATCAAGTCATCAATCATGGGCAACTAATACTTATTCTTGATAGTTATCGTGTTCAATTTTCTGTAATCAATGCACAACCTCATACTCCCATCTTTCTTCTTGACCAACAAGACCGGTGCACCCCACGGTGAGACACTAGGACGAATAAACTTCTTCGCCATCAAGTCCTCAACCTGCTTTTTCAATTCAGCCAGTTCTAACTGTGCCATCCTATAAGGAACTATAGAGATGAGTCCCGTTTCAGGTACCAAATCAATAGAGAATTCAACTTCTCTCACTAGAGGCAATTCTGGAATATCACCAGGAAATACCTCAGGAAACTCACAAACTATCGGAATATCCTCAACTCCGGGTTTCTCAATACCCTATAGGGATGCCAACAAAACAAACACGACTCCTCCCTCCTTAAAGGAAGTCCTGACTTCCTTAGCCGACAACTTCTTCCTATAACTAGCCTCATTAGAAATCTCGTCCAAATCACCGAACACAACGGTCTTATCAGCATAATTAAGCGTCACATGATTTGCCGACAACCAGTCCATCCCCAGAATTAGATCTATTTGGGACATTGGTAAGCATATTAAATCCATGGTAAATGTCCTACCGATTACCACTACCGAACATCGAGACACAACCGTCGACACCACCACAGGCACATTAGTTGGGGTGGATACGACCAAGTCGAAAGGCAACGACTCAGTTTGCAATTTCAGTCTATCCACGCATTCAACAGATGCAAAGGAGTGTGTCGCTCCCGAATCAAATAACACTAAAAGAGGAATACCTGCCACCATGCAATTACCTTTTATCAGGCCATCCACATCTGATGCCTCTACACCACTCATGGTAAACACTCTACTAGTGGATCGAGGTTGTTCATCCCTCACAGTATTCTAGCTCTGCCTAACTTAGGACAATATCTCCTGATATGCCCAACCTCCTTTCAGTGAAAGTAGCTAAGTGTTGTTCCAGGGCACAAATCACCAACATGAGTTTTGTCGCACTTGTTGCAAAAGGACGAAGACTGAAACTGTGATCCTCCCCGATTTCCAGCAGCTGGGGAGTATGGTTTTCGTTCCTCTCGGAAGACTTTACTCTTCCCCTTTCCATGTCCATAACTCCTTTGAGGCCCAAAGTGCCTTAGAGGATTAGTTCGAGGAGTCACCACCTCATCGGTTGTCAGGTCGTCTTCATACATCCTGCACTTGTTTACCAGTGTAGCAAAATCCGCAATTTCTTGATGCCCGAATATCCTTTTTAACTTGGGCTTCAGGCCCGATTCAAACTTAGAACATTTGGACCTTCCGACCACCTCCAATTCAGCGTATGGACAAAATCGGGCCAATTCCTCAAACTTGGCCGCATATTCTCCAACCGACATATTACCCTGCTCCAACCTCAGAAACTCCATTTCTTTCTTCCTCTTCAGATCAGTAGGAAAATATTTCTAAAGAAATTTCTCCTTGAAGGCAATCCAAGTAATCACTCGCCCTTCTGTTTCCATCTGTCGCTGAGTAAATTCCCATCAAGTTTCAGCTTCTTTCACCAACATATAAGAAGCATACGTCACTTTATGAACGTCATTACAACCCATGGCTCGGAATATTCGTTCCAAGTCTTGAATCCACTCGTTCGTAGTATCGGGAGCGAACCCACCTTGGAATTGGCTAGGGTTCTACTTGTAGAACTCATTCAACCCTCGGTACTCGGTCGGCCCGGGTGGAACTAAAGGTTGCGAGCTTGGACTTGGTGCGCGGTTTTTATTCAAATTATGCAAATTCTAATTCACTTGTTGTAGTGCAGCCACCATCTGATCCAACAGATCATTTGGAACATTCTGACTCGTTCCTCTCCCTCTTCCCCTTCCAGCCATTCTGAACCTACACTCATTGATGGTCAGCACACAAATCTAAATCACATAAGTCAGGTTATCACATAGTCTCACAGCACATTACATGTCACTACACCAAGGCTACATGCTTTAAACAGTCAATTCATATAATTTCAACTAGTTATAAAATAAACATGTTACAAAGAAGCAAGTAAGGCCATACCCTAGGCCGCAAAATTAACTATGCTCTGATACCATATTGTAAGGACCACAATTCTACCCTTAAAATTTTTTCATTTAATTTACAATTTTAAGCTTGATTATTCATGTTACCTCATACATACATTCCCTTTTTGCCCTTTTAAGTCATTCATTCCATTAATTAACGAATTACTCTAACCATACAAATTTGATTCCATACCATGCTACATTGAATTGTAGAAAAACATAATTCATATTAAATTCTCCCGGTAACTACCGCATACAACTAGCTATGGGTTTCCAAAATAACCATAGCTACAAATATCCGAAGTTACAAACATCCAGAATTACAATTATCCAAGTAGCATTCAATTAGTCATAGTACAAAATAGCAAAATAAGGGAATCCAGGTTTTAAGTTCCTAAAGCATCAAACCAAGCATCCTACACTATCATGTTTACCTGCAATGGGATTATCAACGGCAAATATATACAACATTCATTAATACAATAAATACCATTATAAGATAATCCACATTTTAAAGGGGTTAGTAAACCATTTTTAAATTCATTTTTGCTACATCACATGAGCCAAAGTTTGCTACATCGCTTGACCCAAAGCTTCGCTTCATAACTTGAGCCAAAGTATCGCTACATAACTTGAGCCAAAGTATCGCTACATAACTTGAGCCAAAGTATCGCTACATAACTTGAGCCAAAGTCGCTAACCAATCATGGTCGGCTAAAAACGTATTTTCTTATCATTGATATACCATCAATTCATAAACAGTAAATCCACGCAATCTTTATTAAAAACATATCCATATATGTTTATAATAAATAAGCGATTCACAACTTTATCATTATCCACAACCAGGAAATCCACACATTTTTTATTACAATGCGCAAGTTAAAGACTTATCCTTACCATGGTGAGTGTTGGGTTTGGTTCTTGGTAACTTCACAAGTTCCACCGACACCGCCTCCAACTTTAGGATCTTTCCTCATCCCCACCATATAACACAATGTTAGTCATTTATTCCAAATAACACATAAACAACTCATATTGCATCTTTAACCATACAAGATATTTAACATATTTTCAATGTTTCTAAACTACTTTCATCATAAGTTTACAAACATCTAAAACATACATATTCATCTCATATTTCAACATTAGAGTGCATACTCATCTTCTATACCTAACATTTTACCCATTTTCCTCCTTAACCACATTTTCATTTTAGGGTTTTGGGGTTTTCATCAATCAACCCGCAAACCCTTTCCATTCTTGAAATACCAACTCTAAACCAAGAGTTTACAAGAGAAAAACAACATAAAACAGATCATAACTCAAAAGGGTGAGTTTCCATGGTTTCTCTCATTTTGAGAAGAGATCCAACATACCCAAAACAAGTTTCAAAGGGAAGAAGAGAGTTTGAATAAAGAGTTTTACCTCTTCTCAAGCTTCTAGATGATTCTCAAGACTCCTTGCTCTTGAAAATGCTCTCTTCTCTCACTTCTCTCCAGGTTATCCCCCAAAAAAGTGTTTGGGGTCCCTTATTTAATATAACAGCGTCGGGTTCTCACTTAAGCGAGCCCATACTAACTCAAGCGAGAAAATCCCGCCTATTTTAAAAACTCAGATTTGACGCTCTCGCTCAAGCGAAGATCTCACAGCCTCTACAGGCCCAAAATGCCACTTCTCGCCCAGGCGAGGAAACTCTCGCTCAGGCGAGACATCTCTCGCTTAAGCGAGACAGTTCTCGCTCAGGCGAGAATCCTTCAGTATAGTCCAATATTTCACTCACCCAAGTGAGCCACTCTCGCTCAGGCGACACCTTTGTCGCTCAAGCGAGAATCCCCAGACTGATTCTATAATTTAATGACTTTAAATTTAAGGTGTCGCAGGTTTTCTTGGGGGCCACCTCCCCTGATGAATCTAGATTTGATCTAGATCGTGGCTTAGACTTCATCATTTTGTTCTTTTTAGATTCATGTTCATCTATTCTAGGAGAGGATGTTGCACTATGGTTATCAGACACCTTTCCCTGAAATATTCAATACATAGGTTATCGATTACATATCAAAATATGCAAATTAATGAATGAGCATATTTAAGATGAAAACCATACCATAATATGAACTACCTCTATAAGATGTACTGGCCAAGCCACAAAAGTGCCTAAAGCCCCTCTAACTGTGATGGTATCATCATCAATAGGAATTGGAAGCAATGCATCATCTTCAATAGAAATATCAATTGCGACCCTTAAATGATTGGAGGGGATTTGTGCATTATGTATCATTGCATCCTATGTGTTGTACACCGTGCCCATTCCCACTGCTCGGGTACATGGGATATCCAGAAAGAGTTTGCAATTATTGATTATTCCCATATGATAGTTAAAACATATAATAAATTAGTTTAGCAATAGTGAAAACAAATGATAGTTAACACTAATTAGTTTATTAAATTACCTCTGCAATGGGAATGAAGTTTCTTGGACGCGTGAAACTTTCCTTCACGGTAGTAGAAGCTTCAGGTCTCTCAACAAATTTCCCAACTTCCATCTTATGTTCCATTCCAAGGAATCGTTCAGCGAGTAAATCGTATTGGTCTTGCAAGACAGCTACATCCGCTTTTGTTGCAAGCTTTCCAGAAGGGGCCAAGAACTGTTTGCTAGCCCTAAATCCAGCACCGCGGATACGGCCAGGGTACTGACGCAACCCTAATGTCTTTTCAAGTATAACCTGGCTCTCCGCGGTCCGGAAACTTTCTCTTGTTTTTAGGGTAACCTGAGATATCAAGAAAACACATAAATAACCACATTGATAAAGAAAGTATGGAAATCAACACAATTTAATAAAATGATAAGCACTTACAACATGGTTCACTACTTCTTGAACTTTTTCATTATCGATAACACATTGCTTGTTCTTACGAGCAATTTAGGGATGGCAATGGGTCTGGATGGGTCCGGATAGTGCATTACCCAGACCCGCCCCGTTGCTTCATTTTTGGACCCAGACCCATGCTAATAACTGATGGGTATTCTACCCTCGGGTCTCTGGGTATCCAACGGATCCATGGGTACCCAACGGATCCATGGGTACCCATAAATTCAAAAATATTAAAATAATTGAAAGTAATTTATGCGTATTTGTTTCTTACGATCTTATATGTTATTTAGACACAACTTAGAATATTACGATCTTATATGTTAAAGTTTTAAACACAGCTTAGAATATTAAAAGAAACTCATTTTACTCAAATAAACTTTAAAAAAAATGTTCAAAATTATGATGAAAAATTATTTTAGTAAGAACTCTTCAATTAACATAATATTATATTAAACAAATGAATTAACAATATAATATTATTGCTTAACAACATAACATCACAATCTAACAACTTAACAATCACTCTTATGAATTAATATAATATTATAATTATGGTTTAATATGATATTACAATATAGATTAACATGATATTACAATTATGTTGCTATATATATAGGAAGAAATAGCGGGTCCGGGTAGTCACAGGTCTGGATAGCTCATTACCCGGACCCAGACCCATCTAACAATGAATTTTAAAATCACGGGTCTCAATTACCCACGGGTCCAAAACATGGACCCAGACCTGAACCGTTGCTGGTATTTTTTGCGAGTACCCGCGGATCTGGGTACCCATTGCCATCCTTAACGAGCATCCACCCACAAAACATCGAGGACTACAGTGGCACTCGAAGGCGAAGGTGTCTCTCTTTGTTCGAGCTGCAAATAAATAACCAATAATAATATAATTAAATATGAATACAAAACTTAACCAATTAATAATTTATGTACTAAATTACATACGAATTAACAATACTTACAATTTTTTCTTTAACTCATCTATTGCCCATTTGAGAAGCTCTATATGGATAAATTTGGTTAGATGCTCTCGTACGATTTAGTTCACTTATTTTCTGCAAAAACAAACAACATTAACATTATATATTACACAAAAGCGCCTGAGAATTTAAAGTCAATACACAGAAATATTATATTACCAAGAATTTTTCGTCTTGTGTGCGATATGTAACACCTCAATTTTTGTTTTCGGATTGATTGGAAAACTTAGGGTGTTGAGGTGCATGCTTGACCATTCTCTCTTGGACGAGAGGGTCTCGCCTAAGCGAGGGACTCAACGTTTTAAGTTTGAGAAGTATAGGAACCTCGCCCAAGCGAAGAAGTGGTCATTTGAGCGAAAGTGAAATCTGGAAAAGCTGTCAAATTCTAGCTCGAGCTAGGATTTTCGCCTAGGCTAGAGGGGGGCCTTAGCATACTTCCTGATTCTCGCCCGAGCGAGAAATCCGCGCTCGGGCGAGAGCTTTCTAGTGTGACATGTGAAAAAGTCGCGAAATTCTCGCCCAATCGAGCCGTTCTCGCCCGGGCGAGAGCGTCAGGGCTATAAAAGTGAAAAGGGGATCTAGAAACCCTAATCTTCATTTTATTTCTCCCCCTTTCTCTCCCAACGGTGGCTCCACCCAAATGGACCATTTTTCCCTCCACTAAGCCTCAAAACTCATCAAACCTTCCTCTTGCTTCATGGTGACACATTTGGAAAAGCATGGAGGTGAAAAAGCAACAATGGAGGTTGGAGGAGATGAATAGAGATGTGGCTCGTTTGCGGAGCAACGGAGCTTACACAACCTAAGGTGAGGGAGAAGACCATTGTGGTCTTAGAGTATTCCATTAGAGTCATCTTCTCCGATTTCCCTCAAGAATCGGAGCACGTTAACGGATAGAAACTCATTTGAGTGATTATGGTCCATGTGAGAGTCTTTATTTTACATGAGGTTGTATTAGCCATAAAAATGGAGATATATATGTGGGAAAACCGTTTATTTAATCAAAACGCTATATGCTCATTTATGGAAATACACCATCATGAAAGATGGTTCTAACGTTAATGTGTTATATGATGAAGAATATGTTGTGTGTAGTTTGTTTATGATAATTGTGTGTTATGGATGTTTGATGTGTTATGAACATACATGAGTATGTTTGTAACAAGGATTGTGAGATGTGTTGTTTAATGGCAAAAAGTAGAAATGGTGATGTTGTGTGATAATGATTGTGTGATGAGGTGTTGATTTGTTAAGAGTGGAAATGAGTATGTTGTAAGTGGTTGATTGTTATAAACATGTATGGGTGTGTTATAACAACGAATGTTTGATGAGTTGTGAATGTTAAAAGAGATATGAGTATGTTTATCAAAATGAGTATGTTGTAAGTGGTTGATTGTTATAAACATATATGGGTGTGTTGTAACAATGAATATGTGATGAGTTGTGAATGTGTTAAAATGGATAAAGGTATGTTTGTGACAATGAAGGTATTGTATGTTATTTATGGTGATAAAATAATGAGATGTCTTGTGTTGATTGCGTATGACATGGATGTGAGTGTAATGTGGAAACTCGACCTGCCCGATGTGGTATGGGGATTATTTGTACGGTGCAGAATTGTTGAACGAGATCAAGGGTAAATTCCTACGGAATGTGAAAGATGTGAAAAGTGTATACTCGGAATGAAAATCATACGCATGTCATAGGATATATATTATGGGATATATATCCTATAGGGTGAATATGAATGATGAGAAATGAGCATATTTGGACGAATAAAATATGCACACTATAGCACATATATAGTATGGGATGTATGTGTACTATATGGTGAATATGGATAATATGTGATAAATAAATATGCACACTATAGAACACATAGTTTGGGATGTATGTGTATTATAGGGTGAATATGGATAATATGTGTTGATTGATATATGTTTACCATGATTGATGTTAAATGTGTGTGGTTTTAATACTTTAATGTTATTACTCCATGTAAATCCACGCTACAGTCGCCGTAGTTGGTTCTTACTCCCTCTGTCTTTCCTTGTATGTGTTGTATATTTGGGTTCAGGTTGTGGAGGTAGCGCATTGGACGCTTGCAGACAAGAGTACATGATAGAGTAGTGGATAATATGTAATTGATATGTTATATGATAAATATTTGTAATATGAAGAACATGTTAAAGTGAATTCATGCATAAACAACTTTCTTGTAAGTGTATAATGAAGTGGATCTAATGTTTGTATTCAAGGTACTTTTGAGAAAGTGTAATTGTATAAAGGATGTATTTGAATGGAAGTGTAATGATATGCTTTTGAAATGAAAGGTGTTTGGATTATTTTCGCCTTGTAAATTTATAAACGTATTCACTCAAGTTTCCAAACTGTTCGAGTAATGTCTTTCAAAAGTAATCAATGCACTTTCACAAATAAGGATTTTAAAAGAGAATTTTCGAGTTATGAAAATCGGGTCGTTACACGATAAGTGACAAATTCAATCCAGTCTGCCTCATCAATGAGATTTGCATATTTGGCTGGAGGCTTGAGGTTGACATTGCCTTCAGCATCTCTGAGACAATTCCCGCAATTGGTTCTAAATTCTCGGAGAGCCTTGCCTTCACTTTTCATGATGTAATCTTTGTGTTGCTCATCAACATCAAAAGTTGCATAAACAGAAAAATACATCAAAAGTTGCCTAAACAGATTGCATGGAAACACATTCTAATTACAAAATAGTTTCATAAACATTTTCATGCATAACCATACAAATATACAGATTGTCGTGTTCTTGAAATACAAATAGTTTCATAAATAGTTTGCATGGAATACAAATATACTGTTACATAAACACAAAATATATTGTTACATAAACACAAAATATACGGTTACATAAACACAAAGAGTACAAATATACAGATTGCATGGATACTTACGATTATATCATTCCAAATAATATCCTTCACTGCATTCAGCCTCTCATCGGACCAATGTTTGAACTTTATGGATATATCTTGCCTTACCATAACTTCAATGTAGCTTACTAATTTGTTTTCACCTTTATTGTTACATGGTTGACCCTTTGCGTTCCATTCAACCGTCAACTTGGTATTATTGCTTCTTGCACGAATAACACTCTTCATGGAAGTGACTCCACGTGGTTTATGTTTCTGTGTTTGTGTTACAGGAGTTTCTATTACTGGAATTTGTATTACTAGAGTTTGAGTGTTAACCATTGTTCCTTGGTCGTTTTCTTCATTTTGAGAAGAAATTGTTGAAGGTTTGATAGTGTTGAAGGGTTTGAGAGTGTTGACAGGTTTGAGAGGTTTCCTTATCTGTGTATCAACTTTTAGAAGTTTGAGAAGTTCGTAACCAACGTTTCGGTATCAACTTTTGATATTTTAATTGTAAAGACCCAAATTCTACCCTTGAAATTTTTTTCTTATTTTAATTCAATTCCACGCAATCACTCATAACTCACATTGCCAATTTAATATCCTTATTTCAAAATCATACTTCCCTCCTCACGCTCAATCCATGAATCAATAATGACATACATAATCATTCGACAGAAAAACATAATTCGTATTAATGCAGATTAGTAACCTATCGCATACAACTAGCTATGAGTTTCCAAAATACTCATAGCTACACATATCCAGAGTTACACCCTCATGCTAGCTAATATACATATATCTCTAGTTACATAATATTTCAAACTATCAATTATGCACTCATGTACAAAATAGTGCAAATAAATAATTCCAAAATATAAAGCTCCTTAAGCTCCCCAAAAATGAGTCCCCCTCATGTCACCTGTTTATCTGCAATGGGATTATCAATGACAAATACACAAACACACAAAGGAGTAAGTCGTTAATTCAATAAACATCATTATAAGATAATCCACATTAGAAAAGGGTTAGTAAACCATTTTTGAAATTCATTTTGCTTTGCTGCATAACTTGAGCCAAAAGTCGCTACACCCCTCAGGGTTAGCTAAAAGCAGATTCTCATTTATTTTAGAAGAAAACATGCTACATATACTCGAGCCGGAGTTTTGCTTATATACTCAAGCCAGAGTTTCGCTTATTTACTCAAGCCAAAGTTTCGCTTATATACTCAAGCTAGAGTTTCTCTTATATACTCAAGCCAGAGTTTCACTTATATACTCAAGCCAGAGTTTCGCTTATATACTCAAGCCAGAGATCCGCTTATATACTCAAGCCAGAGTCGCTAATCATTCATGGTCGGCTAAAAATATATTTTCTTTTCATCGAATTCACCATCGATCATTTCTCGTAAATCCACGTCATCTTTAGTATAAACACACCCATATATGTTTATACTAAATACGTAATTCACAACATAATCATTGCATGACCAAAAAATACACACAATTTCCATTTTCCGTAAATCTACGCCTACTTTAATATAAACACACCCATATATGTTTATACTAAATGCGTAATTCACAACTCAATCATTGCATAACCAGAAAATACACACATTTTTTATTCCAAATGCACAATTAAAGACTTATCCTTACCTTGGTGAGTGTTGGGTTTGGTTCTTGGCAACTTCACAAGTTCCACCGACACCGCCGCCAACTCTAGGATCTTTCCTCATTTCCACCATATAACACAATGTTAGTCATTTATTCCAAATATCACATAAACAACTTATATTGCATTATTTAACCATACAAGATATTTCATCATATTTTCAATTTTGCTAAACTACTTTCATCATAAGTTTACAACCATTCAAAACATACATAGTCATCTCATATTTCATCATTAGAAGGTAAACTCATCTTCTACCTCTAGCATTTTACCCATTTTCTCTTTAGGGTTTTGGGGTTTTCATGAATCAACCCATAACCCTTTCCATTCTTGAAATACTAACTTTAAACCAAGAGTTGTAAAAGAGAAACAACATAAAACGAACCATAACTCAAAAGGAAGAGTTTCCATGGTTTCATTCATTTTTGAGAAGAGATCCAACATACCCAAAATAGGTTTTAAAGAGAAGAAGAGAGTTAGAATCAAGAGTTTTACCTCTTTTCAAGCTCTTAGATGAGTATCCAAGCTTCTTGTTCTTGAAAAAGCTCTCTTCTTTCACCCTTCTTCTTTTCTAAAACCTAGGTTGTGTTTGGGGGTTTCTCATTTAATACAACTCGTCGGGTTCTCGCTTAAGCGAGCCCTTTCTCGCTCAAGCGAGAAAATCCCGCCTATTTTAAAAATTCAGATCTGACCCTCTCGCTCAAGCGAGGGATTCTCACTCAAGCGAGGGATTCTCGCTGAAGCGAGAATCTCCCAGTCTTAACAGTCCCAAAATACCATTTCTCGCCCAGGCGAGACAATTCTCGCTGAGGCGAGAATCCTCCAGTATAGTCCAGGATTTCACCCTCCCATGTGAGCTTTTCTCGCCTAGGCGAGAATCTCTCGCTCAAGTGAGGATCCCAGGACTGATACTATAATTTTAAAAACTGAAATTTAGGGTGTTACATTAATATCCATATACAACAATGCAACGTTATATTTTTGCTATAGAAAGTTACTCATCCACAGCACAGAGATAAAATTCGCTGTTGTAATTGAAACATTAACATCGAAAATTATATGTTGCGATGTTGAATATGTATCAGTTAACAGCGAAATATAGCATAACGTTGTTGAGGAGGTAACATGAACAGTTTCATCTACAAATTCCATCATGACTACTCTGAAAAATGAATTAGAATTGTAAGTTTAATTAAGTGATTGGATATGTGTCGTAAGTCTATGAGACGGCACATATCCAATCACTTATTTAAACTTTCTATTAAAATTCATTTATTTTTAAATTAATCATTTTCAGTTATAAAATTATTATCAATTTTTTCAGTTATTCAAATAAATCCGAACATATATATGACACAGGGAGGGAAATCCCACATACTCCACATCATGACCAATGGTTTGAATTGGTGAGTAATCTAAACCATTGGATTTCTCAAAATTGGATGGCTAAGATGTGGAGTAGGTTTTTTCTATTTACTCTTGGAGGAAGTGGATCTCTCCCCATATAACACTTAAATGATTAAATAAATTACAACTCAAATTCATTTTTTTCATTGTCAATAGCGTATCGTATTATTTTATTGTTGCTCATTCACATTTTTCTATCTTCAACAACACAACATTTCAATTTGTTGTTGATCACTCATTCTTTTTCATTCTTAAACAGCGTAATGTTAACTTTTCACTGTTGAATAGGTAACACTTACATCTAGAAATTGCAATCATAACTACTCATAGACTTACAATTCAAATAAATCCTGAACATATATAATTATATATCACTTAAACAATTTAACTAATTACAATTCAAATTCATTTTTTTCATTGTCAACAATGCATTATATTATTTCGCTGTTGATCATTCACATTTTTCTATCTTCAACAACACAACATTTTAATTTGTTGTTGATCACTCATTTTTTTTATTCTTAAACAACGTATTGTTAACTTTTCTTTGTTGAACATATGTTTTATCTTTTAAAACACACAAGTTATAAGTTGAAGAAAATGAAATTGTAAGCTAAATGTTATATATATTGAAATTGAAATTGTACGAAAAACACAATAAACTGAAATTGAAATTGAATGTTATATATATTGAAAACTGAAATGAAAATTGTTTGTTACATGGAAACATTAAATCCTTAAAGCTAAATGTTACATTTTTGTTCAATATTGAAGATCTGTTAATCCTTAAAGTTGGAGTGTTGAACGTTGTATTTGAGAGCATTGGATAGATGCTCTCTTTCGGTTTTCTTCACTTATTCAACTTTGCAAATACTAGCTCTATTCCTTTTTCAAAGAAATCAAAGTACTTGCAAAGTGAAGGATATTATTTTGAATGATATAACCAATGCCCATTTTCATGATAATAGAGACATTAACCATTGCATGCTATGATATATTATTAACCATTGCATGATATGATATATTATTAACCATTGCATGCTATGATATCTCTATTAACCATTTTTGTTCAATACTGAATATATGGGCTTGATATTTTGATTGATGAGAATAATAGTGAAGATAAAAGTATGCAGCACAAATGACTCGTTCCCATTTTTGTTGAATATTGAAGATCTGGGCCACGTTGATGCTTTCTTCTCATGCATGCTATGATATATATGAGCTTGATATTTTGATTAATGAGAATAATAGTGTGCATCACAAAGGACTGATTCCGATTTTTGTTCAATATTGAAGTTTTCTTCTTCCCCTATTACGAACATAAACATATAAAATGAAAATCATAAATCATAAATGATAAAAAATTAAATAAATAACTAAATTAAAATACCACACGATCAACGGAAATAAACAAAACACAAAGATCTCCATGAAAATAGTTTGAAGTTTCATATCTCTGATGAACTTCATTTTGTTTCAATGAAATCCTTATTCATTTTCTTTCAATATATAGACTAAAAGATTTATGGGAAACTGCTATCTTTAATGTGAGAAACTGATATCTTTAATGCTTTGTCTGAGAAAACCATATAACGATGTAAAACCATTTAATACCTATCTAATAAACAGCTGTTACGCATATTCCATTTAGATATTTTTCTATCTTCAACATCGAATCCTCTAGAGTCGCTGTTGATCGTTCATTTTTTTTATATTCAACAATGATGCGTTTTAATTTGTTGTGGATCATTCATTTTTCTTCTATATTCAACAGCGATGTGTTTTACTTCACTATGGATCATTCATTTTTTATATTAAACATCGAATCGTTTTATTTCGCTGTTGAAAGATATGTTTTAAGTTTTATTGTATTAACACACCAAGTTGCATGCTTGACATTAACATGTCATCTCTAGTTATAAATAGAACAAAAGAGACATTGTAAGCTAAATAATGTTACAAAAAACACAATAAACAACTGAAATTGTAAATATTAATTGAAATTATATGTTGTATATGTTGAAAATTAAATAAAAATTACATTTCATTTATGTTTTGTTACATGAAAACATTAAATCCTAGCTTATGTTACAATATATATATACATTGAAATCCTTAAAATCAATACATGTAATCTGTTACAATATATTAATCTATTCTGAAACAAACTTCTAACTTAACTGGAGAGTTGGACAATCTTGATTGCTGAAATTTCTAAATACCTGAATATATATACAACAGAATTGCCAAACATAGAAAATAAAATAGAATTGTCAGAAAATAAATATTCATTATTGGTAATTAAAATATCCAAAATAGTAATAAATGTCCATAAAATAACAGATAAAAAAGACAATAAAACAGAGAAAAAATAAATTAACATGCATAAGGCATCAACATTGTTCAATCAGAGAAATTAACAGAATCAAGAAACTAGATCTTCTTCATCTTCCAAAATAGAATTAAGAAATTCAATATAGTCTGGGTCAGCACCCCCTTTAGTTGTGAATAATTCCCTGAAAATAAAATTCATAAGATTTAATAAATTATTAAACATGATTACAAATTCAATAATTACAAACAGATAAAAATGAATCACCTCTACAATATTGATCCATCTTGAAATATTAGCTTGTAAGGAATGTTGTTCAATTCATAGCCAAACCAACCACTACTCACTATAATGCTGCTATTAGAATATTGAGGTACATCAAAAATGCCCCAGGCTTAGGCTTGTTCTACCCTGTCTCTTCTCCTCTTCTCTTAAAAGCCTATAGTGATAGTGATTGGGTTTCTTGTCCTGACACAAGAAGATCAACCACTGGTTTATGTGTCTATCTTGGCATCTCTTTGATTTCTTGGAAATCAAATAACAAAGAACCATTTCTAGAAGTTCTTGTTATACAGAATATAGAGCTTTGGCTATTACCTCTTGTGAAATCACTTGGTTGACTTATATGCTTTATGATTTACAGCATTTACACATAACACCTGCCACTTTATTTTCTGATAATAAATCTGCAATTCACATTGCCACTAATCCTGTTTTTCACAAAAAAAACTAAGCATGTTGAATTTGATTGTCATACCATTATAGAAAATGTGACAAAGGCTTGGTAAAACTTTTGCCCATCAAATCAAATCTTCAACTTGCAGATGCTCTCACAAAGTCTTTGGGTCCAAAACATTATGCAACTATCCACCTCAAGTTGGGTCTCATCAATATCTGCGCCCCATCTTGTGGGGGGGGTATTAGACCAAGAATCCAAAGCCAACAACTTGCTCACACAAAGTCAAGTCAAGCCAAGACAAATGTCCAAGCAAATATGCCTATCCACCATTCTGATAGAGGATGCCAAGCCACAATCAGGCATCGTGATCGAGTCAGCTAAGTCAGGGTCAGGCATCATGACCGAGAATGCCAATCCAGGGTCAGGCAACGTGACCGAGAAAGCTAAGCCAGAGACATGGACATCTGACCGAGACAGGAGGATCAGAATGACCGAGGTAGCTGAGCCAAAGACATGGACATCTGACTAAGACAGGCGCACCAAAATGACTGAAGCAGCTGAGCCAGAGACATGGACATTAGACCGAGACAGGCGGACCAAAATGACCGAGGTAGTTGAGCTACGCCTTGGCACATCTAACTGAGGCAGTGGCGCATCTGTCCTAGTCAGCAACACACCAGTTGATCGAGCCAACCAAGACAGCAAGGCCAACAGCAAGGCCAACCAAGGCAACCAAGGCTCCTTTCACATACATCATGGAAACCAAGCAAGAGACTATCACTCACGTCAACACCAGGCCCAAGTCACTACAAACCAGAGCTGGATAAATTACTTGGGCCTTAAGCAAGTTGTTACTTGGGTCTCAAGCAAGCTCTATAAGGCTTTACTTTATCATCTTGTTCTTGCTCCTTCTTGTTTCTTTAGTTTGTTAGGTTTGTAAGTTTGTTAAGCTTTTCTCTTAGAATAAATAGAGGGCTTAAGGATCTTTGTAAACCATCAATTCATATACACATTAATGAAAGAAGAAGTTATTCATTTTCATAGCTTTTGTATTTCATCTCTTCTTTGTTTTCAACCAAGAAGTGTTATTCACTTCAAGATCTTCACTTTCATTCATTCTCAAATTCCTTTAATATTTATTCCTCTGACTTTTCATTTTCATTCTCTTATTGGTTTTAACAGGGTTTGGGACACGATTTTGTGACAGGTGATCCCCATCCACACAAAAAAAACACTTAAACTACTCTCTTTCCAATCCCTCTTTACCTTGCTTCATTGCCCTACCTCTTTTCTTTTCTATAATAAATAAAAGAATGACCTGTCACGCACAGCCATAACCTGTGGTTTGTGTTCAATCCTTAGCTGAAACTAGCCTAAGTTTAATTCCTGCATGTTACATCAAGCCAAAGTCCCAAAGAGCAAAATCTTCTTGCATGACTGTTTACTTGTCTTTGTTATTTTTTGTGGTAGTCATGTTTGTTGATTTGTTGCTGTTGAAATTATTATATGGAGGGTTCAACTTCAAGCCCCTTCACTATCTCTCTCATGGTTCTTTTCAGTGTTACACTCAACAAAAACTCTTTTGATCCAAATTGTGTGAAGATAGGGGGTACTTCAGCACAAAACTCATTCTCAATTCTTCACCTATCCTCAACCACACACACACTATATCCAACATTCCACAGTTCATTCAAATTTCAGAACTAAGTTGTGAAACGGCTAAATCTAGAGATGAGTAAAGAGGAAGTGAAATCAGTGGTTCTTGAATCTGTTTTGAAAAAGAAAAAAAGGAACGAAGAATGGGCTTTGGTCAAAACTCAGGAACTTGAAGCTATAAAGACAAAGAGGGTTGCATCACGCAAGTTGATTTTCATTGTAGCCAAACTTTATGCAAAAGAATATGATGAATATCAAAAGTGTTTTCTTGTCAGAGGAAGAAAACCAGATGACAGAATAATGAGAAAGAGCTGATTTTATTTTGAGTTCTGCATCTAAAAAAATATTGAACAATGCAGTGTTTATATACTAAAAAACTGAAACTTGACTAACAATCTCCACTAACCACGTCTAACAATCCTACATTAGTGGTGGCATAAATGACATAAAAACTGAAACTTAAATTACTCCTAACTAATAGCCAAAAAACCAGCAACAATCTTTTGACAAAGTCTTCCAACAAAGTCTTCTAACAAAGTCACTGATTTTCTCTGACTTTTATTCAGCTTTGCATGCACATATGAGCTTGAATTATGTTGCAACACCTCCCCTTAATTCAAACTCATACATACCAATTTTTTCCATAAAGAACTGATGTTTGGTTTGAGCTAAAGCCTTGGTGAACAGATCTGCATTTTGGATGTTTGTGTTGCAGAATTTTAGAGCAATTGTTTCATCTGACACAAGCTTCCTTATGAAATGATGCTGAACTTCAATATGCTTGGTTCTTGCGTGAAAATCTGGGTTTCTTGTCATAGCAATTGTGGACCTGTTATCACACCATATCTCAGTTGCTCCTTCCTGCTCAAAACATTGATCTTTCAGCAACTTTCTAAGCCAAACAACTTGTCTTGCTGCTGCACCAGCAGCTACATATTCTGCTTCAGATGATGACAGAGCCACAGTGTTCTGCTTCTTTGAACTCCAAGTAATAGCTCCTAAGCCTAAACTGAAAACTGACCCTGAAGTACTTTTTATGTCATCCAAACTACCTGCCCAGTCACTGTCTGTGCAGCCTATTAACTTGAACTCATTTACATGTTCATACAGGATTCCAAAACGAGTTGATCCTGCAACATACTTCAGAATCCTTTTTGCTGCACCTAGTTGTTGCTTTGTTGGAGAGTGCATGTATCTGGATACCACACTTACACTATAAGCAATGTCAGGATGTGTGTGAGTGAGATAATTCAGGCCTCCTACAAGACTTCTGAACAGCTGTTCATCAGCTTTTCCTGTGCCATCCTCTTTCTGCAGCTTCTTATTAGGATTCATAGGAGTTTTGACAGTCTCACATTTTTCCATTGAAAATTTCTTCAAAAAATTCTTTGCATACTTCCTTTGGCACAGAAATATTCCATCTTCTCCTTGCTTTACTTCTAGACCCAAGAAATACTGAAGCAGACCCAAGTTTATCATCTCAAATTTCTTCATCATTGATGCTTTGAACTCATTTAGCATCTTCTGAGATGAGCTAAAGTAAATGATGTCGTCCACATAAAGACAAACAACATGGAATTCATTCATGCCTTCCTTTTTCACATAGAGAGTTGGCTCATTCTCACTTCTCTCAAACTGATTTTGAAGAAAGAATGAGTCAATCTTGGTGTACCAGGCTCTTGGAGCCTGTTTCAGTCCATAAAGTGCCTTTTGCAGCTTGTAAACTTTTCCTTCTTCACCATCTTTGACAAAGCCGAGTGGTTGCTCAACAAAAACTTATTCTTGTAAGTCTCCATTGAGAAATGCAGATTTTACATCAAGTTGAAACACATCCAATTTCCATTGGGCAGCCAAAGCTAATACCACTCTTACAGTTTCAAATCTTGCCACTGGTGAGAATGTCTCCTCAAAATCGATTCCTTCTTGCTGTACATACCCTTTTGCCAACAATCTGGCTTTGTGCTTCTGAATACTACCATCTGTATTGAACTTAGTTCTGAATACCCACTTAAGTCCAATAACATTCTTTCCTTCAGGAAGATCAACCAATTTCCAAGTCTCATTCTTTTGAATGGACTTGATTTCCTCCTTCATTGCTTCTTTCCATTCAACTTCATCTTTAGCTTCATCAAAACTGGTTGGATCTGCAGCCATCAGTGCAAAGTCACAGTTTGCATACAAGTCAACAAGAGTCCTGTATGTTCTTGGTGCTGAATCACTTGATGAACTTGATGATGAAGGACTTGAAGAAGAAGATGAGCTGCTATTTGAAGATGATGGTGATGTAGGAGGACTTGAAGATTGTTGTTCATTTGTTGGCAAAGTTACGTCCTCCCCTGAGCAATCAGTTCCAATTGTTTTCTGCTGAATATTATTACAACTTTATCTTTGCTCCCAATTCCAGCCTGCATTCTCATTAAACACAACGTTCCTACTGACCATAATCTTGCCAGTAAGAGGGTTATACAGTCTGTATGCCTTGGATTGAGTAGCATAGCCAATGAATACACATTTCATAGATTTATCATCTAGTTTAGATCTCAAATCAACCAAAGCATAAGCTATACAACCGAAAACTCTTAAATGACTTACTGATGGTTTTTTTCTTCTCCATGCTTCAAATGGTGTCATATTCATGACTGCCTTTGTAGGAGAGACATTGAGAATGTATACTGCAGTAGCTACAGCTTCACACCAGAAGTTGTTTGGTATACCTCTAGCTTTGAGCATGCTTATTGCCATCTCTACAACAGTCATGTTCTTTCTCTCAGCTACTCCGTTTTGCTCTGGAGTATATGGTGCAGTCAATTCTCTTCTTATTCCTTGCTCCTCACAAAATGTGATGAATTCATTTGACAAAAATTCGCCACCACGATCTGTTCTTAAGGCTTTCACACATAAACCAGATTGTTTCTCAACCATAGCCTTAAAAATCTTAAAGTTTTGAAAGGCTTCAGACTTAGCCTTTAGAAAGTAGACCCAACTCATTCTGCTGTAGTCGTCAGTTATGAGCAGGAAATACTTACTTCCACCAAGAGAGACTGTCTGCATTGGTCCACAGAGATCAGCATGCAGTAGCTCCAAACTTTCACTTGCTCTCCAAGCTCTGCCACTAGGAAATGGTCCTTTTGACTGCATTCCATATAAACATCCTTCACACAACTCAAGCTCACCAATTTTAGGCAGCCCTTACACCATGTCTTTGGAATTTAGAAGCTTCAGTCCCTGCACATTCAAATGACCATACCTCAAATGCCACAGTTTGGCATCATCATCTCCTCTAACTGTCAGTGCTTTGTTCATATTGCCAGATAAATCAAGAGGGAACATTCTGTTTCTCCCCATAACAATCTTTACTACGACTTCTTTGGATTTCTTATCACAAATCAAACAAAAATCATTCTCAAACAATACTGAATATCCAGAATTGATTAATTGACCCACACTTAGCAAATTGTGAGCCAAATTTGGCATATACTGCACATCATATAATAGCTTAGTGTCTCCTTGCTCAGTTTTGATTGCAATCGTTCCTCTTCCTTCCACTTCAAGTTGTTTTCCATCTTCAAGCCTCACCTTGCTCTTCAAAGATTCATTCAGTTCTCTGAACATAGACTTGGCACTTGACATATGGTTGGAGCACCCACTGTCAACATACCACACACCACCTCCTGCATCATTGCCAGCTGCACTTTGTGCTAAAAACAACTTTTGCTCATTCTCCACAAAATTGGATTTTTGATCACCCTTTTGTTCATCCTCCTCCTTCTTCCAGCAGCTAGCTTCTTTATGGCCTGGCTTCTTGCAATAGTAACATTTGAGTGGACCCTTATATGATTGCTCTTTTCCTTCCTTATTCTGTCCACTTCCACGGCCCCTTCCTATAGAGCCTGCTCTTCCTCTACCTCTTCCACTGAATTGCCATGTTTTTTTCCTGTTTGAGGATTCTCCTTTCACATGGAATGCCTTCTCTTCCTTCTGCTCACTATTTCTATTGAGCCTCTCCTCATGAGCTTGCAAGGATCCCATGAGTTCATCAAAGGTGTAATCTGCCATATCCTTTGACTCTTCAATAACTGCTACAACATGATCATATTTGCTTGTGAGACTTCTTAGAACTTTTCCAACCACATGTTCATTGGTCAATGTTTCTCCATATGACCGCATTTATTGTACCACAGTGGATACACGTGACAAGTATTCTTGGACATATTCTTTGTCCATCATTAGAGCTGTTTCAAACTCTCTCCTTAGTGATTGTAGCCTCACTGTAATCACCTTCTTGTCACCTAGATACTCTTGCTTTAGATTATTCCACGCCATCTTGGATGTGGTTGCAGAAGCAATTTTGGGAAAGATTTCATCATCCAAGGCCTGTTGTATCATAAACAATGCCTTGGAATCTTTCTTTCTCTTCTCTTTCAATTGTTGATCAGGTTCTGGAGATTGAGCATCATCAAATCCTTCTTCAACAAAACCCCACAGTTCTTGAGACTTGAATAATTTTTTCATTTTCAAGCTCCAAAACTGATAATTTATGCCTTTAAAGATAGGCAATTGTGAAGTGGCGACACCTGACCCGTTGTTCTGCATTATGAACAACCTTTTCACTCTCTAACGCGTGTTTATCCTTGTATTTGAGTGCTCTTTCTTCTCACTCAGCAATTCCCTGGATATGAACTCGGATAATGCTCTGATACCAAATGTTTTCTTGTCAGAGGAAGAAAACCAGATGACAGAATAATGAGAAAGAGCTGATTTTATTTTGTGTTCTGCATCTAAAAAAATATTGAACAATGCAGTGTTTATATACTAAAAAACTGAAACTTGACTGACAATCTCCACTAACCACGTCTAACAATCCTACATTAGTGGTGGCATAAACGACATAAAAACTGAAACTTAAATTACTCCTAACTAATAGCCAAAAAAACCAGTAACAATCTTTTGACAAAGTCTTCCAACAAAGTCACTGATTTTCTCTCACTTTTATTCAGCTTTGCGTGCACATATGAGCTTGAATTATGTTGCAACAAAAAGGAGTTGATTAGGTTGAAACGTGAAGCCAAGTGTAGGGTATCAATGCCATGGAGCCAAAGTCAAGGAAGATCTTGCAGCTTCTGCGTTTGAGACAAATCTTCGGTGGTGTCTTTCTCATTGTTAAAAAAGCAACCGTTAATATGATGTGCACTTGATGAAAGATGCATCAACCGTTAATGTCTTTCTCTTTGTAGTGAGTTTGATCCTTCTCCATCCATACGATCGAAAGCTCACTAAATTCTACAGCAGCTAGAAGAGAATAGACCTGAGGGTGGGGACTGGGAGCCAGACTCCAGTAATGGAAATGACATTGATGTGAAAATGCATGTAAAACAATGAAAATTATAACCTTTAATTTACATTCATATTACACTTTTATCCCTCAAAATATACTAAAATTTTGGATTGTGCTCTCCAGTAATGGAGAGGAGTCTAACTCGGGGATTGGAGTATTATCTATGCTAACCTAGGTAATGGTGCAAATATGAATATTCACTTGTCATTTATCATGTTTAACATAATTCTATCAATTAAATTAATTATTATTTTCAAATGGCTTCTACAAAGTGTGTAATAATTAAATATTTTTAAAAATAGTTTGATAGCCCGGTCTACGACTATATTGTTTTTTATTTTTCGTTTTAAAAGTGGAAAGTCGTTCTACGATCAGTGTTATCTCTTTGCTATTAATCTCATATTTCTTGAAAAAAAAATATTTATAATTATCTATTACAAATTAAATGCATTTAAATGGAATGGTCTACGACCCGTGTCATTTCCACTTTTTTGCCTTAAAAGTGGAAAGTTGGTCTATGACTAGTGTCGTTTCTTCCCTATCAATTCTAAGTTTATAAAATAAATTATTTCTAAATATCTATTTACAAAATGGCAAATTAATCTCATCTTTCTGGAAATAAATTATTTATAATCTTCTCTAAAAATTCAAGTCTCTTCAAAAGGAGTTGGATAGTCTGGTTCACGGCCTCTGTTGTTTCTTCCTTTCTACCCTAAAAGTTTAAAGTCAGGAGAGCTGTCTCTTTACTATCCATTCCATAAATTATTTCTGAATATATATAAAAAAATCTCCTTTAAATTAATTGTTTCTAAGTGCCTTTTAAACAAAAGTCAAAAATATTTATGGGAATTTAAATTGATTGGTCTACAACACATGTTGTTTCTTCCTTTCCACTCTAATAGGGGAAAGTCGGTCTAGGACCACTGTTGTCTCATTACTATTAATCCCTATTTCCTAAAGTTATAGACATTTTTACAACACGCATTACAATTTTAATTCAATCAAACAAACCAATACCAACAAATTTTCAAACTAGAAGTACGTAATCTTGATTTCCCTATTGCACCTAGGGATATGTAGGAGCAAGATGAACTTTTGTAAGACAAAAAAATGTTGCTTTAGTAATTGAATTTTAATAGATAATTTTTAAGGGTATAAAAGTCTATGTGATTAGTGAGGGTACCGTTTTAATACGGGCAGACGAGGTATAAAAGTCATGATCCATAATCGACTCTTGAGCTCAGAATCTCTGTTCAAAAGAACAAATTATCCCAATTGGACATATCTAGAGTTTCCCACGTTTTAACCGCAAAAAAACGTAGTGGCGAATCCAAATCATTCGGGAGAGGAAGAAATCGAGTTTGTCTCTTCCTAAGTCGCAGGATCGGTTTGTAACAGCCTAAATTTAAGCCTTTAAAATTATAGTATCAGACCTGGAAGTCTCGCTTGAGCGAGAGATTCTCGCCTGAGCGAGAAAGAATCCCCTAGGAGGGTGAAATCCTGGGCTATACTGGAGGATTCTCTCCTGAGCGAGAGTTGTCTCGCCTGGGCGAGAAATGACAATTTGGGGCTGTTGACACTGTGAGATTCTCGCTTGACGAGAGGGTCAGATCTGAAATTTTAAAAAGGCGGGATTTTCTCGCCTGAGCGAGAATGGGCTCGCTTGAGCAAGAACCCGACGACTGCTCTTTAAAATAGAAACCCCAAACACATTTTAGGGTTAGAACTTTGAAGAGAAGAGAGAGATGAGAGTTTTTCAAGAGCAAAGAGCCTTAGGACTCATCTTAGAGCTTGAGAAGAGGTAAACCTCTTGTTTCTAACTCTTCTTCTTCCTCTCTAACTTGTTTTGGGTATGTTGGATCTATTTTCAAAGCATGAGAAACCATATAAACTCATCCTTTAGAGTTATGGTTCGTTTTATGTTGTTTTTCTCTTGTAAACTCTTGGTTTAGAGTTGGTATTTGATGAATGGAAAGGTTTTTTGGGTTATTCATGAAAACCCCAAAAATCCCCCAAAATGAGAATATGGGTATAAAGAGAAAGAGATGAAATGTTAGATGTGGATGATGAGTTTATGCTTTGATATTGATATATGAGATGAACATGCATGTTTAGATGTTTGGAAACTTGTATTGAAGTAGTTTTGGAAATCTTGAATATATGTGAATCCCTTGTATGTTTGATGATGAAATACTAGTTATTTATGTGTTATTTTGAATAAATGACTGACATTGTTATTATTGGTGGAAATGAGGAAAGATCCTAAGGTTGGAGGAAATCGTGGAGGAGACTTTTAAAGTTACTCGGAACCGATCCCCAACACTCACCAAGGTAAGGGATAAGTGGCTCTAAATCATACTCGCTGATGTGAAAGAGGTTTGTGGAAGAGGTAATGTGTTTATAAGAATGTTGTTGATACCCTACCCGAAGAGGTAGTGGTTTATTGTGGATACCCTACCCAAAGTGGTAGCGGTTTGTTATTGTGTCCTACCCGGAGTGGTAGTGGACTGTTATTGTGTCCTACCCGGAGTGGTAGTGGACTGTTATTGTGTCCTACCCGAAGTGGTAGTGGACTGTTATTGCGTCCTACCTTGAGTGGTGGTGGACAGTTATTGTGTCCTACCCGGAGTGGTAGTGGACTGTTATTGTGTCCTACCCGGAGTAGTAGTGGACTGTTATTGTTATCCTACTGGGAATGGTAGTGAATTATTGTGAACTCGACCTGCCTGATGTGGTATGGGGTAATAACTCGACCTGCCCGATGTGGAATGTGGTAATAACTCGACCTGCCCGATGTGGTATGGGGTAATAACTCGACCTATGGGGTAATAACTCGACCTGCCCGATGTGGTATGGGGTAATAACTCGACCTGCCCGATGTGGTATGGGGTAATAACTCGGCCTGCCCGGTGTGGTATGGAAAATGAAATCGATGAATACGATCAAGTGTGAATATGAATGATGAGAAATGTGGATGTCACAATGAATGTCGTATGCATGCTATAAGATATATATTATGGGATATATATTCTATAGGGTGAATATGAATGATGAGAAATGTGGATGTCACAATGAATGTCGTATGCATGCTATAGGATATATATTATAGGATATATATTCTATAGGGTGAATATGAATGATGAGAAATGTGGATGTCACAATGAATGTCGTATGCATGCTATAGGATATATATTATGGGATATATATTCTATAGGGTGAATATGAATGATGAGAAAAGGGAATGTCACAAAGAGAGTCATATGCATGCTATAGGATATATAGTATGGGATATATATTCTATAGGGTGAATATGAGCGATAAAAAGGAAGATGTTGAAAATGAAAGTAATATACATGCTATAGGATATATATTATGGGATATATATACTATAGGGTGGATATGAATAATGAGAAGGATGATGTTTCGAACGAACGTAATATGCATACTATAGGATATATATTATGGGATATATATACTATAGGATGAATATGAGTAAAGTGGAAATTAAAGGAAGATGATATGAATGTTTATAATTACGCATGCATATTTACGAATTATATTAAAGATTAATCGTATTTGAAATGTGGATTATCATGTGATGTTAGTTTTTGAACTAATGACTTACTCCCTTCTGTTTTGTGTGTTGTTTATGATAATCACATTGTAGGTAAATGAAGGATTTTGAGAAGGAAGCTCACTTAGGAAGCTTTTGTGTTTATTAACTTGATTGTCTTTATTGATACTTGACGTTGTAGTTAATTTGATAACACTATGGGATGACTGTAAATTTGATTAGGGCAATACAGGGATATGTAGTTATGGACGTTATAACTCTGGAAAGTCCATAACTGTTTGTATGCGATAATTGCTAATCGAATGAATTATGTTTTTCCGCAACATAAATTTGTATGATAATATAATAGGGTAAAGAGTATTTTGAAAGAGTGTTTCATGAGGGTTTTTAAGTAAAGTTATAGATGTATGTAAGAGAGGATGAAAATAAATAAAAAAAATTCAAGGGTAGAATTTGGGTCCTTACACGGTCTTCTAACCAAAGATCGGGTCGCGAGAGCTAGCGTCTCCACTGGGGAAACCCATAGGAGAGTGAGATCCAGAAGTGTGACACCCAAAAACTATATTTCCTAAGTTGGAGTATCAGTCCTAGAGAGTGAGGCATACTGCCAGATTCTCGCTTAAGCGAGAGGGCCTCGCCCAAGTGAGAGGGTCAGAGAAGGCTCGCCTGGGCGAGAGTAGCTTACCTGGGGGAGTGGAATACTGGGCTATACTGAAGGGTTCTCGCCTGAGCGAGATTTGGCTCGCCTGGGCGAGGAAGAGTTGTAGACACTAAAGGATCCTCGCTTGAGCGAGAATCCCTCGCTTGAGCGAGAGTGTCAAATCAGAGTTTTAAAATGGGCGGGATTTTCTCGCTTGAGCGAGAAAAGGCTCGCGTGAGTGAGAACCTGACGACTGAACATTAAAATAGAAACCCCAAAGACTTTTAGGGTTAGAATTTTCTAGAGAAGAGATAGAGGGGAGCATTTTCAAGAGCTAGGATTTGTGGGAATCATCTAGAAGCTAGAGAAGAGGAAAGATCCTAAGGTTGGAGGAGGTAGCGAAGGAAACTTGTAAAGTTACCCAAAACCGACCCCAACACTCACCAAGGTAAGGATAAGTCTTTAACTTAAGCATTGAAATGGAAAATGTGTGGATTTTCTGGTTGTAAATTGATTATGGGTCAAGGAAAAAGGAAAACTTGTTTTTAGCTACCCTTAAGTGGTGTAGCGACTTTGGCTCAAGTAATATAGCAAGCTTTGGCTCAAGCAATGTAGAAAGTTTTGGCTCAAGCAATGTAGCAAGCTTTGGCTCAAGCAATGTAGCAAGCTTTAGCTCAAGCGATGTAGCAAGCTTTGGCTCAAGCATTGTAGCAAAACTTTGGCTCAAGTTATGTAACACACTTTGGCTCAAGTTATGTAGCAAACTTTGGCTCAAGTGATGTAGAAAAACTTTGGCTCAAGTTATGTAGCATGATTTCAAAAATATAACGATCGAAATGGTTTTAAGTATTATGATTCTAAATTGCTTACTTAACCTTATTAAAATGTGGATTAATGTATATTGGCATTTATTGAGTTAACGACTTACTCCTTTGTATTTTCTCTGTGTATTGTCAATGTTAATCCCATTGCAGGTAGGCGGGAGATTTAAGGATGTCTTGATTAGGATCTTAGAGGCTTTTAGTTCCGAATTCTTTATCTTCATTTTTGTAACCTAACTGACTATGTGTTGAGCTGAATATTTGTAACCATGGGCATGATATTTGGACATGTTTGTAACCATGGATATTTTTATGTTGGAAAACCATGACTCTTGGTACGCCATAAGTGCTGGGAGGAATTAAAATGAATTATGTTTTTATGCATTTCTGATTTTGTATAAGAAAGATGCATGTTAGCATGATCATGAAATAAAAAGATTGGTTAAGGGAAAGCCTTGAGGCCTTCGATTACAAGGATAAATAAAAGGAAAGGAAAAAGATAGAGGCATGAATGTATTAAAATATAAGAAAATTTTTAAGGGTAGAAATTTGGGTGCCTACAATATGGTATTAGAGCATAGTTAATCCTGCGGCTTAGGGTATGGTCTTACATGCTTCTTTGTGACCTTTATGTGCTTGAATTGTTCGGTTTGTACAAATTGCTATGTGATTATGTGATTCTTGTCTAGTTAAAATTTGGTTACTAACAAGTGAATGAGTAAAGGTACACATGACAGGAAGAGGAGCAAGTCAGAATGTTCTGAATGGCCCGGTTTTGTCCCTACTTCGAATTGGAGGTGGACGGAAGGTCCAAGTGCTCTAAGTTTGAATCGGGTTTGAAGCCCAAGTTGAAAAGTATGTTTGGGCACCAAGAGATTGCTGAGTTTCCTACCTTAATGAACAAGTGTAGGATGTATGAGGATGACCTGACAGTTGATGAGGTGGTGACACCTAAAGTAATTCCTCCCAAGAATTTTGGGCCTCAACGGAATTTTTCGCATGGAAAGGGCAAGGGCAAGATGTTTCAGGAGGAACGAAAGCCTTACTCCCCACCTACTGGTAGTCGAGTATATAATTCGCATGGGCCTAGGACTCATGCAAATGGAGGAGGGTCACAGTTAAACTCTCCATCCTTGTGCAACAAGTGTGGCTGAAGTCATGCCGGAGTTTTGTGTTCGGGAACGGCCCTTAGTTGCTTTCACTGCAAGGAGGTTGGGCATATCAAGAGGTATTGTCCTAAGTTACGGCAAAGTATGAATGTCGTGAGGGCTGAACGACCCCGGCAGGGTGTTTACCATGAGAGGTGCAGAAGCATCGGATGTGGATGGCTTGATAAAAGGTAATTTCATGGTGGTAGGTGTTCCTCTTTTAGTGTTGTTTGATTCGGGAGAGACACACTCCTTTGTAACTGTTGAATGTGTAGACCGACTGAAATTGCAAACAGATTTGTTGCCTTTCGACTTGGTTGTATCCACCCCAACTAGTATGCTAGTGGTGGTACCGACTGAAATTGCAAACAGACTTGCTTACCGTTGTCCTAGTTAGATTTAATTCTGGGAATGGACTGGTTGTCAGCAAATCATGTTATGCTTAATTGTGCTGATAAGACTGTGGTGTTTGGGGATCTGTGTGAGATTTCTGACCAAGTTAGTTGAATGGAGCTAGTGTCGGCTAAGGAAGTCAGGACTTCCCTTAGAGAAGGGGGATCAATGTTTGTGTTGTTGGCATAACTGGAGGGTATTGAGAAACCCAACATTGATGATATTTCGATAGCCTGTGAATTCCCTGAGGTATTTCATGGTGATATTCCGGAATTGCCTCTAGTCAGAGAAGTTGAATTCTCTATTGACTTGTTACCTGGAACTGGACTCATCTCTATAGCTCCTTATAGGATGGCGCTGTTAGAACTGGCTGAGTTGAAAAAGCAGGTAGAAGATTTGTTGGCAAAGAAGTTTATTCGTCCTAGTGTCTCACCGTGGGGTGCACCGACTTTGTAGGTTAAGAAGAAAGATGGTAGTATGAGGTTATGCACTGATTATAGACAGTTGAGCAAGGTCACCATCAAGAACAAGTATTTGTTGCATAGGATTGATGACTTGATGGATCATTTGAGAGGAGCAGTGGTGTTTTCAAAGATTGACCTTCGGTCAAGTTATCACCAACTTAGAGTAAAATCGGAGGATATTCCTAAAACTGCTTTTAGGACGAGGAACATGCAGGTCACCTAAGAATTGTTCTAGATCTTCTAAGTAAGAATAGGTTATATGTGAAGTTGTCAAAATGTGATTTCTGGTTGGAATCAGTCAACTTTCTTGGACATGTGATATCCCGGGAAGGAGTGGTAGTAAACCCTTCTAAGGTCGAGGCAGTGATGGAATGGGCGGTACCTAAGTCAGTCACTAAGATCAGGAGCTTTCTGGGTCTGGCCGGGTATTATCGGAAGTTTATTGAAGGCTTTTCAAAGTTGGCACTACCTTTGACTAAGCTTACTAGGAAAGGGGAACCGTATGTGTGGACAATCCGTTGTGAAGAGAGTTTTCAAGAGTTAAAGCGGAGGTTAACTACGGCCCCAATGTTAGTTTTTCCTTGTACTGATCGTGATTTCAGTGTGTACTGTGATGCTTCTAAGCAAGTTTTGGGTTGCGTTTTGATGCAAGATGGGAAGGTTGTTGCCTATGCTTCACGACAGTTAAGAATGCATGGCAGAACTACCATACCCATGATTTGGAACTAGTCGTAATGGTCTTTGCATTGAAAATCTGGAGACACCATCTGTATGGTGTAAGATTTGAAGTATACAGCGACCCAAGAGCTTAAAGTATCTATTTGATCAAAATGAACTGAACATGAGACAGAGAAGGTGGATGGAGTTCCTTAAGGATTAAGATTTTGGATTACAGTATCATCCCGAAAATGTCAATGTGGTAGCCGATGCTTTAAGTCAGAAATCCTTACATATGTCGGCTTTAATGGTGCATGAAGGGAAATTAATTGAGGTGTTTAGGGATATGAACTTGGCAGTTCAAATGAGACCACATAGTATGATTTTGGGAATAATTGTAAGGACCAAAATTCTACCCTTGAAAATTTTTCGTTTATTTAAAATCTTTCCTTACATACATTCATTATTTTACTGAAAAACCTTCATGAATCATTCCTTGACACAAATCTTTTAACCTATTATATTATCATGCAATTCATGTTGCGGAAAAACATAATTCATTCATTTAATAATTACCACATACAACCAGTATGGGTTTCTAAGAGTTATAACCTCCATAACTACATATCTCAGTATTGTCCTAATCAGATTTACATTCATCCCAAAATGTTATCAAATCAACTACAATGTTAAAGTAGCGATAAAGACAATCAAGTTAATAAACACATAAGCTTCCTAAGTGAGCTTCCTCCTCAAATCATTCATTTACCTACAATGGGATTATCATAAACAACACACAAAACAAGGGAGTAAGTCATTAGTTCAAAAACTAACATTACATGATAATCCACATTTCAAATACGATTAAGCTTTAATATAATTTATAAACAAAAATACGTAATTGTAAACATTCATATATTCTTCCTGTAACTTCAACGTTACTCATATTCATCCTATAGTTTATATATCCCATAATATATATTCTATAGCATGCATATCACGTTCTTTCGAAGCATCGTTCTTCTCATTATTCATATCCACCGTATAGAACATATATCCCATAATATATATCCTATAGCATGTATATTACTTTCATTCTTAACATCTTCCTTTTCATCATTCATATCCACCCTATAGTATATATATCTCATAATATATATCCTATAACATGCATATTACTTTCATTCTGACATTCTCATTTCTCATTTCTCATCATTCATATTCACCCTATAGTATATATATCCCATAATGTATATCCTATAGCATGAATATCTCTTTTATCCTTCACATCCTCATTTTCATCCTTCATATTCACCCTTAATCTTATTCATCGATTTCATTTCCCATACCACATCGGGCAGGTCGAGTTTATTCCAATACCACATCGGGAAGGTCGAGTTATCCCCGTACCACATCGGGTAGGTCGAGTTATCCCCCATACCACATCGGACAGGTCGAGTTATTATCCATACCACATCGAGCAGGTCGAGTTATTATTCATACCACATCGGGCAGGTCGAGTTATCCCCATACCACATCGGGTAGGTCGAGTTATCCCCCATACCACATCGGGAAGGTCGAGTTATTATCTATACCACATCGGGAAGGTCGAGTTATCCCCATACCACATCGGGCAGGTCGAGTTATCCCCCATACCACATCGAGCAGGTCGAGTTATTATCCATACCACATCGGGCAGGTCGAGTTATTATCCATACCACATCGGGCAGGTCGATTTATTATCCATACCACATTGGGAAGGTCGAGTTATCCCCATACCACATCGGGCAGGTCGAGTTATCCCACATACCACATCGGGCAGGTCGAGTTATTATCAATACCACATCGGGCAGGTCGAGTTATTATCCATACCACATCGGGCAGGTCGAGTTTTCCCCATACCACATCGGGCAGGTCAAGTTATCCCCCATACCACATCGGGCAGGTCGAGTTATTATACATACCACATCGGGCAGGTCGAGTTCACAATAATCCACTACCACTCGGGTAGAACAGCCACAATAATCCACTACCACTCCGGGTAGGATAACCACAATAATCCACTACCACTCCGGGTAGGATAACCACAATAATCCACTATCACTCCGGGTAGGATAACCACAATAACCCGCTACCACTCCGGGTAGGATAATAACAATAATCCGCTACCACTTCGGGTAGGGTAACAACAATAATCCGCTACCACTTCGGGTAGGGTATCAACAATAAACCACTACCTCTTCGGGTAGGGTATCAACAGTATTCTTACAAACACATTACCTCTTTCACATACCTCATTCACACCAGCGAGTATGATTTAGAGACACTTATCCCTTACCTTGGTGAGTGTTGGGGATCGGTTCAGAGTAACTTTAAAAGTCTCCTCCACGATTTCCTCCAACCTTAGGATCTTTCCTCATTTCCACTAATAACAACAATGTCAGTCATTTATTCAAAATAACACATAAACATCTCGTATTTCATCATCAAACATACAAGGGATTCACATATTTTCAAGATTTCCAAAACTACTTCAACACATGTTTCCAAACATCAAAACATACATGTTCATCTCATATATCAACATCAAACCACAAACTCATCATCCACATTTAACATTTCATCCATTTCTCTTTTTACTCATATTCTCATTTTGGGGGTTTTTGGGGTTTTCATGAATAACCCACAAAACCTTTCCATTCATAAAATACCAACTCTTAACCAAGAGTTTACAAGAGAAAAACAACATAAAACGAACCATAACTCTGAAGGATGAGTTTCCATGGTTTCTCATGTTTTGAAAAGAGATCCAACATACCCAAAACAAGTTAGAGAGGAAGAAGAAGAGTTAGAAATAAGAGGTTTACCTCTTCTCAAGCTCTAAGATGAGTCCTAAGGCTCTTTTCTCTTGAAAAGATCTCCTCCCTCTCTTCTCTTCAAAGTTCTATCCCTAAAATGTGTTTGGGGTTTCTATTTTAAAGAGGAGTCGTCGGGTTCTCGCTCAAGCGAACCCATTCTCGCTCAGGCGAGAAAATCCCGCCTTTTTAAAATTTCAGATCTGACGCTCTCGCTCAAGCGAGGGATTCTCGCTCAAGCGAGGGATTCTCGCTCAAGCGAGAATCTAACAGTCTCAACATCCCCAAAATGCCATTTCTCGCCCAGGCGAGACAACTCTCGCTCAGGCGAGAATCCTCCAGTATAGCCCAGGATTTCACCCTCCCAGGTGAGCCTCTCTCGCTCAAGCGAGGATCCCAGGACTGATACTATAAATTTAAAGACTTAAATTTAGGGTGTTACAATCCTCCCCCTCTTATAAGAATTTTCGTCCTCGAAAATTAAACATACCTCGATCCTCTAATCCATTAAGATTACTTAAAAGGCCACTAAGGGCATATACCACTAAACCGTGATTTCACAAAACCAATTCATGAACTAACTCATCAATGCCCAAATATTAAGTTCCCAGCCTTGAATAACTCGAATACCATGAGAACTAAATCATAATTCAGACTAAAGATTTTTCCTATATTCATCAAGAACCCTAGGTCTCTAGAACTTATCCAGCTGACAATCCCCTCATACATTAAGAATCCTAGTAACACTCCCGAAATTCAGCGATGGAGAACTCCTTATCCTTCATCCACCCCTAAAGCCTCGTTTAACATCCATTATACACTAGCTAGTTCCACTCTCACTCAAGAAACTAGCATAATTTCATTTTACTCATTCAACAAAACATCTATACAATAAGACTCTTAGCGTCTCTTCCATTGTATACAATCACACTATCCAGTAATTATCCAATTACATCAAGTATTTATGTCGTCAAATCTTACCATAGAAAGGAATTACCGATCCTTAGTCTCAATTGAACCCATAAAACCATCAATTCACCTCAAAACTAGATACTCTGTTACCAATCGACAAATGCAAGTCGACAAACACTCAATCCCTCAACAGGCTTTAGGTTTGGTTACTCCAATTTCGCTAGCAAATATAAATTTATAAACCCACTTGCATTACGTCTAGAAACACATGGTCATCATTGTATCACCACATATTTTAACAACCTCATATTTATTCAGATATCGTTGCTAAAATTTTGGGATTCTCCAACATGGTACTAAATCAATGTTAAGTCACAAGCTATGTTTCACCCAAAAATGATTTTCGAAAACGGTTTGAACCCACAACTCATGGCAACCACGTCGTGAAACACAGTTTGCATAATCATTTCAACATACCCAAAACTTTTTCTCTCATATGGTTACACTACAATCATACACAGCAATTATTGACGTTCACAAAACAGAAACGCTTTTGCCGGTACAACATTCAAAGCAGATAATTGAGGTACACCACCACTATATCGTGTATTGCCAATGTCCTACTGCAAAAGAACTGGTCATTCGAGACCAACAATTTCACGTTTATTCAAATGCATTCATCACATTGATGTGGTAAGTAACTCAACTAGCCTCTTTCCTCAACTAACAGTATAAGTCTTACCCCTTAGTATACACATACATATCAATGCAAACTAGTTCTTAAATCTTCACCTCAACAACTATCACACAGTTAAGCATAACACGATTTGCTGACCGCTAGTCCATTTCCAGGATTAAATTCAGCTGGGACATCATTGCATATATCAACACTATGGTAAAGGTTCTACCGTTTACCCCAATCGTACACTGATACACCCATATCGACATCCACCATCGGTACACTAGGTGGGGTGGGTACAACTAAGTCGAAAACAACAACTTGAAAGTGTGCTTGTCAAGAGGAACACTTTGGAAAGCTCTCTTTATGTGTCATGGTTTTGATGAGGACAACTTGTGCTAATAAGAGCTTGAAGATCATCAACAAATCAACGTGCTTAAGTCTTCTGATTGGTACTTAGCTTAGACTAGATTAGTTTAGGTTGAGTCTAAGGCTTAAGTCACCTAATACATATCTCATTTGCATAAATCTTTTAAATCTTTTTCATCTTGAGATATGTCATTCGTAATATGTTCATGCATCATATAAATACATGTACATGTGAATTCTAGGCATAAACTAAGTGTTAAACATGTATGAATTAAAGTGCATAACATATTTGAGTTTTTACACATAAAAAAATGTTGTTAATCGATTACAACATAGGTTAATCGATTAATCTAACTGTTTGCACAGTGTAATTGATTACGACAAAGGTTAATCGATTAATCTAACAATTTTGTACAGTTTAATCGATTAAGGTTGTCATTAATCGATTAACTGGGCTATAAAATCAATTCTTTATAAACTGCGTTTTTCAGAATTGATCTCATAAGTTGCATGTTAAATTTTTAGAGAGTTAGAGCATTTTTTCATGTTAATTGTTGCATCTAGTTGTAAATGCATTTGTGAGTTTAGAAAAGAGAGAATTCTATGCTTTAGGATTGAGTGCATTACATGATACATTTCTCATCTTTTCATATCACATGTTCTTGCATTTTATTGATGATTCTTGATTAGATGTTTACATACTATGCATTCTGTTTTTCAAACTAATACATTTTCATACTGCATGAGTTTGTATTAGGTGATTAGAGTAAAGTCATATCTTGTTAGATATAAGTCTTGTAATAGCTTAAGTTTACTCTATTTTGTTTTGATTGAAAAAGTGTTGTAATTTTGGGAATCTCAAGGTGTCGTATCGCCAAGAGATTGAGGGTATCTTCACTGAGTGTTAGACTTAGGGATAAGTAAAGAACAGAGGTTCTTGGCTGGGGCTACGCCGAAAGAAAGGTTTTCTTTGTCGGTAGGAAGGGAGTCAAACCATAGAATAGGATCTTTATTATCTTGTAAGTGTCTAAGTATTGTAATTGGATAGTGTGTATGTAATAAACATTGATTCAATTATAGTGAAGAAAAATCTCCCAAATCAGCCAGGAGGCCTGGATGTAGTTTGCGGTGGACAAGCAAACGAACCAGGATAAAATTCGTGTTGCAGGATTTTTCTATCCCTTTCTCTCTTTATTGCATTTGATCGATTAATTTGTATAGTAGATTTAATTGATAATCTGTTTCTGTACTATACTGATTACACTCTGATAATTCTGTAAGCTTTGTATATTCGCTTTGTTATCAATTAATTGTCGTGCAAGAAATCGTATCTACATTAGCTTACTGTCACGGTTTAATCGATTAATTGTAGTGTGTTAATCGATTACATTAGTTCTGTTAATCGATTAAGAGGACTGTGTTGAATGTGTTAATCGATTACCCTGTTTCATTAATCGATTAATTAGGTGTATTTAAGCATTAAGTGTTGTTTTTCGAAAAGTGGATATTCTAACCGCTACACCTATTCAACCCCCCCCCCCTTCTAGGTGTATTGTAACCACTGATACCTAACACAACTTGGTGTACAATCCCAGTCGGTTCACACATTCAGCAAATATAGGGAGTTTGTCGCTCCCGATTAAACAACACTAAAAGGAATATCTGCCACCATGCAATTTACCTCTCGCCGGATCATCAACACCTGATGTCCCTGCACCACTCGGGGTAACCTTTTGACCGTGGTCCCTTGCCTCCTCAGCATGAATGACATTAAGTCTTCGATCTAGCTTGGGACAAAACCTTTTAATGTGCCCAAACTCTTTGCAGTGGAAACATCCATTCCCTTTTCCCGGACACGTACTTCTATAATGAAGTTTACCGCACTTGTTGTACATGGGAGTAGAAACCCCTTCGGTAGGAACTGTAAGTGGGCCAGACCTTTGGAAATTTCGGTCATGATGAATAGTGATCGCCGCATAAGGTTTCCGGTCATCTTCCACTCTCTCCTTACCCCTCCCTTGCCTATGGTTGCGTTGGGGTCCATAGTCTTGGGGAAAATTTGTTTCGGGGGTCGCCAACTCATTCGCCTTTAGATCATCCTCGTACATCGTACACTTGTTGACCAAAGTAGCAAAGTCAGCAATCTCCTAATGTCTGAACATCCTTTTCAGCTTGGGTCTTAAACCCGATTCGAATTTAGAGCACTTAGATCGTCCGTTCACTTCCAACTCAGAGTAGGGACAAAATCGGGCCAATTCCTCAAATTTAGCCGCATATTCCCCAACCGACATGTTTCCATTGTTCCAACTTCAAGAACTCCATTTCCTTCTTCCTTTTCAGATCAGCAGGGAAGTATTTGTGAAGGAATTTCGTCTTGAAAGTACTCCGGGAAATCAATTGTCCCTCCGTCTCCATTTGGCGTCTAGTGAACTCCCACCAGTTCTCGGCCTCCGTCACTAGCATGTAAGTGGCATAGGCCAATTTCTGATCCTTCGAACAGTTCATGGCCCAGAAGATCCGCTCCATTCCTTGAATACACTCAAGGGCAGCATCAGGAGCAAATCCCCCTTGGAACTGACTGGGGTTCCTTTTGAAAAACTCATCTAGACCTCGGTACTCTGTCGGTCCGGGTGGGACTAGGTTTTGTGAACTCGGACTCGGTACGGGGTTCTGATTCAGGCTACGCAAGTTCTCGTTAATCTGTTGTAGTGTAGCCACCATCTGAACCAACAAATCATTCTTAACGTTTTGACTCGTTCCTCTTCCAGCCATGTCTTAACCTGCGCTCATTGGTAGTTAGTACACAAATTTAACTCACACAAGTCAAGTTATCACATAGTCTCATAGCACATTACATGTCACTATACCAAAGCTACATGCTTTAAACATTCAATTCACACAATCTCAACAAGTCTAATCATAAACATGTTTCAAAGAAGCAAGTAAGGCCATGCCCTAGGCCACATAATTAACTATGCTTTGATACCATATTGTAAGGACCCAAATTCTACCCTTGAAAATTTTTCGTGTATTTGAAATATTTCCTTACATACATTCATTATTTTACTGAAAAACCTTCATGAATCATTCCTTAACACTAATCTTTTAACCTATTATATTATCATGCAATTCATGTTGCGGAAAAACATAATTCATTCATTTAGTAATTACCACATACAACCAGTATGAGTTTCTAAGAGTTATAACCTCCATAACTACATATCTCAGTATTGTCCTAATCAGATTGATTCATCCCAAAATATTATCAAATCAACTACAATGTTAAACTAGCGATAAAGACAATCAAGTTAATAAACACATAAGCTTCCTAAGTGAGCTTCCTCCTCAAATCTTTCATTTACCTACAATGGGATTATCATAAACAACACACAAAACAAGGGAGTAAGTCATTAGTTCAAAAACTAACATCCAATGATAATCTACATTTCAAATACGATTAAGCTTTAATATAATTTATAACCACAAATACGTAATTGTAAACATTCATATCTTCTTCCTTTAATTTCCAAGTTACTCATATTCATCCTATAGTTTATATATCCCATAATATATATTCTATAGCATGCATATCATGTTCTTTTGAAGCATCGTTCTTCTCATTATTCATATCCACCCTATAGAACATATATCTCATAATATATATCCTATAGCATGTATGTCACTTTCAATCTTAACATCTTCCTTTTCATCATTCATATCCACCCTATAGTATATATATCCTATAACAAGCATATTACTTTCATTCTGACAATCTCATTTCTCATTTCTCATAATTCATATTCACCCTATAGTATATATATCCCATAATATATATCCTATAGCTTGAATATCTCTTTTATCCTTCACATCCTCATTTTCATCTTTCATATTCACCCTTAATCGTATTCATCGATTTCATTTCTCATACCACATCGGGCAGGTCGAGTTTATTCCAATACCACATCGGGAAGGTCGAGTTATCCCCATACCACATCGGGCAGGTCGAGTTATCCCCCATACCACATCGGGCAGGTTGAGTTATTATCCATACCACGTCGGGGAGGTCGAGTTCTTATCCATAGCACATCGGGTAGGTCGAGTTATCCCCATACCACATCGGGTAGGTCGAGTTATCCCCCATACCACATCGGGCAGGTCGAGTTATTATCCATACCACATCGGGCAGGTCGAGTTATTATCCATACCACATCGGGCAGGTCGAGTTATCCCCATACCACATCGAGCAGGTCGAGTTATCCCCCATACCTCATCGGGCAGGTCGAGTTATTATCCATACCACATCGGGCAGGTCGAGTTATTATCCATACCACATCGAGCAGGTCGAGTTATTACCCATACCACATCGGGCAGGTCGAGTTATCCTAATACCACATCGGGCAGGTCGAGTTATCCCCCATACTACATCGGGAAGGTCGAGTTATTATCCATACAATATCGGGCAGGTTGAGTTATTATCCATACCACATTGAGCAGGTTGAGTTATCCCCATACCACATCAGGAAGGTCGAGTTATCCCCCATACCACATCGGGCAGGTCGAGTTATTATCCATACCACACCGGGCAGGTCGAGTACACAATAATCCACTACCACTCGGGTAGAACAGCCACAATAATCCACCACCACTCCGGGTAGGATAACCACAATAATCCACTACCACTTTGGGTAGGATAACCACAATAATCTACTACAACTCCGGGTAGGATAACCACAATAATCCACTAACACTCCGGGTAGGATAACAACAATAATCCGCTACCACTTCGGGTAGGGTAACAACAATAATCCGCTACCACTTCGGGTAGGGTATTAACAATAAACCACTACCTCTTCGGGTAGGGTATCTACAGTATTCTTACAAACACATTACCTCTTTCACATACCTCATTCACATCAGCGAGTATGATTTAGAGACACTTATCCCTTACCTTGGTGAGTGTTGGGGATTTGTTCCGAGTAACTTTAAAAGTCTCCTCCGCGATTTCCTCCAACCTCAGGATCTTTCCTCATTTCCACCAATAACAACAATGTCAGTCATTTATTCAAAATAACACATAAACACCTCGTATTTCATCATCAAACATACAAGGGATTCACATATTTTCAAGATTTCCAAAACTACTTCAACACATGTTTCCAAACATCTAAACATACATGTTCATCTTATATATCAACATCAAACCACAAACTCATCATCCACATTTAACATTTCATCCATTTCTCTTTTTACTCTTATTCTCATTTTGGGGGTTTTTGGGGTTTTCATGAATAACCCACAAAACCTTTCCATTCATAAAATACCAACTCTTAACCAAGAGTTTACAAGAGAAAAACAACATAAAACGAACCATAACTCTGAAGGATGAGTTTCCATGGTTTCTCATGTTTTGAAAAGAGATCCAACATACCCAAAACTAGTTAGAGAGGAAGAAGAAGAGTTAGAAAGAAGAGGTTTACCTCTTCTCAAGCTCTAAGATGAGTCCTAAGGCTCTTTGCTCTTGAAAAGCTCTCCTACCTCTCTTCTCTTCAAAGTTCTAACCCTAAAATGTGTTTTGGGTTTCTATTTTAAAGAGGAGTCGTCGGGTTCTCGCTCAAGTGAACTCATTCTCGCTCAGGCGAGAAAATCCCGCCTTTTTAAAATTTCAGATCTGACGCTCTCGCTTAAGCGAGAATCTCACAGTCTCAACATCCCCAAAATGCCATTTCTCGCCCAGGCGAGACAACTCTCGCTCAGGCGAGAATCCTCTAGTATAGCCTAGGATTTCACCCTCCCAGGTGAGCCTTTCTCGCTCAGGCGAGAATCTCTCGCTCAAGCGAGACTTCCAGGATTGATACTATAATTTTAAAGACTTAAATTTAGGGTGTTACAATACTCAAGGTCACCAACGAATTGTTTGATCAAATCCGAATGATGCAAGTGGAGGATAAAGAACTGAAGATCAAACGAGATTTGATGACGAGTGGGAAAAAAACTGATTTTGAGTCGGACTCTACTAGGATGTTGCGATACAAGGGAAGGGTGTGTGTACCTCGTGATGTGGAATTACGAAAAAGTATCCTGGAAGAGTCACATAAAAGTAAAATGAGTTTCCACCCGGGCACTACAAAAATATAACAAGACCTGAAAAATTTGTTTTGGTGGTCTGGTTTGAAAAGAGATGTGGCTTTGTATGTCTCGAGTTGTCTCATCTGTCAGAAAGCCAAGATTGAACATCAGCGGCCAATAGGGGATTTACAGTCACTAAAGATTCCCGTTTGGAAGTGGGACAGTATCTCCATGAATTTTGTATCGGGCTTTCCAAAGACTCAAAGAGGGCACGACTCGATATGGGCAATAGTAGACCGTTTAACAAAGTCTGCTCATTTCTGGCGATGAACATGAAATATTCCTTAGAGCACTTAAATGAGTTGTATATCAAGGAGATAGTTCGATACCGTCGAGTATTATGTCGGATAGAGACCCCCGTTTCACTTCAAACTTTTGGACTAGTTTGTCGTCTGCTTTGGGCACTAAGTTGAAGCTGAGTTCGGCTAATCATCCACAAACGGATGTTCAATCAAAAAGGACCATACAATCACTGGAGGATATTTTGAGAGCTTGTGTTTTGGAACAGCCTGGGAGTTGGGATAGTATGTTGTCGTTGATTGAGTTCACCTACAACAATAGTTTTCATACTAGTATCGGAAGGGACCCTTACGAAGCCTTGTATGGGAAAAAAAATGTAGGACTCTAGTGAGTTGGTTTGAAACTGGGGAGAACTTAGTGTTGGGACCCGAGTTGGTCCGAGAGACGACGGAGAATATCAAGAAGATTTGGGAGAATATGAGAATAGTACAGAGTCGGCAGAAAAACTATTACGATAAGAGACGAAACCTCTTGAGTTTAAGTAGGGAGATCAAGTATTCATGAGAGTAGTTCCGACTACTGGAATTGGTAGAGTGTTGAAGTCCTGTAAGCTTACTCCAAGATTTATTGGGCCATATCAGATATTGAAGAGGATTGGACCAGTAGCATATCGGATTGCTTTACCTCCATTGTTGTCGATTCTCCACAATATGTTTCATGTGTCTCAGTTGCGGAAATATGTGGGGGACCCTTCTCATGTGGTTGAGTCGGATCAGATAGAATTGAAAGACAACTTGACTTTTACTACCTTGCCAATGAGGATTTTGGATACAAGTATAAAAAAGTTGAGAGGCAAAGAGATTGCCTTGGTGAATGTACTATGGAGTCAAGTAGATGAAGGAGACGCTACATGGGAAGTGGAGCAGGATATGAGGAAGGATTACCCTCATTTGTTTGAATCGAAGTATGTTTAAATTTTCGGGGACGAAAATTCTTATAAGAGGGGGAGTATTGTGACACCCTAAAATTATATTTCCTAAGTTGGAGTATCAGTCCTAGAGAGTGAGGCATAATACTAGATTCTCGCTTGAGCGAAAGGGCATCGCCCAAGCGAGAGGGTTAGAGTTTCTCCCAGGATTTTATCTTGAAGTCTCGCCTGAGCGAGAGAAGGCTCGCCTGGGTGAGAGTGGCTCACCTGGGGGAGTGGAATACTGGGCTATACTGAAGGATTCTTGCCTGAGCGAGATTTGGCTCGCCTAGGCGAGGAAGAGTTGTAGACACTGAAGGATCCTCACTTGAGCGAGAATCCCTCGCTTGAGCGAGAGTGTCAAATCTGAGTTTTTAAAATGGGCGGGATTTTCTCGCTTGAGCGAGAACCCGACGACTGAACATTAAAATAGAAACCCCAAACACTTTTAGGGTTAGAATTTTAGAGAGAAGAGAGAGAATGGAGCATTTTCAAGAGCTAGGATTTGTGGGAATCATCTAGAAGCTAGAGAAGAGGAAAGATCCTAAGGTTGGAGGAGGTAGCGAAGGAAACTTGTAAAGTTACCCAAAATCGACCCCAACACTCACCAAGGTAAGGATAAGTCTTTAATTTGCGCATTGAAATGGAAAATGTGTGGATTTTCTTGTTGTAAATTAATTATGAGTCAAGGAAAAAGGAAAACCTGTTTTTAGCTACCCTTAAGTGGTGTAGCGACTTTGGCTCAATTAATGTAGCAAGCTTTGGCTCAAGCAATGTAGCAAGCTTTGGCTCAAGCAATGTAGCAAGTGTAAGAATGAGATTGCAACTAAGAGGTGGGTGAATTAGTTGTTGCAATAAGTATGGCCAATTTTTCTGCAATATCAAAGTTAATGTGCAGCGGAAATATTATGCAGAAAAATATTGACTAGGAAGGATAGAAAATTAACAAAGAGAATGGAAATAGAGTACACAGGTGTTTTATACTGGTTCACCTTCTTGTCCACCGAAGGCTACGTCTAGTACTCTTGACGCGCAAGAGATTCCTTTATTAAATATAATGAGTTGCAATTACAATTATCTCACCCCGAGATCTCCTTGTACCTTACACACTCACTTATATCTAATCCCCTTGGAAAAATCTATTCCAAGTAACACACGTGGTAAACACTATACCAAGTTACACCCTTGGTAAACACTATACCAAGTCACTCACCCTTTCTCTTCACACCCTTTATGTGATTTTATTATAAAAGTTGTTATATTGTATGTTGTTGTTGTGAGAGTGTTTCAATGCCTTTATATAGCCTTCCAATCAACCATAATACCCCTAGGTATGAGTATGTTTCATTTGGAATGAAAAGCAATAAGTTGGAGTGAAACCCTTTCACTTGAAATCTGAAAAATTGATGCAACAACTCACAGTAATCGATTAGTGCAAATGGGTAATCGATTACCCAACAATCCTGTTAACATCTTTTTGAAAATTCACACAGTGTAATCGATTACTAGTTTTGAGTAATCGATTACTCAACAACACTGTTTGACAACTTTGTGAATTTGCCTTAGTGTAATCGATTACACTACTTTGAGTAATCAATTACCCTGTTTTCTAAAAATGGTAATCTGTTACTCCAAAGTCTGTAATGGATTACTCATAGCTGTTAGAGGTTTGAAAACTCTTTTCTCACTCATGTAACTTGTTAGTCAAGTATGGTAACCCGTGATATGTTGTTTTTGAAAATCATTTTTTTTCACACTTAGATTTTTCTGATTTTCTTGAAAACAATTATGAGCATTATTAACTAAGTAAGTAAACGAGTTGTAAGGATAGAAGTACTTAAAGACTTAGACTCTAAATCTTTGAAGCTTTATCTTCGATAGTCTTTGTCGGTCTTCTTCCTTTCTTCTTTTTGTGATATCGGTGTCTTCATCAAAACTGTGTCAAGGTCAAGAGCAAGATCTTCTTCACAGCAAGCTTTTTCTCAAGCAATGTAGCAAGCTTTGGCTCAAGCAATGTAGCAAGCTTTGGCTCAAACGATGTAGCAAGCTTTGGCTCAAGCAATGTAGCAAAACTTTGGCTCAAGTTATGTAGCACATTTTGGCTCAAGTTATGTAGCAAACTTTGGCTCAAGTTATGTAGCAAACTTTGGCTCAAGTTATGTAGCAAAACTTTGTCTCAAGTTATGTAGCATGATTTCAAAAATATAACGATTGAAATGGTTTTAAGTATTATGATTCTAAATTGCTTACTTAACCTTATTAAAATGTGGATTAATGTATATTGGCATTCATTGAGTTAATGACTTACTCATTTGTATTTTCTCTGTGTATAGTCAATGTTAATCCCATTGCAGGTCAGCGGAAGTGTGTAAGAACCGAAATTCAACCCTTGGAAAAAAATTTCTCAAACTAGTTCAATTACATGCAATCTCTCATATCTCACAACATCAATTTAATACCTTTACTTAAAATTCTTATTTCCTTCTTCGTGATCTACTCATTATTCACATACATAATCGTTCGACAGAAAAACATAATTCACATTAATTAAACCTGGTAACCACCGCATATAACTAGCTATGGGTTTCCAAAATACCCATAGCTATACATATCCAGAGTTACAACGCCATGTAAGTTAATATATGTTCGTAGTTACATAATGTATGAACTATCAATTATGCACTCATGTACAAAAATAGTGCAAATAAATGAATCCAAAATATAACGCTCCTAAATCTCCCAAAAATGAGTCTCCCTCATAACACCTGTTTATCTGCAATGGGATCATCAATGACAAACACATAACACACAAAGGAGTAAGTCATTAATTCAATAAACATCATTATAAGATAATCCACATTATAAAAGGGGTTAGTAAACCATCTTTGAAATTCATTTTTGTTTTGCTTTGCATAACTTGAGCCAAGGTCACTATACCCCTTAGGGTTAGCAAAAAGCAGATTCTCATTTTTCTTAAAACAAAACGTGCTTATATACTCAAGCCAGAGTTTCGCTTATATATTCAAGCTAGAGTTTTGCTTATATACTCAAGCCAGAGTTTTGCTTATATACTCAAGCCAGAGTTTTGTTTATATACTCAAGCTAGAGTCGCTAACCATTCATGGTCGGCTAAAAATACATTTCCCTTTCATTAATTTCACCATGAAACATTTCCGGTAAATCCACGCTCACATTAGTATAAACACACCCATATATGTTTATACTAATTACGTGATTCACAACTCAATCCATCACATAACCAGAAGTACACATACTTTCTTTTCCGTAAACCTACGCCTACTTTAATAGAAACACACCCATATATGTTTATACTAAATGCGTACTTTACAACTCAATCATTGCATAATCAGAGAATACACATTTTCGAGTTCAAGTGTACAATTAAAGACTTATCCTTACCTCGGTGAGTGTTGGGTTTGGTTCTTGGCAACTTCTCAAGTTCCACCGACACCGCCTCCAACCTTAGGATCTTTCCTCATCCCACCACATAACACAATGCTAGTCATTTATTCCAAATATCGCATAAACAACTTATATTGCATCCTTTAATCATACAAAATATTCATCATAAATATTCAACCATCTAAATCATGCATAAACATCTCATTTTACAATATTTGGAAGTAAACTCATCTTCTACCTCTAGCATTTTACTCATTCTCTCCTTTTACCATAATTTCACTTTTAGGGTTTTTGGGGTTTTCATGAATCAACCCACAACCCTTTACATTCTTGAGATACCATCTCTAAACCAAGAGTTTACAAGGTAAGAATGACATAAAATGAACCATCTCCCAAAAGGATGAGTTTCTGTGGTTTCTTTCATTTTTGAGAAGAGATCCAACATACCCAAAGTGAGTTTAAGAGAGAAAAAGAGAGAATCTAGAGTTTTACCTCTTCTCAAGCTCTTAGATGAGTATCCAACCATTTTGCCCTTGAAAATCTCTCTTCTCTCACTCTTCTTCTTTTCTAAACCCTAGATTATGTTTAGGGGTTTCTCATTAAATGCTATCTCGTCAGGTTCTGCTTAATCGAGGGATTCTCGCTCAAGTGAGAAAATCCCGCCCATTTTAAAAACTCAAATCTGACCCTCTCGCTCAAGCGAGAATCTCACAGTGGCAACAGCTCCAAAATGACATTTCTCGCCCAGGCGAGTCAACTCTCGCTCAGGCGAGAATCCTCCAGTATATCCCAGGATTTCACCCTCCTAGATGAACCTCTCTCGCTCAAGCGAGAGTCCAAGGGCTGATACTATGATTTTCAAGACTTGAAATTTGGGGTGTTACAAAGTGTAACACCCTAAATTTGAGTCTTTAAAATTATAGTATCAGTCCTGGAATCCTCGCTTGAGCGAGAGATTCTCGCCTGGGCGAGAAAAGCTCACCTGGGAGGGTGAAATCCTGGGCTATACTAGAGGATTCTCGCCTGATCGAGAGTTGTCTCGCCTGAGCGAGAGTTGTCTCGCCTGAGCGAGAGTTGTCTCACCTGAGCGAGAGTTGTCTCGCCTGGGCGAGAAATGGCATTTTGGGACTGTTGATACTGTGAGATTCTCGCTTGAGCGAGAATCCCTCGCTTGAGCGAGAGGGTCAGATCTGAGTTTTTAAAAATAGGCGGGATTTTCTTGCTTGAGCGAGACAGGGCTCACTTAAGCGAGAACCCGATGAGTTGTATTAAATGAGAAACCCCCAAACACAACCTAAGGTTTAGAAAAGAAGAAGGGTGAGAGAAGAGAGCTTTTTCAAGGACAAGAAGCTTGGATACTCATCAAAGAGCTTGAGAAGAGGTAAAACTCTTGATTCTAACTCTCTTCTTCTCTTTAAAACCAAGGAAACCATGGAAACTCATCCTTTTGAGTTATGGTTCGTTTTATGTTGTTTATCTCTTACAACTCTTGGTTTAGAGTTAGTATTTCAAGAATGGAAAGGGTTATGGGTTGATTCATGAAAACCCCAAAACCCTAAAGAGAAAATGTGGTTGAAATGGGTAAAATGCTAGAGGTAGAAGATGATTATGTATGTTTTGGATGGTTGTAAGCTTATGATGAAAGTAGTTTAACAACATTGAAAATATGATGAAATATCTTGTATGGTTAAATAATGCAATATAAATTGTTTATGTGATATTTGGAATAAATGACTAAAATTGTGTTATATGGTGGGAATGGTAAAAGATCCTAGAGTTGGCGGGGTATCGGTGGAACTTGTGAAGTTGCCAAGAACCAACCCAACACTCGCCGAGGTAAGGATAAGTCTTTAATTGTGCATTTGGAATAGAAAATGTGTATTTTCTGGTTATGCAATGATTGAGTTGTGAATTACGCATTTAGTATAAACATATATGGGTGTGTTTATACTAAAGTAGGCGTAGATTTACGGAAGATGAAAAATGTGTGTATTTTCTAGTCATGCAATAATTATATTGTGAATCACGTATTTAGTATAAACATATATGGGTGTGTTTATACTAAAGATGGCGTAGATTTACGGGAAATGATTGATGGTGAATTCGATGAAAAGAAAATATATTTTTAGCCGACCATGAATGGTTAGCGACTCTGGCTTGAGTATATAAGCAAAACTCTGACTTGAGTATATAAGCGAAACTCTGGCTTGAGTATATAAGCGAAACTCTGGCTTGAGTATATAAGCAAAACTCTGGCTTGAGTATATAAGCAAAACTCTGGCTTGAGTATATATGTAACACCCCGAATTTTAGTCTTTAAAAATTAGAGTATCAGTCCTGGAAGTCTCGCTTGAGCGAGAGATTCTCGCCTGAGCGAGAAAGGATCACCTGGGAGGGTGAAATCCTGGGCTATACTGGAGGATTCTCGCCAGAGCGAGAGTTGTCTCGCATCGGCGAGAAATGGAAATTTTGGGCAGTGTAATCGATTACACAGTCCTGGTAATCGATTACATGCTGATAAAAGCATCTGATATTTGTATTTTGCATGATGTAATCGATTACACAATCCTGGTAATCGATTACATGCTGATAAAAGCATCAGATATGTGTATTTTACATTATGTAATCGATTACACTACACCCGTAATCGATTACAACATTTTAAAAGCATCAGATATGTACATTTTTAACTGATGTAATCAATTACACCATATGGTAATCGATTACATCTATTCGTTGAGCAAGAATTGCTCACTGTGAGATTCTCGCTTGAGCGAGAATGGGCTCGCTTGAGCGAAAACCCGACGACTGCTCTTTAAAAATAGAAACCCCAAACACATTTTAGGGTTAGAACTTGAGGAGAAGAGAGAGAAGGGAGCTTTTCAAGAGCAAGGAGCCTTATGACTCATCTTAGAGCTTGAGAAGAGGTAAACCTCTTGTTTCTAACTCTTCTTCTTCCTCTCTAACTTGTTTTGGGTATGTTAGATCTATTTTCAAAATATGAGAAACCATGGAAACTCATCCTTTAGAGTTATGGTTTGTTTTAGGTTGTTTTTATCTTGTAAACTCTTGGTTTAGAGTTGGTATTTGATGAATGGAAAGGTTTTGTGGGTTGTTCATGAAAACCCCAAAAACCCAAAAATGAGAATATGAGTAAAGAGAGAAATAGATGAATATGTATGTTTTAGATGTTCGGAAACTCGTATTGAAGTAGTTTTGGAAATATCGAAATATGTGAATCCCTTGTATTGTTTGATGATGTAATACGAGTTATTTATGTGTTATTTTGAATAAATGACTGACATTGTTGTTATTGGTGGAAATGAGGAAAGATCCTAAGGTTGGAGGAAATCGCGGAGGAGACTTTTAAAGTTACTCGGAACCGATCTCCAACGCTCACCAAGGTAAGGGATAAGTGTCTCTAAATCATATTTGCTGATATGAATGAGGTATGTGAAAGAGGTAATGGTTTAATATGATGCCTCTGTAATTTATGCATTATGTTGGAAAATGCGTGACTTTTCTGTTATAGAAATGAGATTAATATTATTGGGGGAGTACCAATGGAAATATGACTCAAATGAAATTAATATTATTGGGGGAGTACCAATGGAAATAAGACTCAAAACGAATTCAATCTAATTTGGGGGAGTCCCAATGGAAATAAGACTCAAAACGAATTCAATCTAATTTGGGGGAGTCCCAATGGAAATAAGACTCAAAACGAATTCAATCTAATTTGGGGGAGTCCCAATGGAAATAAGACTCAAAACGAATTGAATCTAATTTGGGGGAGTCCCAATGGAAATAAGACTCAAAACGAATTCGATCTAATTTGGGGGAGTCCCAATGGAAATAAGACTCAAAACGAATTCAATCTAATTTGGGGGAGTCCCAATGGAAATAAGACTCAAAACGAATTGAATCTAATTTGGGGGAGTCCCGATGGAAATAAGACTCAAAACGAATTCGATCTAATTTGGGGGAGTCCCGATGGAAATAAGACTCAAAACGAATTCGATCTAATTTGGGGGAGTCCCAATGGAAATAAGACTCAAAACGAATTCAATCTAATTTCGGGGAGTCCCAATGGAAATAAGACTCAAAACGAATTCGATCTAATTTGGGGGAGTCCCAATGGAAATAAGATTCAAAACAAATTCGATCTAATTTGGGGGAGTCCCAATGGAAATAAGACTCAAAACGAATTCGATCTAATTTGGGGGAGTCCCAATGGAAATAAGACTCAAAACGAATTCAATCTAATTTGGGGGAGTCCCAATGGAAATAAGACTTAGAATGAATTCAATCTTATTGGGGGTACCAATGGAAATAAGACTCGGAGAAATGAAAGTCATATGCATGCTATAGGATATATAGTATGAGATATATATATTCTATAGGGTGAATCTGAATAACGAGAAGCACGATGTTTTTCGAAGGAATGTAATATGTATGCTATAGGATATATATCATGGGAAATATATACTATAGGACGAATATGAATAACATGGAAATGGAAGAAAGAATATACGAGTGTTTCATTTACGTACTTGTGGTTATAATTTATGTCAATGCTTAATTGTATTCTGAAATGTAGATTATCATGTGACGTTAGTTTTGAACTAATGACTTACTCCCTTTTGTTTTGTGTGTTGTTTATGATAATCCCATTGTAGGTAAATGAAGGATTTTGAGGATGAATCTTAATTAGGGAGCTTTTGGGTTTATTTATTCAATTGTCTTGATGTTTTAGTTGATATGATAGTATTATGGGATGACTGTAAATCCGTTTAGATTAATACGGATATGTGTAGTTATGGACTTATAACTATGGGAGACCCGTAACTGGTTGTATGTGGTAAATGTTATTTGAATGAATTATGTTTTTCCGCAACATAAATTTGTATGATAATATAATAGGGTAAAGAGTATTTTCAAAGAGTGATACTTGAGAGTTTTTAATCAAGGTGACGACTGTATGTAAGAAACAATTAAACTAAATGAAAAATTTTCAAGGGTAGAAAATCGGGTTGTTACAATATAAGCAAAACTCCAGCTCGAGTATATGTAGCATGTTTTCTTCTAAAAGAAATGAGAAATCTTCTTTTAGCTAACCCCGAGGGGTGTAGCGACTCTGGCTCAAGTTATGCAGCAAAATAAAATGAATTTCAAAAATGGATTACTAACCCTTTTCTAATGTGGATTATCTTATAATGATATTTATTGAATTAACGACTTACTCCTTTGTATGTTTGTGTACTTGTCATTGATAATCTCATTGCAGATAAACAGGTGACATGAGGGGGACTCATTTTTGGGGAGCTTAGGGAGAGTTATATTTTGGATTTATTCAATTGCACTATGTTGTATATGAGTGCATAGTTGATAGTTTAAGACATTATGTAACTATGGATATATATTTGCTAACATGAAGGTGTAACTCTGGATATGTGTAGCTATGGGTATTTTGGAAACCCATAGCTAGTTATATGTGGTGATTACTAATCTGCATTAATATGAATTATGTTTTTCTGTCAAATGATTATGTACGTCCTTATTGTGTTGAGTGTGAGGAGGGAAATAAGGTTTTGAAGTAAGGATATTAAATTGGTAATGTGAGTTATGAGTGATTGCATGAAATTGAATTAAAATGAGAAAAAAATTTCAAAGGTATAATTTGGGCCCTTACAGGAAGATTTAAGGATGTCTTGATTAGGAGCTTAAAGGCTTTTAGTTCTGAATTCTTTATCTCCATTTTTGTAACCTAACTGACTATGTGTTGAGCTGAATATTTGTAACCATAGGCATGATATTTGGACATGTTTGTAACCATGGATATTTGTATGTTGGAAAACCATGACTCTTGGTACGCCATAAGTGCTGGGAGAAATTAAAATGAATTATGTTTTTATACATTTCTGATTTTGTGTAAGAAAGATGCATGTTAGCATGATCATGAAATAAATAGATTGGTTAAGGGAAAGCCTTGAGGCCTTCGATTACAAGGATAAATAAAAGGAAAGGAAAAAGATACAGACATGAATGTGTTAAAATAAGAGAAAAATTTTAAAGGTAGAAATTTGGGTCCTTATAATAAGTATCAATTACCTGGACTTAAATACACTTTTTTGTTTTGTTCATTTGTTTATTTTTAGAATAATAAATTATTATAGGCTATACTTTCATGCTTTATTATCTGTACATTCTTGTAATTATTTTTGCAGCATTTTGGTGGGGAATTATTTTAATAAAAGGTTATATGCTTCCCCACACAACATTGTAGTAGCCAAAGTTTAAACTACTCTCTTTCCAATCCCTCTTTACCTTGCTTCATTGCCCTACCTCTTTTCTTTTCTATAATAAATAAAAGAATGACTTGTCACGCACAGCCATAACCTGTGGTTCGTGTTCAATCCTTAGCTGAAACTAGCCTAAGTTTAATTCCTGCATGTTACATCAAGCCAAAGTCCCAAAGAGCAAAATCTTGTTGCACGAGTATATCAAGTCTCTTTACTTGTCTTTATTGTTTATGTGGGAGTCATGTCTTTTGATTTGTTTCTATTGAAATTATTCTCACTACATGTAAATCAACAACACACATTTCGGAGATATAACAACACTTACGAGTGTTGTCTATGTGAGTGCAATAGTATATGGTATGTTTTAACAACACTTATGTGGACGCTGTTGTATATCAACTTTTAACAGTGCTCATTGTAATGAGTGATGTTGTATGTCATACATACAACAACGCAACTCCAGCAAACGTTGTTATATATGTATATGACTTTTAACAAAGCTCATTGTAATGAGCACTATTGATATGTCACCTTTAACGACACTCATTTAACAACGCTCATTTTAAATAAGGCAAAATTTCTCTCATACATTTTATCAAACACATAACAAGCATGTCCAATTCCACCGCATTTATAAACCATTGCACGAATTTGTCCCCATTAGTTCAAATCCATTAACCTGAGAGATTTTATGTAGTAAAGAAAGGGACGAAGGTGATGAAGATGTAGAGAACAAATTCATGAATTTCTTCTCTTCCTTAACTGAATAAATAAGATGACATAAAGACACAGTTCAGATTCAATATAATAAAAATGAAATCAAAATTTACATAGAAAATATAGATGGAAAAATAACAAATAAATACAAGAAATACATACTAATGAGTCATATATTACATCCTATTTATAACCTTATTTAATCATTGTTAATGATTTTTGGTATCTAATTGAACTTTTTGCATGGTTTATTGTTTTAGACTTTATTGGACTATTATTCCTAAAATTAGTTAATTTGGGATTATTTAGCCTAATTAAATCTAATTCCATTTTCAGATCATATTTGACATCAAAGACATTTTGGCCATTACAAGGGGAGGATGTGTGCTAAAGTAAAGATTATATAGTATATTACGATTTTAACTCCATTCTGAGTTTTGGGCCCATTGTTTAGGGCCCATTTCCGTTTTATTCATTTTTAGCATTAGGAATTCGGTTTCATTCCAACACACTTGGACATTAGAACTTTACATTAGTTTTAAAGATAATTTCGTTTCCCCCCTTTGGGGCTTAGCTAGGTTTTGTTTTCTTTTCTTCTTCATTATCACTTTCGGTTTTGCTTCTTCCTCCATGAAAGGCTAAAATCTGGACTAAATTCATTTGGTAATGTATCACAACTCTTGCGGTTTAGTGCTTAATGTATTTTCGGTTTTTGTTTAGTTCTTTATGAAAATTCGGTTTGTTTATTGTTGATTCTTCTATCCTATTTCAGATTATGGTTTGCTTAATTCCATGGTTTTGATTTAGGTTTGCGAAATGATTTTCGCTTAGTCAATTAGTTCTCTAGCGCATGATCGCTTAGTTCATGTGAATTTGTTAACTGTTATGTGATTATGTTGATTTCGCTTAGTTTGAAGCTTAGACATTTGAGCAAATAGACTTTCAGGTTAATTAACAACATAAGTAATATAGCTTATAAAATCCGTTTGGTGCCTTTTAAACAAAACTTATATATAGTAGTGCATAATTTTTGTACATATGATTATTTGGGACTCAATATATGAATTGAATTACTTACTCTTATCGATGGCAATATGCTGGATCAGGATTAGGTTTGTGTTTACTCAACCCCGAATCCGAAATTCAAAACCCGAACCCTAATTAAACGGGATTGAAAACAATGATATCATCTCCGAATTCATCAGGTTTCGGATAACCTAAACCCGATGAAAACTCGCCCGAAACATATATTTATATATATATATAGGTTCTGTCAAATTTCTATATATATATATATATATATATATATGTGTGTGTGTGTGTGTGTGTAACTTTTATATATATGTATTTATGTGTAATTTTATAATTTTGCATATGTTAATCGGGTTCGGGGCGGGTTCGAGTAGAGTATCAACTGTATCAAATCCGAAATCGGATGTTGAACTCGGGCAAAACTTGAACCCAATCATATCGCCAGGTTTTCTCCATTAAATTCGGGTTAGGTTCGAGTGGATATTCACAAGTTCGGTTTTCATTATCATCCCTACTTACTCTCGAGATAGGATTAGAGATTGTTATATCTTTTAAAAACGACAAGTTGAGCACTTGGTTCCATTTCTAGGGATGGAAAGAGAGGAGTTGTTGGTGGTGTTTTCAACCTTTTTAATTTGCACGTGTAGTTAGTATTCATGTTATTACTTTTCTTTAATGTTTTTTCTTGGTCGGCAAAAGAAAATATTATTAAGAGATAGAATTACTTACAAAGTAAAAAGAAGAAAAATATATTACAAGTCAATATGAATACAATTTAATGGTTTAGAAATCCAATCTTGAAAAGGAGGAATATGGTCCTTCCCTTGTTGAGCTTTGGTCCAAAGCCATGATTTCACCTTAATTGAGTTTAGAAGTTGAAGAAGAGTAGGATTTGAATTGTTGAAAACGATATCATTCCTAGCTAGCTAAAGAGCCTGTAAGGACCCAAATTCTATACTTGAAATTTTTTCCTTATTTTAACCCATTCCCACATGTATTCTTTCGTATATCACCTAAATTTTAAACACCCGATGGCTTAACTTTGGTCGCCCATTAATTATTTCTCAATTTATTTAACATGCAATATTACTACACATACTCATAATGCAGAAAAACATAATTTATTCAAACAATTCCCCATGAGTGCAAAGTATCAATAGTTATGGTTCTCAAAACCGTAATACTCATGGTTACAAACATTCAAATCCCCAAAATAGTCAGTTATAGTACAAAAAGTCGTAAACAAAAGAATCCGGATTTTAAAGCTCCTAAAGCTCCAAACCAAGCATCTTCAATTTACTTGTTTACCTGCATTGGGATTATCAATAACAAATACATAAAACATACAAAGGAGTAAGTCATTAATTCAATAAATATCATTATAAGATAATCCACATTTTTAAAGGGGTTAGTAAACCGTTTTAAATTCATTTTCGATACATATCTTGAGCCAAAGTATCGCTACATAACTTGAGCCAAAGTATCGCTACATAACTTGAGCCAAAGTCGCTAACCAATCATGGTCGGCTAAAAATATGTTTTCTTTTCATTGATTCACCGTCAATTCATAAACAGCAATTCCACGCATTCTCTCAATACGATATGCTAATTAAAGACTTAACCTTACCTTTGTGAGTGTTGGGTTTGGTCATTGGTAACTTTGAAAGTTCCTCCGACACCGCTTCCAACTTTAGGATCTTTCCTCATTCCCACCACATAATAACAATGTTAGTCATTTATTCAAAATAACACATAAACAACTCATATTTCATCTTTAACCATCAAGAGATTCACACATTTTTCAATGTTTCCAAAACTACTTTCATTAAGAGTTTCCAAACATCTAAAACATACATATTCATCTTATATTCAACATTAGAACATATACTCATCTTCTACGTCTAACATTTCATCCATTTCCCTCTTTACTCATATTCTCATTTTGGGGGTTTTGAGGTTTTCATGAATCAACCCACAAACCCTTTCCATTCTTTAAAATACCAACTCTGAACAAAGAGTTTACAAGAGAGAAATCAAATATAACGAACCACAACTCAAAAGGAAAAGTTTCTATGGTTTCTCACATTTTGAGAAGAGATCCCATATACCCCAAAACAAATTTGAAAGGGAAGAATATAGTTAGAATCAAGAGATTTACCTCTTCTCAAGCCTCTAGATGATTCCCACGAGTCCTTGCTCTCAAAATCACCTCTTTCTCTCTTCTCTTTCAAGTTCTAACCCTAAATGTGTTTGAGGGTTTCTATTTTAAAGTGAAATCGTCGGGTTCTCGCTCAAGCGAGCCTTTTCTCGCTCAAGCGAGAAAATCCCGCCCTTTTTAAAATTTCAGATCTGGTGCTCTCGCTCAAGCGAGAATCCTCTAGTGTCAACAACTCTCTCCCTCGCCCAAGAGAGAATAATTCAGTATACCCCAGTATTCCACTCACCCAGGTGAGCCATCTCTCGCCCAGGCGAGCCCCTTCTCGCTCAAGCGAGATTTCCAGATAAAATCCAAGGAGAAACTCTAACCCTCTCGCTTGGGCGAGGCCCTCTCACTCAAGCGAGAATTTGTCAGTATGTCCCACACTTCAGGACTGTTACTAAATCTTAAGAAATATAAATTCAGGGTGTCACAGAGCCCACGTAGTGGCTAGCCAAATAATACTCCAAGTTTTCCAACACTTACATTTCTTTGCCAAACCAAGGAAGGATGAATAATGGTTGATGGGAGAAAGAGGCAAAGCCACACTAATACCCAGCCAATTGAAGATAGATTGCCACACTGAGTAAGAAAAATTGCAAGAAGAAAAAAGATGGATAACAGATTCTGGATGAGCTTTGTAGAGAACACATGTAGAGTCCCCATTGCTAGGCAAAGTGATGCCCCTCTTGTAACGACCCGAAATTCTACCCTTGAAATTTTTTTCTTATTTATTTCAATTTCATACATTTAACAGTCAATCATAAATTACCGAGTGAATAAATTTACTTTAAAAGTCTCGCTTCTCACTCACACTATATCTTTAAACCATAAGTAACATACAACATTCGATAGCAGAAAAACATAATTCATTAATGTAACCTAGTAACCCCCGCATACAATTAGCTATGGGTTTCCAAAACACCCATAGCTACATATATCCCGAATTACTAGTACCCATGATCAATATCAGGTACAAAAATAATAATCATAGTATCATAAGTTACTTCAATTACAATAAATTAAAATTACAAAATAATGGATAAAGAGACGTCAAAATAAAAGTCCCTAATCCCCTACTCAAAATCATCCTTCTCCGTCCACCTACCTGCAATGGGATTAACATTTACCATGCACAAACAACACAAAGGAATAAGTCATTAATTCAATAAAACTCAATGTCAGTTAATCCACATTTAAATAGGTTTCAACAGTAATATGATTTAAAAACTCTTAAAAACCTTTTTCATCATCTATACTTTTTGAAAAACCATGCTACATAACTCGAGTTAGAGTCGCTAACCCATTCTGGTCGGCTAAAATGAGTTTTATTTTCATTAGCACTCCACCAATACATAAACCATAAATACACCCATCATCACTACAAACATACCCATATATATTTATAGTGACTAAGTGATTTATCATTTATGTCATTATAATTCGAGTCTTATTTCCATTGGTACTTCCCCAATAGGTTTCGAGTCTTATTTCCATTGGTACTTCCCCAATAATATTTATTTCATTTGAGTCACATTTCCATTGGTACTCCACCAATAATATTTAATTCCTTTGAGTCATATTTCCATTGGTACTCCCCCAATAACATTCAATTCATTTGAGTCATCTTTCCATTGGTACTCCCCCAATAACATTCAATTCATTTGAGTCATCTTTCCATTGGTACTCCCCAATAACATTCAATTCATTTGAGTCATCTTTCCATTGGTACTCCCCCAATAACATTCAATTCCTTTGAGCCATCTTTCCATTGGTCCTCCCCCAATAACATTCACAATGACTGTCCCAACTCCCTGGTTTTTCTAAGACACATGCTCTTAAAAGGTCTTCCAATGATTGTATCGTCCTTTCCGATTGACCGTCCGTTTGTGGATGATAAGCTGAACTCAGCTTCAACTTAGTCCCCAAAGCAGTTTGCAAACTAGTCCAAAAGTTCGAAGTGAAACGGGGGTCCCTATCCGACACAATGCTTGACGGTATTCCATGCAAGCGAACAATTTCTCGGATATACAGTTCTGCTAACCTCTCCAAAGAGTACCTCATATTCATAGGCAGAAAGTGAGCAGATTTAGTTAACCGATCCACGATCACCCATATCGAATCATATCCCTTCCGAGTCTTCGAAAAACCAGACACAAAATCCATGGATATACTATCCCACTTCCAAAGGGGAATTTCTAGGGTTTGTAACTCTCCCGCCGGTCGTTGATGCTCAATTTTTTCTTTCTGGCATATTAGACAACTCGAAACATATGACGCCACGTCCCTCTTCAATCCAGACCACCAAAACAATTTATTCAAGTCTTGGTACATTTTCGTTGTCCCTGGGTGAAAGCTCATCCTACTATTATGGGACTCCTCCAAAATACTATTCTGTAGCCCTTCATCACGAGGCACACACACTCTCCCCTTGTAACGCATCAACCCATTGGAGTCCGTTACAAAGTCGGATTCCTCTCCACTCATCATCAACTCTCATTTGTACATCAACTCAATATCTCCCACTTGCAGTACTCGGATCTGATCAAATAGTTCATTCGTGACCGTTAACATACCCAATATCATACTCTGAGGTCTCATCTGGACGTCTAGGTTCATATCCCTGAACTCTTCTATCAGCTTCCCTTCCCTAATCATCAAAGCTGACATGTGCAAAGATTTCCGACTGAGTGCATCAGCTACTATATTAGCCTTCCCTGGGTGGTATTGCAATCTAAAATCGTAGTCCTTTAAAAATTGCATCCATCTCCTCTGCCTCATATTTAGCTCTTTTTGATCAAAGAGATATTTCAAACTCTTGTGGTCGCTGTACACCTCAAATCTTATACCATAGAGATGGTGCCTCCAAATTTTCAAAGCGAAGACCACTGCTGCCAATTCTAAATCATGCGTAGGGTAGTTCTGCTCGTGTGTTCTCAGCTGACGAGAAGCATAGGCAACCACCTTTCCCTCTTGCATCAGTACACAACCCAAACCCTACTTGGAAGCATCACAATACACACTGAAATCCTTATCCGTACACGGAAAAACCAACACGGGCGCCGTAGTCAACCTTCGTTTCAACTCATGAAAGCTTTCTTCGCAACGAAGTGTCCACACAAACGGTTCTCCTTTCCTAGTGAGCTTAGTCAATGGTAGTGCCAACTTCGAAAATCCCTCTATGAATTTCCGATAATAGCCTGCCAAACCCAGGAAGCTACAGATTTCAGTAACCAACTTGGGCACGGCCCATTCCGTAACCGCTTCTACCTTTGAAGGATCCACAGCTACCCCTTCCTTGGTTATCACGTGCCCAAGAAAATTCACCGACTCCAACCAGAAATCACACTTAGACAATTTCGCATACAGCTGGTTCTTACTCAGGAGTTCTAGAACAATCCTCAGGTGCTCCGCATGTTCCTCTCGGCTTTTGGAGTAAACCAAAATGTCATCAATAAATACCACTACTAATGAATCCAAATACGGATGGAAAATCCTATTCATGTAGTCGGTAAATATTGCTGGAGCATTTGTTACGCCAAAAGGCATGACCAAATACTCAAAATGTCTATACCTTGTCCTAAAAGCAGTCTTTGGAATGTCATCGGTTTTCACCCGAAGTTGATGGTAGCCCGACCGAAGATCAATCTTAGAAAACACTATCGCCCCTCTCAACTGATCCATTAAGTCATCAATCTGAGGCAATGGATACTTGTTCTTGATCGTAATCTTGTTCAACTGCCTATAGTCGGTACACAATCGCATACTATAGTCCTTTTTCTTAACTAGCAAAACAGGTGCGCCCCACGGCGAGACACTTGGGCGAATAAATTTCTTAGCCAACAATTCCTCAACCTGCTTTTTCAGCTCAGTTAACTCCAACTGAGCCATTCTATAAGTGGCTATAGAGATGGGTCACGTTCCCGGCACTAAATCAATGGAGAATTCAACTTCTCTCACGGGAGGTAATTCCGGAATATCACCAGGAAACACTTCCGGAAACTCACGAACTATGGGAATGTCCTCAACCTTGGACTTCTCAATACCTTCCAGGGACGCCAACAACATGAACACCATCCCTCCCTCCTTACAGGAAGTCCTGACTTCTTTTGTCGACATCGGCCCCATACGACTGACCCCCTCCAAAATCCCTTCTGGATTTCCAAACGTCACGGTCTTATCGGCACAATTAAGCACCACATAATTTTCTGACAACCAGTCCATCCCCAAAATCAAATCTAACTGGGATAGTGATAAGCAGATTAAATCCACGATAAAATCCCTACCGTTTACCACCACCGGACACCGAGACACAACTGTCGACACCACCACAGGCATAGCAGTTGGGGTGGGTACGACCAAGTCGTAAGGCAACGACTCAGTTTGTAAATTTAGTCGGTCCACACAGTCAATGGATACAAAGGAGTGTGTCGCTCCCGAATCAAACAACACTAAAAGAGGAATACCTGACACCATGCAATTACCTTTAATCAGGCCATCAACGCCAGATGTCTCTGCCTCACTCATGGTGAACACTCTGCCTGTGGATCGAGGTCGTTCAACCCTCACAGTATTCACGCTCTGCGATAGCTTAGGACAATTTCTTCGGACATGTCCCACTTCCTTGCAATGAAAACAAGTGAGCGCCATTCCGGGGCATGAGTCACCGACATGCACTCGGCCACATTTGTTGCACAGAGAGGGAGCATTCAACCGGGGCCCTCCAGCAGTGACATGAGTCCTCGACCCATACGAATGATAACTCCGATTACTCGTCAGAGGAAAATAAGGCTTCCTCTCCTCATGAAACGCCTTCCCCTTCCCTTTTCCGTGAGGGAAGTTTCGTTGAGGTCCAAAGTGTTTGGGAGGAACCACCTTAGACGTCGCCGCGTCATCAGCTGCCAAATCATCTTCGTACACCCTACACTTGTTCACCAGGGTAGGGAAATCAGCAATCTCTTGATGCCCAAACATACTTTTCAACTTGGGCCTCAAGCCCGATTCGAATTTGGCGCATTTGGACCTTCCGTCCATTTCCAACTCGGCGTAGGGGCAAAACCAGGCCAACTCTTCAAACTTGGCCGCATAGTCTCCTACGGACATGTTCCCCTGTTCTAGTTTCAGGAATTCCATCTCCTTCTTCCTTTTTAAATCAGCGGGAAAGTACTTGTGTAGGAACTTCTCCTTGAAGGTACCCCAGGAGATCAGTCGACCTTCGGCTTCCATCTGTCGTCGAGTATACTCCCACCAATTCTCAACCTCGGTCACCAGCATGTAAGTGGCATAGGTGATTTTCTGAGCCTCAGTGTAGTTCATGGCTCTGAAGATCCGCTCTAACCCTTGGATCCACTCGATGGCAGCTTCAGGAGCAAATCCCCCTTGGAACTGAGTGGAGTTTCCTCCTGCAGAACTCATCTAAGCCCCGATATTCCGCCGGTCCTGGTGGAACTAGTAGATGTGAACTCGGACTTGGTGCCGGGTTCTGGTTCAGATTGTGCAAGTTCGCATTGACCTGCTGTAGCGCCGCCACCATCTGTGCTAACAAATCATTCGGGACGTTCTGACTCGCCCCTCTTCCTCTTCCTCTTCCTGCCATGATCACCTGTACTCACTCAATTGTTAGTAAGCGAATTGTATAAATATAGTGCACACAACACTTAACATTTAGCATTATTCAAACAACTGCAACACATAAGGACACAAAGAAGCATGCAAGGCCACACCCTAGGTCGCAGGATTAACTATGCTCTGATACCATATTGTAACGACCCGAAATTGTACCCTTGAAAATATTTCCTTATTTATTTCAATTTCATACATTTAACAGTCAATCATAAATTAACGAGTGATTAAATTTACTTTAAAAGTCTCGCTTCTCAATCACACCCTATCTTTAAACCATAAGTAACATACAACATTCGATAGCAGAAAAACATAATTCATTAATGTAACCTAGTACCCCCCCACATACAATTAGCTATGGGTTTCAAAAACACCCAAAGCTACATATATCCCGAATTACTAGTACTCATGATCAATATCATGTACAAAAATAATAATCATAGTATCATAAGTTACTTCAATTACAATAAATTAAAATTACAAAATAATGGATAAAGAGACGTCAAAATAAAAGTCCCTAATCCCCTACTCAAAATCATCCTTCTCCGTCCACCTACCTGCAATGGGATTAACATTTACCACGCACAAACAACACAAAGGAATAAGTCATTAATTCAATAAAACTCAATGTCAGTTAATCCACATTTAAATAGGTTTCAACAGTAATATGATTTAAAAACTCTTAAAAACCTTTTTCATCATCTATACTTTTTGAAAAACCATGCTACATAACTCGAGCTAGAGTCGCTAACCCATTCTGGTCGGCTAAAACGAGTTTTATTTTCATTGGCACTCCACCAATACATAAACCATAAATACACCCATCATCACTACAAACATACCCATATATATTTATAGCGACTAAGTGATTTATCATTTATGTCATTATAATTCGAGTCTTATTTCCATTGGTACTCCCCCAATAATATTTATTTCATTTGAGTCATATTTCCATTGGTACTCCCCCAATAATATTTAATTCGTTTGAGTCATATTTCCATTGGTACTCCCCCAATAATATTTATTTCATTTGAGTCATATTTCCATTGGTACTCCCCCAATAATATTTAATTCATTTGAGTCATATTTCCATTGGTACTCCCCCAATAATATTTAATTCATTTGAGTCATATTTCCATTGGTACTCCCCCAATAACATTTAATTTATTTGAGTCATCTTTCCATTGGTACTCCCCCAGTAACATTTAATTCATTTGAGTCATCTTTCCATTGGTACTCCCCCAATAACATTCAATTCATTTGAGTCATCTTTCCATTGGTACTCCCCCAATAACATTCAATTCCTTTGAGTCATCTTTCCATTGGTACTCCCCCAATAACATTTAATTCCTTTGAATCATCTTTCCATTGGTACTCCCCCAATAACATTTAATTCATTATTCATACAGAAAGTCCACGCATTTTCCACATAATGCATAAATTAAAGACTTATCCTTACCTCGGTGAATGTTGGGTTTGGTTTTTGGTGACTTCGCAAGTTCCACCGGCACTACCTCCAAACTTAGGATCTTTCCTCATTCCCACCACATAACACAATGTTAGTCATTCATTCCAAATAACAAATAAATAACTTATATTGCATCATTTAAACGTACAAGATATTTATCATGTTCACAATGGTCCTATACTACTTTCATTAAGAGTTTTCAACCATCTAACCCATACATATCATCTCATATTTTAACATTGTAAAGCAACTCATCTTCTACCTCTAGCATTTCACTCATCTTTCCTCTCTAACCTCATTTTCTCTCTCTAGAGTTTTGGGTTTCCATGAGCCAACCCACAAACCCCCTTCCATTCTTGGAATACTAACTCAAAACCAAGAGTTTACGAGGTACAAACGACATAAAATGAACCATAACTCGAAAGAGAGAGTTTTTATGGTTTTACACATTTTGAGAAGAGATCCATAATACCAAAAATGGGTTATCAAGGGAAGAAGAGAGTTAGGATAGAGAGTTTTACCTCTTCTCAAGCTCATGAACAAGAATCAAAGCTCCTAGACCTTGGGAATGCTCTCTTCTCTCACCTCTCTTCAATTCTTAACCTAAAATGTGTTTGGGGTTTTCCCCCATTTAATGTTCTCGTCGGGTTCTCGCTTAAGCGAGCTTTCTCTCGCTCGAGCGAGAAAATCCCGCCCATTTTAAAAACTCAACTCTGACCCTCTCGCTCAAGCGAGGGATTCTCGCTCAAGCAAGAATCTCACAGTGTCAACAGGTTCCCTCTCGCTCAAGCGAGGTAGTCTCGCTCAAGCGAGAATCTCACAGTGTCAACAGCCCCAGTTTGCCATTTATCGCCCAGGCGAGGCAACTCTCGCTCAGGCGAGAATCTTCCAGTATAGTCTAAGATTTCACCCTCTCAGGTGATCCTTTCTCGCTCAGGCGAGAATCTCTCGCTCAAGCGAGGATCCGAGGACTGATACTATAATTTTAAAGACTTAAAATTTGGGGTGTTACACCTCTTGACAAGAGCATCTATGGTTGGTACTCTATTTTGGAATAACCTCCAAGCAAAAGACATAAAATTCAATGGAGCTTTTGACTACCAAATAGAACAATCAGAAGGAGGAGATGTATGATGTAATTGTGCGGTCCGAGTGATGATGTTGTAGGCATATTTGACGGAGTAGAGTTTTGATTTGTTATGTATCCATTCCCAAGAGTATGATTTGTTGATGTGAATAAACAGCTCATTAAGATCTTGCAAAAAAGAATTGTTTAAATCGATCTCCCAAATAAATAAAGGACGACGCCAAGTAAAGTTCCACTTCCAATTCCCCCCCCCCCCCTCCCAAAACCCAAAATCATAAATAAGACCCTCCTGAAGATTACTAAGGTAGTAGAATCTGCTATACTTACATTGTAAAGTGACACTACTCAACCATTTATCTAGCCAGAATCTAGTCTTAGTCCCATCTCCAATACGACACATAATACCATCCTGAAACCAACGCGAGTCAACAAAATCATTAGAGCCAAAAAAGACCTATATCCTTTACCCAAGCAGACTGTTTTGCAACGGATGACCTAGACCCTATCCTAGAGGAAAAACAGTTAGCAGGACCATACTTTGAATTAAGCACCTGACTCTACAGACTCTCACCTTCAGTTAAGAGGCGCCATTTCCATTTCCCCAGTAGAGCAAGATTAAAGGAGTGAATATCCTTAACCCCAAGCCCCCTCTTAGAGTTAGGTTTACACACCTGGTCCCACTTGACCCAATTAATCTTCCTAGAACTATTGGCTTCACCCAAATAAAATTCCTTTGAATCTTTTGAATAGAATTAGTGACACTAACAGGAGCTTTGTAAAAAGACAAGTAATAAACATAGAGGGCTGATAAGACAGCGTTCAAAAAAATTAGCCGACCACCAAAAGAAATTTGGTGGGACTTCCATGAAGATAATCTTGACTGAAATCTTTCAATCAGATGGTTCCAAGTGTGTTTACGTCTATGGTTAACTCCCACATGAATCCCGAGATAGGAGAAAGAGTCAGAGGAGAGTTTGCATATGAGGTAGCTAGAGATTCTCAACAACACATCATCAGCCGAGTTTAACCTTAAAAGACTGCTTCTGTTGAAGTTGATTTTGAGACCAGAAGAGAGCTCAAATAATAACAGAATGTTTTTCATCACCTAAATATTTTGGTCAGAACAGTCACCGATTAAGATTGCGTCATCAACAAATTGTAACAGAGAGACGGCGATATTTTTTTAGTCTTTAATGTGTTATTATAAAACTATGGTTAGCACCTAAGTTTTTGTGTATATATGATCAATTAACAATCATAATCATTTTTGTTTGTTTCTGCCAGATATTCATGTATGGCTTCTTTCCTCCCTGATGGAATTTTATAGAATGGAAACCTTCCTGCAATTTTATTTTTCTTCCTTAACTTTAGTACTAACAACTAAACCTATTAGTAGAAATCTAGACGGAAAATGAATTCCATATAAATAAATAAAAAAGGAAGAAAAAAATTACAAATTTAGATTTGCTAGTAACTACATCTTCAAGAATTAGGAGAGGCATATTGTATAACATAATAAGGAAAAAAATACTGATACTAAAAAGTAATCCTAACCATCTGAATCAAAATAATTCAACTTTTAACCAAAGTATCATCTATTAAGACAATGCTATCATGTTTAGAATGAAAATATCTATAATTAAACTAGATAATTATTATTTTTGACATATTCTTATAATAGGTATATATATATATAAAGAATAAAAAAATAAAGATAAATATTATATACACACATACTTGAATAAAAGTGTATTGTAGTGTTTCCAAATCTATATTTGTTCCCTTGTTTTTTATTTTCCTTTCATCCAAGATATAGATGATTAAAAATGATGAAGCCAAGAAAAAGTGTGAGAGTGAGGAAGAACATAGCAAAAAAAAAAATGAAAGTAGAAGTTTATAATATACCAGAAGAAAACAATTAACAATATTATTGAGAGAGAACTACTCACCACAACCATTTGAATTATATTCATTATCTTCAGAAACACATTGCATGAAGGTGGATACACACTCATTCTGGCGTTTCTTCAATTCCTTGAAAAGAGAGAGTTCATCATCTCTCTCCAATCTTGTACCCTTTCATATTATGTATTTCATCACCACCCTACCTTACCTATCATCTCTTATAAATGCTTATATATATTGATTCTCTTAATTCATCTCTTCTTAAATAAGGCTACTTTCATAGATTCTATTCCTTGTGTTGGGGAATTCGTAGTGTTGCAAACGACAAAAGTAAGAATGAACTAGATAGTGCCATTTGGAACTTTAGCCGGCTATTTAATTTTGTTTTCTTTCTTTTGTGTATATGTAGTTAAGGTAATGTAATAGTGATATATGATATTTGATTTCAAATTAAGTAATTATATTGTTTTGGTTACAATAAAATATTAATCTTGCTGTGCAATATTACATTCTTCGGAAGAAGTTTACATATTGGTGGGTCACCAATTTTTTTACTTTGAAAAAAAGGAGAACCCTAGTTAGCCTGAGGAGCCTATAGTAAAAAAAAAGTAATGATATTCTTATAGTTTTTCTCATGTTTTTTATATTTCGTTTTTTATTTCAATATTTCTTCATTTCTAATTTCCTATCATTTCACCAACTACATTTCTTTCATTTTTTCTATATTTCTCTTCCCTGCACCATATACATAGAATGATAAAAACATATTATAGTTGAAAGAAACAAAAGTTACAATCAAAATATAAGTTTTGTAAATGTCATCTGGTCATTTACTATTGTATTTATTATTATTAGTTTTGTAAATGTAGGTATTATGAATTTTTTATTGAGTTACTATAATAGTTGAGTCACTATAAAAAGAATTCTATGGTATTCTTGATGTTCTGTTAGTAGTAAAGCTAAGCTTGTTGGAAAAAGCTTGTTTGTCCCCGGTTGAGCTCGCTCCTTCTCCTAGAGTTCAGAACATCGTCTTCCTTCATAGTCTCTATGACCTCACTATTTTCGTCTTTCTAGGTCGTCTTTTTACTTTGAAAGTTTATGAGCTTTTATTTTAGGGTTGTTTTACAAGGAATTTGAATATATAAAGTGTATGGGTAGCTTGTTGATAAACTATCACTACGCCAAATATGTAAATCATCGGCGTGCAATTTCAGGGATAAAACAGCGCTTCTGAACGTTCTCTATGTAAGTGAAATAGTAGATGGTATGTTTTAACAGCACTTATGTGGGCACTCTCATCACGAGTGCTGTTGATATGTCACCTTTAACAGCACTCATTCAACCGCACTCATATTAAATAAGGCAAGATCTATTTCAGACATTTTATCAAACACATAAGAATCTTCAATATAATAAGAATGAAATTAAACTATTGTGTGAACATGTCTCTGTTAACCATATGCAGTAATGAAAATGACGAATGCGATGAAGATGTAGAGGATAAATCCATGATTTTATACTCTCCCTTAACTGAAGAAATAAGAGGACATAAAGATACGGTCAAATTTAATATAATAAGAATGAAATAAAAAATTTCATAGAAAATATGGATGAAAATATAATAACCAAATACAAGAAATACATATCGGGATTACAAGTTTCGTAAATCAACACCAACTTCACGTAGATTCACCCTTGACATTTCTTGTAATATAAAATAAGAAGTTAACGCATAAGAATGTAAATGCAAGAAGAAAAAATGAATCAAAGAGAATGATTCATCTTATGCTCCAATAGAGAAAATGTGAGCTAATAATTTGCTTGAAGAAAGAAACTAAGAGAAGGATACTAATAGTTGAATGATATGTGTATTATTGTGTGTGAGGTTTTGTTACTAAAACAAAAATGTATGACTTTTAACAGCGTTATCTAAAAATACGCTGTTAAATGTGTGACTTTTCAACTCCTCTAACATTATCAAAATACATTCACTATAAAACTTGTAAAATAAAAAAGAAATAGTAAAAAATGTTTTTTTTTTAATTTCAGGGTGCACTTTTCTAATATAGTGAGCAAATTTGGGTGGAATGAATTTTTCTACCCAAATACATATATAATATGTCCAATTCTGATTAGTGATTCAAAAGTTATGTCAAAAATAGTAATATAATATTTTTACCAGCGCTTATTTACGCAAACTGCTGTTTATATGACACCTTTAATAGCGCTCTTTTACACAAGCGTTGTTAAAGGTGTCATATAAATAACAATTTTAGTAAATAAGCGTTGTTAAAGGTGTTAAAGGTGTTGTATCACTATTTTAACATAACTTTTGAATCATTAATCAGAACTGAACATATTATATATGCATATGGTGTAGAAAAATTCATTCTATCCAAATTTTCTCACTATATTAGATATGTGCACCCTGGAATTCCAAAAAAAAAACATTTTTCATTATTTCTTTTTTATTTTACAAGTTTTATAGTGAATGTGTTTTTGATAATGTTAGAGTAACAACAGCGCATATTGTAGCAAGTGTTGTATAAGATATAAAATTCACAGCGAATATCTACGAATGTGTTGTAAAGGATAACTAATCAACAGCAGAAATTAAATATGGCGCTGTTAAATATATTCCAATTAACAGCGATGTGCAATATTTGTGTTGTTAAATATTAAGAATTAAAACAAACACGTATTCAACCACGCATATTTTCTGTTTCGTTGTTGACATTATATCCGCTTATCAATTTTAACAGCGAATTCTTAACGATGTGTTGTATAATTTTCCTTCGCCTTTTGTTTAACAACACATTTTTAGGATGTACGGTTGAAGAACCACCTTTAAAGATGTTTTCTGGTGTAGTGTATAAAGTGTCGGAAAAACATTTTTGTGATACGCTTGCATTGCTAAATTCATTTCTTTCAGAACTTCTGTTATCTTGGTTAGTAATGTGAACATAGTTAAAAATTTAGAGAATGAGAGAGAAAGTATATAGAGATAAGTAAAACAATGTTATGCATGTAACGGAATAATATTGACAATTTGGGTAATTCGATCTATTTATACTCTAGTAGTGCATGTATAAATTAGGACGGACATAAGCATGCTTATTTGAATGGTATGAAATAATATGCTGTACTTGTTCTAAATATGATCAAGGCATGCTTGTGAGTTGTCCACTATAAACAAATAAAGAAAAAATATATATAATTTAAAAAAACTTGTGTAACTACACATTTTTAAAATTATACAAAACCATCTTATTATTCATCCTATAATAACACAAAACCCAAAACTCCAAACAAAAAATCACATCTCTCCCTTCCCAACTCCATCCAACACCACAAGCCATTAAAATCATTCTCTAGCCACCATTGAAAAACTAGAAAATGCTTGAGGATTTAAAGTTGATACATAAATACTCATCAACTCTAGTCTTTATGTCGTCTTTCCTCAACATTCTAGTTCTCCTGGTGTTTCCCGTTGTTCTTATCATCACCATGTGGCGCAGTGAGGGTGACATGAGTCATGCACGAGTCCCGCACCAATATTGCACGAGTCCCGCACCTAGTTGTGCATGCATCTCCACATAATATCCAAGAATAGAATTTAAATTAAAGGACCTCTAGTAAAAGACTTAAACCAAACTACACAAGTGAGGAAAACCCAACCAAATGTTGCAAACTTATGCCCTATGAGACTCAAGTTCAAAATGAATATAGACTAGAGGCCTCTAACACTCTAGATTTCATTTTTCTTGGTGGAAGGGTGTTGAAATTTTGCTAGTTTATTGTTAAAGAACAAAGGGATATAGCACATTGTATTTATAAGGCAATTGTTGTGTGTTTGACTACTATAGTTGGAATATGTTAGGTTTGTTTATAATATGACTATTATGATTTCTCCTTTCTCCTCTCACGCCTCTCATTTAATAGATTCATCCACATTCATGCATGACTACTACCATGCATAGATGCTCACTTTCAGTATCCTCTTGCTAATACTATATTGGGAGACATGATATTCTTTCTTTGTTGCGCTGTTATAAGCCCATGCACGTTCCTGTTGATATTAATATGGAGTTGGTGGCTCTATGACCTCCCGCAACAGTAGATTACCATATCAGATAGACTTATTTGATATTTATGGTGTCACTACAACATTTTTGCCCTATGGCAACGGCTAAAAACCGTTGCCAAAAAGAAAAAAAACGTTGTCTTTTTCAAAGGCAACGGTTTTGTAACTGTGGTAGTCTGAGACGTTGCCTTTAGTTTATACCACGGTTTTTTGACTATTAGCAACACCTGTTAAAAACCGTTGTCTATTAAATTCGAATAGGCAACCGTTTTGTTTAATATTAATGGCAACAGTTAAAAATCGTTGCCTATAAGAAAATGTCAAAACCGTTGGCATAGGTCATATAGGCATCAAGATGAAAACTGTTGGCTTTGATCATTTCACATAGACAACGGTTTTCCTTCATCATTAACACCAACGGCTAAAAACCGTTGCCGTTGGTATTGTATAATTTACTGAGCACAACACACATACTATTTCATGATTGATCCATAAAACATCAAAGGGATACCAAATATGTAAAATTATATACACATCACTAATTTTACAAGATATGTATGTAAAATTATTGTCTTCATCTAATGCTAATTCCTTTGCATTACACAATCTTTTTAATTGCTACACCCACCTGCACAAAGAAAGTAAACAAAGCTAATGGTGACCTTTTTGCCTATATTTAGGACAATAAAACATTTCTTGGAAATAAGATAAAAAAAGAAAGCAGGAGAAACTAAAAAACTAAATATCAACCACCAACTATTTTTTTTATTGAGATGATATTTTAGATAAGAAGGAAAAATGTGTAATTTCAAACACTATAAGTACATTTTTAGCTTCCTCTTCATTTGCTGTCTATTTATAGAGATTGAATTTGAGTGAAGATACCAAATCTTCTCATTCCAATTTTTATTGAATTTTTTTGTTTCATATTCTGGTAAACAAGACTTTCACATGCTTTCATTCCAAAGAAAATATTTTCCACTATAATCACTCATTCCAGACAAAGTTCAAAAGTTTGATCTATCAAAATAAAACATATGCATTTTCAAATTCTGCAAGAGGAAATTGGAAACCCATCCTAAGCCTAATACACAAACTAGGAATATTTTCAAAATTTAGAACTGAATAGGATGAATACCTTGAAATGGCTTCCTTAGCTTCCAGAGAGTCAACAATGATTCCTTCGAATCTGTGGGGGAACCAAAGAGGGGAAACTATATTAACAACATATTTAACATAAGAAAACATGTTTGAAGTATCGAACCCCAACATCAAACAGGAAATAAATTTAGTAAAAGACATACATTGACCAATCAATATGGCCTTGCTGTTTTGTGCTCAAAAGAGACAAACCACCATCAATGTTTTCCCATATTGAGTGTGGGCCCCCATTCCTTACTGCAAATATCTACCAATAGACATGAGAAAAAATGTATGAGCCTCTCAAAAACTTCATCACAATACTAAAAAATACCATCAATATTAGAGGGTACTAGTTTTGGAAATGACTTGGGTACAATTACTTTGAAGACTTAAATCTCAGACATGAGTAAAAAAAGTAGCATCAGCTTCAATGGAGTAAAATCAAAGGCTAAGTGCAAATATTAACATTCATTGGTATAATGTGATTCCCAAGGAAACAATGTGCTCTCTGGTTATTCACCTTTTATTATACATACATAAAAACAACATTTTAAATTTGTTCAACATATAACATCCAAATATAATCGTCCACAGGGTACATGCACTCTAGCTAATTTACAGTGGCGCAAATCCTGTTGCTACATGTTTGTAAAGTGTTGAAGTACAAATCAGCTCACGATATCTTCCCCACCTATCAATCATAGATATCTCAAGATTACTTATTTAATGCTCAAGGACCAGTAAACGACCCAGAGCTTTTTAACTAAAATGAAATCTGTGATTCTCCAATCATAATTCAAATGGATTCATAATATAAAATATCTTCTCCATTAATTAATCAAACTGAATAACCAATAAATAGTTAATTTAGCTTTGTCATAACTAGCCGTAAAACATCTACATTGTATCGTCGATCGGAGAATGAACTGTGACGGTGGTGGTTAGGGTTCGTTTGAAAGGGAATTGGCCAGGGATAGAGTGGAATCCAACTTTGCTGATGCGGTGGCGACATCAATCTCCAGTATAAGAAAACCCATTAGGAAGAACAAAAACCCATATACCCAAAATTTGCTTCAAAAGACTTTAAAATACATTTGTCCCTTCATATCTTTAATAGGAAGATTAGAGAACGGTTTTGTGAGTAACAATAATTTTATCTTTAAAAGCTAAGAGAACGGTTTTACAAGGCTCAACACAAAAAACCGTTGTCTATTCTTTTTTAACAAACAGTTTTAAACCGTTGTAGTATGTAAATGTTAAAAAACGGAGGATAAGAGCACAAACTAAAAAACCGACACCTTATGTGCTTTAAGACAATGGTTTTAAAATCGTTGACGATCAATGGGTTGTCATAAACCAAAAATGTTGTAATGTGTGTATTTGTATAACAACTTATTAACTAAATATATTTATTATCTTGTTATGAAAACTTTATTATGTAATTGTATTTATTATCTATTTTTCATCTAGATTTGGGATTGGGAATTTAGATGCATTAAATAATTATATTCAGTTTGAATGAGAATACGTGTAAATCAAACAATTTAAATATAAAAGTGATGACTACTTTAATTCAAAGATCAAAAATACATTTATTCAAGAGATGACAAACTATTTTCACATGGGTCCCAATTTCCACCTTGACTTCAATCAAATACATGAACTTCTAGGATTTTGGAACCAACACAAATGTGGTCCCCACCATGTTCACATCATGTTTCATTCTCCTTTAACTCATCTACTTTATCCTAGTATAGTACCTTTGATAGACCTTATCCAACCAACATGCATTCACCCTCTTTAGCCATAATATGGTGCATGGGTTAAGAATCATCTACCAATTGGCTTTGATATCATTTGTTGGTCTAGTGAAAACGGTTGTTGCGCAGCATTGTTCACAAGCAACCAAGGATATAAGAATAGATAGAAGAGAAGAATCTAGCTACTTTGATAACATGGTTCGACCAATTGCGCCTACATCCCCGAGAGTGTTGAGTAGCTACTAATATATTATTAGTGAATAAGGATTACAAACTCTAGCACACCCATGGGCCCAAGTGCCCATGAGTTGTTTATATTTGATGCTTTTATTGGATGCACGTAATAACAAGGGGTCTGAGTCCAATATATAACATTGACAATCTACTTTATTCTAATGATAGACAATGTGAGACTTCATATAATAACATATTTCCAACATTCCCAACAAATTTAAAGTATATTTGTTTTGATTAATTTTGTACAAAGTAGTTGGATGTTTAAATAAACATAATTCAGTTGTTGAAGGTATTTGATAAAAATATAATCAAAATTTTACAACTAAAGTGAAAATAAGCATAGTTTTTTTTATTTGATAAGCCGAATATTGACATTTTTGTTGTTGTTAATAATCTATATCAAACACTGATATATGCGAAATTGTGTGTTGAAATGTAAAAATATGCATGTAATTGTATTCCATATTGTAACCTTTACTGATATATTTTTTATATTGTCATCTGATCATTTAGTCTTGTATTTATTTTCATTAGTCTTGTAATATAGGTATTATGAATTCAGTTATTATAAAAAGAATTCAATAGTATTATTGTTGCTCCGTAAGTAGTAAAATAATTCAACTCACTCACAGCGTTTAGTAATCCTTAATGCCATTGGGACTTATTAGATTGTGCCAGAAAAATGAACCGGCTTTAAACTTGATCATTCTCTTACCCTTCAAACTTGATCATTCTCTTACCTTTAAACTTGATCATTCTCTTACCCCTTTGCATCTGCCATACCAATTTTCTCTTACCCTTTTGCTTCTCCTTATCATGTTGTGTTTAATTCCTGTCTTCCCATCATATCTCATGGAAAATAAATGAAAAACTAAGCCTGTTTGTCCCCAGCTGAGCTCGCTTCTTCTCTTAGAGTTCAGGACATCGTCTTCCTTTAGAGCCTCTATGACCTCACCATTTTCATCTTTCTATGTGGTATTTTTAATTTGTAAGTTTATAAGCTTTTATTTTATGGGTTTTTTAACAAGGATTTTGAATCTATAAAGTGTATACATAGCTTGTTCATAACTATAAAGTGTCCAAAAAAGTTATTTGAATTAGTTTTTAAATAAGATATTTGTTATATGCTAGCATTGCTAACATATAAAGAAAGAAAGTATATTAGGGATAATAAAAAAAAAATTAGAGAATGAGAGAAAGAAAGTATTTTAGGGATAAGTAAAAGAATGTTGATACATGCAAGCGAATAATATTGACAATTTGGGTAGTTCATTCTGTTTGTACTCTAGTAGTGCATAAATTAGGACGAACATGAGTATGTTTATTTATAAAAATGGTGTGAAATTTCATCCTCTACTTGTGCTAAATATGGGTAGGGTATGCTTGTGGGCTGTCCACTATAAAAAAAATAAAGAAAAATATAATTTAAAAAAACTTGTGTTACTACACATTTTTAAAATTATAAAAAACCATCTTATTCATCCTATAATAACACAAAACCTAAAACTCCAATAAAAACTCGCCATCACTCCCTTCCAAACTCAATCAAACACCACAAACAATTACAATCATTTTTTAGTCTTTCTATCATCTTTCATCGACATTCTAGTTCTCGTGGCGGTTCCTATTCTTCTTATCCATGCCATATATCACTTATCTTTCTCCCTCTCCCTTCTTATAATCACGAGTCCCGCACCATTCTAGTTCTCGTGGCGGTTCCTATTCTAGTTGTGCTAAATATTATGTGTATGCATCTCACACATAATATTCAAGAACTAAAATTAAACAACCTCCATTAAAAGACCTAAACCCTTGTTTCAAAGAGGGGAGGGCGGGTTATTCACATTTCATTTGATTGTCAGAGGCAAATTGAAAGCTAAGCAGTGCGCCAATGAGCACATTGATCTATCCCCAAACTACCCAAGCGAGAAAGACCCAACCAAATGTTACAAACTTGTGGCCTATGAGACTCAAGTTGAAAATGAAGACAGACTCGAGGCCTTTGAAACTCTAGATTTAATTTTTCTTGTCCTATTTTTGGTGGAAGGGCCTTGGAAATTTGCAAGTTTAGTGTTAAATAACTGATGGATATATCAAATTGTATTTATTAGGTAATTGTTGTATGTGTGGTTAGTGCACTATGCAAATATGTCATATTTTTTGGATGACTGCTATAGTAATATCGATTTTTGATTACGTTAGATTTGTTTATAAAATGACTATCATGATTTCTCATTTCACAGATTCATCCACATTCATCCATGACTACTACCATGCATGGATGCTCCCTATTAGCATCCTGTTGCTTATACTTATATTTGGAGACATGGGGTTCTTTCTATGTCGTCGCTGTTATAAGCCCATATCGGATAGACTCATTTGATAAGCCCATGTACATTGTCCCACTTGATATTTATATGGAGTTGGTGGCTCTGCCACTTCCTACAGCAGTACATGACCATATCGAATAGACTTATTCGATATTTATAGTGTATATTTGTATTGTGATTTAGGTGTGCACAACTTAATAACTAATTGTACTTATTATCTGATTATGAAAACTTTATTATGTAATTGTATTTGTTATATAGATTTGGAAACGTAATTAAATAATTATATTCAATTTGAGTGGGAATAAATGTAAATCAAACAATTTAAATATGAAAGTGATGACCTACTATTTTACTACTTGAATCCAAAGATCATAAATACATTTATTGAAGAGACATAATTGTGTCAACTATTGTTTCCTAAAGGAATGTCATAAAACTCATTAAAAAAGTCACAATAGACAATTTAATACCAATTAATTAATATATAAATATCATATTCATATGACTTTTTTACAATTGCATGTGTTTGACAATTTAATACCATGATATTATGTTAAGTCAAATTATTCTAACCTAACTTAATGTTTCAATTTTTATTATCTTGTAAATTAAAATTTAAAAAAAAATTAGAATCAATTTTGAGATTTAAATCTTCGAATTTATAATAATGTGCTAATATTCAAAAAATAAATTTTTATTTTTGAAATAAACATTACACATAAACGACGAGATTAAAATGACATTACACATAAACTATGTCATAAATTTAAAACAATTTCATAATCAATTTTGATATTAAATTATTTGAATTTAAAATAAATTACTAAAATTCAAAAAATAAAATTTTATTTTTGAAATAAATATTACACATAGAAAAAAGTGAGGGTGGCATGTGTAGTGCATGATTCCTACACTAGTCGTGCACGAGTCCCGTACAAATAGTGCACGAGTCCGGTATCTAATTGTGCAAACATATCGCACATAAGAACTAAATTAAAATAAAAGGATCTTGGGTCCATCTTGACCCTCTCGTGTTCTAGTTTTTTGTTCTCCAAGTTTAAACTTGTAAATGTTGTTGATAACAGTTTATAGTAGTGTCACTCATCCTTAACCACCCCAAATTCAGCCTTTTTGTTCATTGGAATTGGGAGGAAGGTTAGGGTGTGATTTCTGAAACAAACAAGAAATACGCATCTGAATATGAAATACTTGGCTTTTAGGTTGTCCGTTACAGTATTTATTATATATGATTCTGAATTAATGACAAAGCTCTAATATGTATTCTATAAACTATCCTAGTGAGCTTAACAAGTATCAAATAATAAGAGATGAGGTTGAATTTGTCCCTTGGGATGCTTATTTGAAAATGGGTGGTTCTTGAGTCCATTATCCATTCGTTCTCAATCCTAAATTACGTCATGGTTTTCTTTTTCCTAGCTGTACTTCTTAAATTTCGCCACTCCTATTGATTTAATTTGTTAGTGGTTTAACAATTAATTTTGTAAGTTTGAATTAAAGAAAGAGATGATACCTAGTTTCAATCCCATCTCCACATAGAATACATGAGCTATCAAAATCTTTTATAATTAAATGTAATATCTGAATCATGTCCTTAGTTAGTAACATGTTCCGGATAAAAGAATGTTTTGGGATGTTAACTTTCCCCAAACAAAAGGTGCATCCATAAATTTTGGTTGATATCTGATAGGTTATGTCTATCAATGAGAAATTAAAAACAGATTAATAGTGAAGGAAACATAAAGATGAGCAATGCTCTAGATTTTTCATTTTTTTTCATTTCTCTTCATCCAACAGCCTCTTGGCTTAAATACAATAAGCAAACCCTAATTATGATGACAACCATACACTTGGCATCATCTTGATTAATAGATACTTTTTGAAAGGGAAATAAACTGAAATAGAATTACTTTTAATTGATAACATACTCAGTCATCCACTTAGGGGTGATAATAGTTCTTTTGGACCTAGTAGGCCCATTCGGCATATCAATACTCTCCCCATGAAGACCAACCTTGTCCTCAAGGTTGAGGCCCAACTCAGTTGGCCTAGGTGAAACCGGTTTGTTGGAGCTGACCGGATCCAGTTGTAATGGAGTGGGATGGAATTTGAATTCTTTGCAATAGGATTTCCTTGGATAAGAATTATGAGGTGGCATCCTTTGAGTGGAGGAGTGAGATTTTTGTGCAGTGGAAAGAGATAGTGGTGTAGTGGAGAGAGAAAAATCTGCTGGGAGCCGTCCACGTGGTGGGCTGCTGTTGGCCAGCTCTATGTCCGTTGCAGGCTGGGCGGGAATCAAGGCGTGTGCAGGTGGCCGTTTGACTCCAGGACAGCTGTTGACACCTTGGTCCTTGTGTGGTGCACATGGTAGTGACACATTGGACCATGCAACCACATTTTGAGGCATTTTCTTGGAAATTTCCAAGCTTTTGGAACGTGTAGGCATATGTACTGGTTTGGAAAAAGTAATGCCTTTAATATTAATTGATTTGGAACCCATGTGAAAATTATTTTGGGCATCAATTAAATTTGGAATCCGAGGAAGGGCAATTTTGTCCTTTACTTTTTTGTTATTCCACTTAACAGCTGTGTTAAGTTTCAAACTGGACACATTCACTTCACTTTCTGTCTTCTCTTGTGCCTTGTCTTCTTTTTTTCAGAAACATTGGACTGCTCATCATCAATTTTTTTTACTATCCATTGTTTCTAAAATAGTACCACCTTCTTCTAAAACACGTTCTGATCGAGAAAGAGAGTGAGATGGAGGGGTTCCCCAAAACGGCCTTAGTTTTGAAACATGAAACACCGGGTGGATTTGTGAGCCTTCCAGAAGTGCCAACTCGTATGCAACCATACCAACTCGACGAAGTATTTCATACGGTCCAAAAAATCACTTGCTCAGTTTTTGGCTTACCCGCCGAGCTACCGTATTTTGGCGATACGGTTGTAATTTCAGCCACACCCATTCGTCGACATCAAAGGTACGGTCTTGTCTATGTTTATCACTCTGTTCCTTCATTCGTTGTTGAGCTTTGTATAGACTACTTTTCAACCGGTTGATTAAATTTTGTCTCTCATGTAGTGATATGTTCAGTTCTGGTTCAGAAGCCTTACCCTCTGTGTAGTCCAGAACCGTAGGTGGGAGCCGACCATATACCGCTTGGAATGGAGTCATACCGGTGGAAGAATGCTTAGAGGTGTTGTAGCAGTACTCAGCCAGAGATAAGAACTTGAACCAAGTTTTCGGTTGGTCGCTCGTAAAACACAGTAAGTAAGCCTCTAATCCTCGATTCACTACTTTAGTTTGCCCATCGGATTCTGGATGGTAAGAAGTACTAAAACATAACTTTGTACCATGCAGGTGGAAGAACTCCTTCCAAAAACTACTCAGAAATAACTTATCACGATCTGAGACAATAGTTCTTGGGATTCCGTGGAGGCGGAATATCTCCGTGGTAAAGCGACCAGCAAGCTGAGCTGTTGTAAAATGTCTTGGCAGTCCCACAAAATGGCTATGTTTTGTCAACCTATCCACCACGATCCAAATGACTGTGTGCCCAAAAGAGGATGGAAGAGATGTTATGAAGTCCATGGAAATATCCTCCCAAACTTGTTGAGGTACAGGTAATGGCTGAAGCTTACCCATTTTTTTCGCTGGAACGTATTTGTTTTGTTGACAAATAAGGCATTGTTTAATGAAGTCCTTGGCTTCTTTATATTGACCAGGCCAAAAAAATGAAGCAGCTAGGCGTGCCATAGTTGGCTTAAGTCCGGAATATCCTGTAGTGGGTGTAGAATGATATTATGCTAACAAGATAGGTCGCAACCCAAGGGCAGCAGGTATGAACAACCTACTTTTGTAATACAACAATCCATTTTTTTCATAATAGATGCATGCATTTGACTTTTGTAATATTGTCTGGATTAACTGTTTTCCCTCTGATGTGGTATAAAATTGAGAGAGTTGATTTAGAATGAAGGGAATTGGTGAGCTCAAGGATACGAGAATGGCTTCGGTCGAGTGACATCTAGAGAGCGCATCAACGACTCTGTTTTCCCGTCCAGGTTTGTAAAATATCTCATAGTGAAAACCTTGTAATTTTGTTGCCCATTTCTGTTGCTCTGTGGTTTGAAATGTTTGTGTTAACATGTGTTTCAAACTCTATTGATCTGTGAATATGCGAAAGTATCTGCCAATTAAATATTGACGCCATTTCATCACTGATTCTGTAACAGCATATAGTTCCCGGACATAAGCGGAAGTGATCGAGGCCGTACTCGATACAAATAATATAACAATAAAGTATAGTACTAGGAAGTGACTCCTAGGTCGTTTCCCAAGGATTATCTTTCAGGCAATAGTTCAAACACCTTGTACTCACACACACAAAGGGGGGTTTTGTTCTTTTTATGGTATGAATCTAAAACTAAAACAGAAACAGTAATTAACAGAAAAATGAAACGGCTAAACCCCTTTGGTTTCCTTAATCACAACTCAATCCTCGGTTTCACAGTATCAAAATCATATTCTAATCGTTGAATCCCTAATTTGTTCATAATCAAGTAACTAAGCGATAATCAACTCATAAACAAATTCACACGAACTAAGCATTCATGCACTAGAGAAATGATTCACTAAGCGAAAATCAATTCACAAATCTATTTCTAAGGCATGGAATTAAGCAAACCACAACCAGAATTTGAATAGAAGAAATTGACAAATAAGAAACCGAAATTGCATTAATAACCAAACCTCAAGAGTTGTGATACATTACCAAAGGAGTTTAGTCCAGAAATTTAGCCTTCCATGGAAGGATTAAGCAAAACCGAAAATGGAGAAGAGCAAAAACGAAAATGCATAAACCCTAGGAGAGCAAAAGAGGGAAAACGGGAATAACTATGTTCTAAGGCAAAAAAACTAATGTAATGTTCAAGTGTTTCTTCCAAACCGAAATCATGTGTTTAAATGGTGTAAAACGGAAATGGGCCCTAAACAATGGGCCCAAAACCCAAACGGAAATAAAGATCCTAATACAATATACAATCTTCACTTTTGCACACATCATCCACTTGTAATGTCCAAAATGTCCTTGGTGCCAAATATGACCTGAAAATGGAATTAGATTTAATTAGACTAAATAATCTCAAATTAACTCATTTTAGGAATAATAGTCCAATAAAGCCCAAAACACTAAACCATGCCAAACAAAGTCAATTGGACACCAATAATCATTAACAATGGTAAATTAAGGTTATGAATAGTGTGTAATATATGACTCATCAAATACCCCCACACTTAACCCTTTGCACTCCTGGGCAAAATCAAGAATTAATGATATGCTAACCAGTGCACCAAAGTGAGTCATGTAAGTAGATTATTAAAAACTAGAAAATGAAAAATCCTAAAGATGACATACTTCATATTGAATTCTATGAAATGCAAAGAGATGGGCAAAATCAAACACACAAGAGTAACAAGATCAAAGAATCAAGATATCCATGAAGATCATCCAAACAATTCAAGCATGCAAAGAAACCAATCAAATTAAGAGGTGAGTCACAACAATGATAGATCCTCACAAGATATGCTCTCTAAAGTGTTTACACTCATGTGTTTTAGGTTGTAAGTATTTACACTCAAGGCACTTCATGAAAACAAACACAACCATATGCTTGACAAGTTTCTAACATCAACATCATAAACACATGCACAAAGTGATCAAAAGGACTTTTCAAGGTTGTAATGGGGCCAAGGAAAAGGTGGGATAAATTATGGATATGTAGCTTAAAACCAAGGGAATAGAGGAGCAATCGGGAATAAGTAAAAAGTAAGACAAAATCAACCCAAAATAAATAAATCATCCTCTAATTCCAATCCTCTCAATCCTCTTTGCCACACTAAACTTTTATTCAATTTTTTTTTTCATCTCATTTTTTTCGTTTTTTTTTTTTTTTTAATTCTTTTGTTTTGTTTCTCTATTTGTTGTTTTTTTTTTCCAATGACACCACACTTATGTACACAATTACATCCACCAATGAGTCATAACCAAGAATTATAAACAATGAAGAACAATGCACCCTTACTTAATACCCATTCCCAAAACAATTCCAAAGCTCCAAAATTCCCTAAGGTTAGGATAATCATGGTTTTTCACTTATAGGGTTGTAATGAGCTATATGACAAAGAAATGGTAAAAAGGCTCAAAATGGCTGGCAAAGGATAATTTCATTCAAGGTAGGCTATATGGCATGTGGCTTATTCAAAAGAAATGCCTAAATCACTTCAAATTGTGCAATATGTGAATCAAGTATCAACAAGAAACATGTCAAGTTCTAGAGTGCAAGTAATAAAGAGTGCAACAATCACACATGAAAGAATACTAGATGGCATACAACAATCCATCCAAAATTAAGGCTCAAAATCTCACAAGGGACAAGTCTATCACAATTGCTTCAACCTCTCAATTCTCAAAAGTAACTTAGCACACAGAAAATGCATGGATTCACAACACAATATATCAAGAATCAACTAAAAGAAAGCATGAGAGAAAATGCCCAAAATCTAAGCAAAATCTAAGAATCAAAGAAAAGCATGCATCATCAAAAACCTACATTAGTCTCCCCTCACACTTAAACAACACATTGTCCCAATGGAGCACAGTCAGAATATCCACGCAGTTATATCAGCAAATGTAATTGGACAAGTGCAATAAAAGTAAAGAAGGAGAGAAAGAAAAACTCCCCGATTCATGGAGGGAGGAAAACAGGTTCAACCAAAGAAACTTCCTCCACAATTTCATCCACAACGGAAGAGTTTGTGAGGAAAAGCTTGAGGCGATGCCCATTGACCTTGAAGATCTTATTTGTGGATTCACTTGAGATTTCTACTGCACCATAAGGAAACACATTAGTTACAACAAAAGGACCAATCCACCTAGAACGAAGCTTACCACTCATGAGACCAAGCCTAGAGTTATACAACAACACTTTTTGGCCAACCACAAATTCCTTTCTAGAAATCAAACTATCATGGAATCTTTTGGTCTTCTCTTTATAGAACTTATAGTTCTCATAAGCTTTTAAGCGGATCTCATCCAGTTCACTGAGTTGGAGCTTTCTTTCTTCACCAGCTTGATCAAGAGCCAAGTTGCAAGTCTTCACAGCCCAATAAGCACGATGCTCAATCTCCACGGGAAGATGACATGCTTTACCAAAGACAACCCGATAAGGAGACATCCCTATGGGTGTTTTGTAAGCAGTTCGATGTGCCCAAAGAGCATCCTCAAGTCTGTTGCTCCAATCTTTCCTGTTAGGCTGCACCATCTTCTCCAAAATCTTCTTTATCTCTCTGTTTGAAATCTCAGCTTGCCCATTTGTTTGGGGGTGATATGGTGTGGAAACTCTATGAACAACCCCGTACTTCTTGAGCATAGCTTGCATGGATCTATTGCAAAAGTGTGTGCCTTGGTCGCTAACAATAGCTCTGGGTATGCCAAACCTGCAAAAAATATGAGACCTAACAAAATCCATAACAACCCGAGCATCATTAGTCCTGGTGGCTTTAGCTTCCACCCATTTAGAAACATAATCAACAGCAAGCAGAATATAAGTAAAACCAAAAGAAACAGGAAAGGGACCCATGAAATCAATACCCCAAACATCAAAAACCTCACAGAACAACATAGGTTGTTGAGGCATCTCTTGTCTCCAAGAAATGGTACCACCTGCTCTCTGACATTGCTCACAAGTACTACAGATCCTCCACGCATCTTTGAAGATGGTGGGCCAATACAATCCACAATCAAGTACCTTCCTTGCTGTTCTTTGGGTACCAAGATGTCCCCCAACTGCAGAGGCATGACAAAACTGAAGGACTGACTCAATCTCATGATCTGGAATGCATCTTCTAATCACCTGATCATTACAAAATCTCCACAAATAGGGGTCATCCCAAAAATAAAATTTAGCATCACTTTTAAGTTTATCATTTTGAGCTCTAGATGCTAGTGGAGGAAAAACAGATGCAACCAAATAATTAACAATATTAGCAAACCAAGGATTGGGGGAAGAAACAGAGATATGGAAAAGTTGTTCATTAGGAAAATCATCCCGAATGGGCATCATATCAACAGCTCTGTCTATTCTACTCAAGTGATCAGCAACCAAATTTTGTGCTCCGCTCCTATCACGAATCTCCAAATCAAACTCTTGGAGCAAGAGCATCCATCTAATCAACCTTGGCTTAGACTCAACTTTCTTCAACAAGAACTTTAGTGCTGCATGGTCAGTGAAAACAACAATTCTAGAACCAAGCAAATAAGATCTAAATTTATCCAGAGCAAATACAATAGCTAAGAGCTCTTTTTCAGTGGTGGTATAATTTGCTTGTGCAACATCTAATGTCCTAGAAGCATAATAAATCACCCTAGGCAATTTGTCTACTTTTTGTGCAAGGACAGCCCCCAATGCATAATTAGAAGCATCACACATTAGCTCAAAAGGGACTGTCCAATCAGGTGCCTGGATGATAGGAGTGGTGGTCAAAGCTTTCTTGAGGCAGTCGAAGGCCTCTTTACATCTTTCATCAAAATCAAACACCACATCCTTTTGCAACAGATTGGATAGTGGAAGGGCCTTCTTGCTAAAATCTTGAATGAACCTGCGATAGAAACCTGCATGACCAAGAAAAGAACGAACCTCTCGCACGCAAGAGGGGTAAGGCAATAGTGAAATAACATCTATCTTGGCAGGATCTACCTCTATGCCCTTATTAGAGATCACATGGCCTAGAACTATGCCTTGTTCGACCATGAAATGACACTTCTCATAATTTAGAACAAGGTTAGTTTCTATGCATTTATGCAAAACTCTATCCAGACTATCCAAGCATGCATCAAATGAAGATCCATATACAGTAAAATCATCCATAAACACCTCTATGCAACTTTCCAAAAAGTCGCTAAAAATGCTAACCATACACCGCTGGAATGTACCAGGGGCGTTGCATAGGCCAAAGGGCATCCTCCTATAGGCAAAAGTGCCAAAGGGGCAGGTAAATGTGGTCTTCTCCTGATCCTCAGGAGCAATATGGATTTGAAAGTATCCAGAAAAACCATCAAGAAAACAATAGTGAGATTTACCTGCTAACCGTTCAAGCATCTGGTCAATAAAGGGTAAAGGAAAATGATCCTTTCTTGTTGCTTGATTGAGCCTCCTATAGTCAATACAAACTCTCCAACTGTTCTGCACTCTAGTAGGAATTAGCTCATCCCTCTCATTTCTCACCACTGTAATTCCTGTCTTTTTAGGAACTACCTGAACTGGACTCACCCAATGGCTATCAGAAATTGGATATATAATCCCAGCTTGTAGAAGCTTGGTGACCTCTTTCTTCACAACATCAAGAATCACTGGATTGAGTCTCCTTTGTGGTTGCCTCACTGGTTTAGCTCCATCCTCCAAGAGTATTCTATGCATGCACATGGATGGGCTAATACCAGGAATGTCAGCTAAGGTCCAACCAATGGCCTTTTTATGCTTTTTCAGCACTTGTAGCAATTTCTCCTCTTGCTCAGCATCAAGGGAGGTAGAAACAATGACAGGGAGCTTCTCATCATCCTCTAAGTAAGCATACTTGAGGTTATCAGGTAAAGGTTTCAGCTCCAATATAGGTGCCTGCAAAACAGATGGAACCAAAGTAGCAGGCATAGATTCTGCAGCCTGCACTTGAACAATTGGGTTAGTGCAATATGACTCTATATCATGTGGATCAACAATAATATCCAAAAAGTCATCATTGCAAGAACTACACAGTTCATAATCAGTGCATGCATGACAAGTGTGTAAGGCTATCAATGATAAAGAATTAGAATCATGAATAAAATCAGAGATATGCTCATTAATCAACTCATCAAGAAAATCAACATGAAATACAGAATGGTCCTCAGATGGATGCTTCATAGCATCAAAAATATTAAACCGGACCACAATATCATCAAATTCCATGGAAAGTGTGCCAGCATGGACATCAATCTTGGTTCGGGCTGTTCTTAAAAATGGTCTCCCTAAAATAATAGGAACTGTGTTACGGGAGGATCACTCTTCCATATTTAGTATGTAAAAATCAGCAGGGAATATAAGTTCACCAACCCGAACCAAGACATCTTCTACCAGGCCAGCAGGATAAGCAGTACTCCTATTTGCTAATTGAATTACCACACTAGTTGGCTTTAAAGGTCCAATCGACAAAGACATAAAAACAGACATAGGCATGACATTAATTGAAGCTCCTAAGTCTAGCATGGCATTCTCAAATTTATTGTTACCTATGATGCAAGGAACAGTAAATGTACCTGGGTCCTTACATTTTTCAGGAATGTGAGGAATAGGTTTACCTATGAGTGCAGAAACATTTCTGCTCATGCTTATCCTTTCATTACCCTTCAGCTTCCTTTTGTGAGTGCACAACTCCTTTAGGAACTTTGCATATCTTGGAATCTGCTTGATGGCATCAAGTAGAGGTATGTTCACCTCTACCTTTCTAAATGTTTCCAAGATCTCCTTGTCGACCTCTTCCATTTTCTTGCTTTGAATGATATTTGGGGGAAATGGAAGAGGGATGGGAGGTGGTTGTTGTGCTGCACTTGAGGAAGGTGTAGATGCATGAATGTGTCTGCCAATGTCATCAACCTTTTGTAGAGTAGAATCTGGTTTAGAGGTTGCCAATTCAGTCTGCTTTCCTGACCTTAGGGTGATGGCACTCACATTTTTCGGGTTAATCACAGTTTGAGAAGGTAACTTGTCAGAATTCTGCGATTGCAATGTGTTCAACGAAGTAGCCATCTGTCCCATTTGTGTGGTCAGATTCTGAATAGAAGATTCTTGTCTCTGAATAGAAGCTCTGGTTTCTTGTTGGAACTGCATGTTCTGCATTGTCATTTGCCTCACCAACTCTTCCAATGACGGTTCACTAGGTACAGGTGGAGGATTATTAATCACTTGTTGCTGCCTTTGTTGTTGAATTGGTGGGGGAACATAAGGTCTATTATGTCCAACATTGTTGTTCTGAAATGGTGCATGAGGAGGTTGTTGTTGTGTGTGATCAGACCACTTGAGATTTGGATGATTTCTCCAACCAGGGTTGTATCTGCTTGAAGATGGATCATAATTTTGCTGTTGTTGATTTGGTTTGTTGTTGTAGATGTTTGCAGCATAAGCCTCAGGATGATCAGTAGTTCTTGGCTCAAGCAGAGAAGGACAAACATCACTGTAATGGTCAGGTGAGGTGCAAATGCCACATACTCTTGCCATTGGTTGTTTCTGTTGATTCATGGCTAATTGAGTGACCAATGTGGTGAGGGAATCAATTTTTCGCTCAAGCTTTTCTTGCCTCACCGAATCAGTCCCAACATCATGCACACCTCTCACAATTATGGCATCACTGCTCCTTGCATTGAACTGTTGAGAGTTAGAAGCCATCTTCTCAATCAAACCTCTAGCTTCAAACGGAGTCATGTCTCCAAGTGCACCTCCACTAGCTGCATCAATAATACTCCTGTCCATGTTGTTCAAACCTTCATAAAAATATTGGAGTAGGAGTTGCTCTGAAATCTGATGATGGGGGCAGCTTGCACATAACCTCTTGAATCTCTCCCAATACTCATATAAACTTTCTCCATGTTGTTGCCTAATCCCAGAAATATCTTTTCTGATTGCAGTGGTCCTGGAGGCAGGGAAGAATTTACTAAGGAATGTCCTCTTCAGGTCACCCCAACTTGTGATGGATCCAGGAGCCAAGTAGTACAACCAGTCTTTTGCAGGGCCTTCAAGTGAATGAGGGAATGCCTTCAAACAGATGTGATCCTCTTGGACATCATGAGGTTTCATGGTTGAACAGACAATATGGAACTCCTTAAGATGCTTATGAGGATCCTCACCTGCAAGTCCATTAAACTTTGGCAACAAATGGATTAGTCCAGTTTTAAGCACATATGGCACATCCTCATTGGGATACTGGATGCACAAGCTATCATAAGTGAAATCAGGTGCAGCCAGCTCCCTTAATGTCCTCTCACGAGGACCAGGAGGAGTAGGTGGTTGAGCCATATTTTCAGAGTACACAGAATTTTCAGAATGCTCAGAATCAGACAATGCAACAGAATGCACAAAATCAGTATATTGCACAGAATGCACAGAAACAGGAATAAAATTAGAAATAGAATCAGAATCAGAAACAGAATCATGTACACTATGGAAAGGTAAATTTCTACTTTGTCTAACTAACCTATGATATGTTCTATCAATTTCAGGATTTATTGGATGCAAATGGCCTGTATTTCCCCTAGTCATGCATTACAGTCAACAGTAGGAAGAAAGTAATGCAACAGTAATGGAAATTCATGCTATAATTGTAGAATCAACCAAGTATTTGCATCAATAACATCCTAAAATCATATAGAACATGTACAAAAAGTTTCAAGAAAAAATTCAAAGCCTAACTATGTTAAAAATGCAAAACAGTTTCACTATAAACCTTGAAAAATAAAAAATAAACCTTAAAAAATAAAAAAGAAATAGTAAAAAGGGTTTTTTTCAACAATTCACTATTCACCGTAAAGTTGTATCTCATAAACTATAGTTCGGAAAGTGGTTCTGCTTTCTCTGGTGTTCAATGTGGGATGAAAGAAGTGTGGAAACAAAATTTCATGAAAAAATTCCACCCACAGCTATATAAACCAGCAAAACAGAATCACATGAATCATGAAAATTGGCAAAAAGTGAACACTGAACATTGAACAGTGCACATTAACAGCTTTTTGCACCAATATCAGAATTTTCACCAAAAATGCACTACAGAAATGACTAACTAAACTACACTACACTAAACTAAAATTTATGAAACAACAGAGAACCTTTGTATGAATCGATAATCCCCGGCAGCGGCGCCAAATTTGATCGAGGCCGTACTTGATACAAATAATATAACAATAAAGTATAGTACTAGGAAGTGACTCCTAGGTCGTTTCCCAAGGATTATCTTTCAGGCAATAGTTCAAACACCTTGTACTCACACACACAAAGGGGGGTTTTGTTCTTTTTATGGTATGAATCTAAAACTAAAACAGAAACAGTAATTAACAGAAACAGTAATTAACAGAAAAATGAAACGGCTAAACCCCTTTGGTTTCCTTAATCATAACTCAATCCTCGGTTTCACAGTATCAAAATCATATTCTAATCGTTGAATCCCTAATTTGTTCATAATCAAGTAACTAAGCGATAATCAATTCATAAACAAATTCACACGAACTAAGCATTCATGCACTAGAGAAATGATTCACTAAGCGAAAATCAATTCACAAATCTATTTCTAAGGCATGGAATTAAGCAAATCACAACCAGAATTTGAATAGAAGAAATTGACAAATAAGAAACCGAAATTGCATTAATAACCAAACCTCAAGAGTTGTGATACATTACCAAAGGAGTTTAGTCCAGAAATTTAGCCTTCCATGGAAGGATTAAGCAAAACCGAAAATGGAGAAGAGCAAAAACGAAAATGCATAAACCCTAGGAGAGCAAAAGAGGGAAAACGGGAATAACTATGTTCTAAGGCAAAAAAACTAATGTAATGTTCAAGTGTTTCTTCCAAACCGAAATCATGTGTTTAAATGGTGTAAAATGGAAATGGGCCCTAAACAATGGGCCCAAAACCCAAACGGAAATAAAGATCCTAATACAATATACAATCTTCACTTTTGCACACATCATCCACTTGTAATGTCCAAAATGTCCTTGGTGCCAAATATGACCTGAAAATGGAATTAGATTTAATTAGACTAAATAATCTCAAATTAACTCATTTTAGGAATAATAGTCCAATAAAGCCCAAAACACTAAACCATGCCAAACAAAGTCAATTGGACACCAATAATCATTAACAATGGTAAATTAAGGTTATGAATAGTGTGTAATATATGACTCATCAGGAAGCTACTTGTATTCGTGCCGATAGTTTCTTACTGAAGAAAGCTACTGGATGCCCATTTTGTGACAGGACTGCTCCAATGGCCAAGGCCGAGGCATCAGTCTCCACATCGAAGAGAACATTGAAGTCTGGAAGCACCAACACAGGAGTTTTAGTCATAATTTCTTTCATTTGTGTAAATGCTTGTAGTGCCATAGTGGACCATGTAAACTTCGAATGTTTCAATAAATCCGTGAGTGGAGTGGCGTGAGCAGCGTAGTTTCTAACGAAACGACGATAAAATCCAGTTAGGCCCAAGAACCCACGTAACTGTGTCATGGAACACGGTATCGGCCAATCGATTATGGCTTGGATTTTGTCGGGGTCAGGTTGAACCCCATTGGCTGACAAAATATGGCCCAAATAAGCAACTGATGCAACCCCAAAAATGCATTTAGACATCTTAGCATAAAACTGATGGTTAAATAATAATTCCAAAACCAACTTAAGATGACCAACATGATCTTGTAATGAAGTGCTATAAACTAGAATATCATCAAAAAATACCAACACAAACTTGCGTAAATAAGGACGCAAGAGGTCATTCATTGCAGATTGAAAAGTTGATGGGGCTTTAGTAAGCTCAAACGACATTACCAAAAATTCATAATGCCCATCGAAAGTCCGGAAAGCCGTCTTGTGTGTGTCTTCCGGTCTTACTCGAATCTGGTGGTAACCAGACCACAAATCAATTTTAGAGAAAATCGACGCGGACCCAACTTCGTCCAGAAGTTCATCAATAGTTGGGATCGGAAAACGATCCTTCACTGTTATAGCATTGAGGCTACGATAGTCTACACAGAAACGCCAAGTCCCATCTTTCTTTCACACTAGTAGGACTGGGGAAGAGAAGGGGCTGGTATTGGGTATCACAATACCTTCTTTTAACATGTCAGCTAATAGTTTGGTCATGACATCCTTTTGGATATGTGGGTATCTGTATGGTTTCACGTTAACAGGTTGAGAGTTGGGAGTAAGAGTGATGCGGTGGTCATGGGAACGGAAAGGTGGAAGGCCTTTTGGAGGGTTAAAAATGTGGGCGAAAGTGTTTAGTAGTTTCTGTAATTCGGGTGGGGTTGTGGTTGGGTTAGTGTCTGAATGATTTGGTGGCGATGTGGTTGTGTCAATTGTCGGAAAAGAAATGCAAAACATTTCTGCTATTGAGTCAGTCTGGGCAAGTCTGTTTAGTTGGTTAAGGGATGCAAAATGTGGGAGGGAGGATGTGTGGCCTATTAGTGATGGTTTTTTTTTCATAGCTGAATTTCATAGAAGGTATACCAAAATCTAAGGTGATAGGTCCTAGTGTTTGTAGCCATTCAATACCCAAGACTAAGTCAGCCCCTTGGATTGGTAACAAGTAGAAGGGTACCAAAAATAGTTGTTGTTGTAATTGAAGTGGTGTTTCTTTGCACACACCAGTGCAGTAAAAATGCTCACCATTTCCTACCATGACCGGAAAGTGTGGAGTTGGTAAAACCTCAAGTCTTAGAATTTGAGCAACCCTTGGTTGCATTACATTATGCGAGCTGCCCGTGTCAATCAAAACATGAACGGGATGACCATGGACGTGCCCTTGAAATTTGAGAGTGTGAGGGGATGGATTTCCTTGAAGTGCTTGGGCAGAAAGTTGAAAATGCACAAACTCATCAAAATTTTCTAAGGGAGAGGTTGTAGTGAGGGTGGAATTGTTAGTGTCTAAAACAGGCTCTAAACAGCACAGTTCAGCAGCCTCATCATCAATTAACATTAAAAGAAATTGTTTAGGCTGACATTTGTGTCTAAACACATATTTCTCATCACAATTGTAGCAAATTATTTGGGCTCTCCGTTCTTGCATTTGGGTAGCAGTTAAACGTTTAATGGGAAGTTTGTTTTGTGGAGTGTGGACAGGTCCAGAAAATGGTTGTGTAGTGTTTGGTGTAACTGGTCTGGGAAAACGGGAAAATAGTTTGACATCATTCAATTTACTTTCAACCAATTTAGCTAATCCCATGGCATGGCTAATAGAATGAGGTTGTAGAATAGCAAGTTCCCGACTAATTTCAGATTTGAGACCAGAAATAAAACAGTTTAAAATCATATCACCAGAAAAACCTATCACCTTATTAGAAATTTCTCAAATCGCCTTTGATATTCAGTCACAGTGGTGATCTGTCTTAGTTTGAACAGCTCAGCTTGGTGGTTGGCATACGATGATGGTCCAAACCTTTGCTGTAAATCATTAGTAAAACTCTCCCAAGTAGTGAGTTGATGTTCTGAAACATCCATTTGTACCAACTGAGGGCTTCCCCTTACATAGAAAAGGCCATGAGCTCCATACGTTGGTGAGGGGCAATCTGGAAAAGCTGAAAGTATTGTTCGGCTTGGAAAGTCCAGTCCAACGGTTCTGAATCGTCAAAAGGTTGGAGGTTCAGTTTTGGGGGTTTAAGATTAGGGTATGGATTAGTTGAAGATGATTGAATAGTAGTAGAGAAAGAAGGATTAGGTGGGCTGGAAAATCCAGGTGGTGGAGAAGTGATGTGGTGAGATGGGGGTGGTTTAGGCTGGATCTGGGATTTTAGTTCTGAAATCACAGATTGCAGTTCTTCATGCTTAGAATTCATGGTTTGTTGAAGTACTTCCTGTCTTGCAGCAAAATGGAGCTCCATGGAGGAGAGTTTCTCCAAAATGTTGCTCAAGGGGTCTTCTAGAGGTGGGAGTGGTTGTTTAGGAGGCATAAGGAAGATGATGAAAGCACCAAATTGATAGGTTATGTCTATCAATGAGAAATTAAAAACAGATTAATAGTGAAGGAAACATAAAGATGAGCAATGCTCTAGATTTTTCATTTTTTTCATTTCTCTTCATCCAGCAGCCTCTTGGCTTAAATACAATAAGCAAACCCTAATTATGATGACAACCATACACTTGCCATCATCTTGATTAATAGATACTTTTTGAAAGGGAAATAAACTGAAATAGAATTACTTTTAATTGATAACATAATCAGCCATCCACTTAGGGGTGATAATAGTTCTTTTGGACCTAGTAGGCCCATTCGGCCTATCAATATCCTTTGAATCAATAGTATCTGCCTAGATGCTATATGATAAACTCTTATAACTAATTCAGATGCTTCCATTAAATCCCAATTTAACATTTTTCTTGATACTCTAGAAGGAAGTTCAAAGTTCCAAAGTTCATAATTTTTAATGTGATGAACCCATTATAGTTTTCATTTGACAGCTATTTCTTCTTTCAAAGGTGGTTCTACTTGCACACCAAGAATAATCATAATACACCTAATTTTTTTGAGCTTTATAACTATTGATAATCTATATTGAGATGAAAAAAGTGAAAATATCATTACTCTTTCATCACTTGCTATATATGCATGATTGGTTCGTGATATATTATTTTAGTTCTGTATAAGAAGATGTCATTTTTCTTGATTTTTTAAAAAGTTACTTAAAAAAGATGAGTAAAAAATGTAAGAGTCTCTCACTTAGTAAGTTATGAGGGGGTTAAATCGCCCCAAACTGCCCACGTTTTTGCAATACTACTAACGTCTGATGGTGGACTAGTCAATGCCATCCAACACACAGTTAGGAGTCTATATCATCTCCGGTGTTGGAGAGGCCAATACCTTCTAAGACGGTGACATGTGGCAAGACTAAAAATCAATGGTTATGATTTTATAGTTAAAATAAATTTAAATATGAGTTAAAAAATATTAAAAATCCCTAAATGTCTTCCTCATTTCCTTCCCTTCAACACTGAAGGTAATCTTCCACTGAAATCCTTGGCAAGTATGGATAGGGTAGTCACAATTGAGAATACTTCCATTTTAATTTAGTTAGAACCAAAAACAAAGAGTAAGTTGGATTAGCTTTTAAGATTAATTGAAGAAGGAAATATGAAGAGGGTAGAAGAACACTCAATGTTGGAGAAAAACTGAAGAAGAGTAGTTAAAAGAGTCAAAAGGAGAACATTTTTGGAAGTAGAAACTACATATAAGGTAGAGAACTGAGTAGCAAGATAAGTGTAAGAATTTGAAAAGGATTTTACAGGAATTTCACCATCACTACTGAAGGGAAAAAATGAGAAATAATTTTAGAGATTTTTATCTTTTTTAATTAAAATTTGAATTTACCTTTATTGTAAAATTATAATCAGATTTTTTTGTTTTGTCATGTATCACCATCTTGAAAGGTACTAGCATCTCTAGTACTACGGAGGATCCAAACTCCACAATTAGTAGGGTTGTCTAGATCTCTACCTTACCTTGAAGACAAGGCTACCATGTAAAGATAGTATACAGATAAATCTAAAAGAACCATTCACCTTCCCAAGAAACTCAAGAACTTTATTTGGAAAGTAAGCCAATGAGACTACCTAAGTAATATTTTAATATTTCTCTAATGCCTTAATACTTGTTGGCCGAAAGTACTATTTAGAATTCTAATGCCCAATTTGCTAGAAACTATGAGGAGCAAAAACAAACAATAGCAACAACTAAGATAACACAAGGGACGCCAAAATTTAACGTGGAAAACCTTCCCAATGTGAGAAGTAAGAACCACGGGCAAAGCCAGTCAATCAAGCTCCACTACAATCAAAATAGGAATACAAGATTGTCTCACAAATACAACACAGATCGTGCTTAACACCAAGGCATACAATAGAGCAACAAGCTTGAAAACGAGAACAACTAAGCAGAAGAAAAAACCAGAAAAACAACTATTGTAATAGCGCGTTTTATTCCACCTCAGGTGACTTATAACCGATCCAACCGTTCATAATGAAGTACCAAAAGTTGTGAACCTGATGTCCAAATTTCAGCACAATCTAACAGTAAACGAAAATGCAATTGTGAATTGCCCACATCTGCTATGAGTTCTTGCGGGTTGAGTTATCTTTTCTTCTCTCTTACTTTACTATTGCCTTTTTTCTCCCTAAATTAATTGCACACTCTTACCTCATCTGACCCCTCTCCACTAGGTTAAGTGAGACAAGTAGGTTTTGGCCAATTGGATCTTTATCCACTTAGGGAGGAAGCCCAAACCCAACAAATCTCCCCTCATAACTATTTGGAGATAATCGTCAAACTGATGATCTCCCCCTCTGTATCATTATCATCTTTATGAACCTTAGCCAATTCCAGCAACCTAACATCCAAAACATCACGTATTCATTGATACCTCACATCAATGTGTTTGGATCTAAAATGAAAAGTTGAATTCTTCCTAAGATGAATTGCACTTTGACTATCACAAAATAACAAATATTTTTCCTCGACAAAACCAAGCTCCTGCAAGAGTTTCTTTACTCAAATCAACTCCTTGCATGCTTCTATAACGGCAATAAGCTCTGCCTCATTAGTGGACAATGCAACACACTATTGCAACCTAGATTTCCAACGCAACAACCCACCCCGCAAACTTAATCAAGTAGCCTGAAGTGGACTTTCTGAAATCAATGTCTCCAGCCATATCAGTATCAATATAGCCCACAATAGTAGGTTTACCACCTCCAAAACAAAGCCTCAAACTGTAAGAATGAGATTGCAACTAAGAGGGGGGGTGAATTAGTTGTTGCAAATTGATGGCCAATTTTTCTGCAATATCAAAGTTAAAGTGCAGCGGAAATTGTATGCAGAAAAATATTGACTTTGAAAGGTAGAAATAAAACAAAGATAAGGAGAAGAGAGTACACAAGTGTTTTATACTAGTTCACCTTCTTGTCCACCGAAGTCCAGTACTCTTGACGCGCAAGAGATTCCTTTATCAAATATAATGAGTTGCAATTACAATTACCTTACACACTCATTTATATCTAATCCCTTGGAAAACCCTATTCCAAGTAACAACCTTAGTAAACACTATACCAAGTCACTCAACCCCTTTCTCTTCACACCCTTGTGAAAGAAAGTGAACTTTGCAAAAGTGAAGAATATACAATATTGGCTTGGATTGCCTTACAAGTGTATATGACAATTTCTAGAACTTGCAATCCAACAACAACTCTTATACTTAAGATAATAATGCTCTTTTTGAAAATATGAAATACACTTAGAAGCAACTTCAAAATAACTTTGAAAATTTGAGAGTAGGTTGCTTGAAAAGTGTAAGAAAAATCAGAAAGTGTGAGAGCTTTTTGAGAGTTTCAAATAAGAGTTTGTAATCTGAGTTGTATATGTTGTTGTATGTTGTGAAAGTGTTTCAATGTCTTTATATAGGCTTCCAATCAACCATAATACCTCTAGGTATGAGTAGGTTTCGTTTGGAATGAAAAGCAATCAGTTTGGAGTTAAACCTTTTCACTTGAAATCTGAAAACAAATACAACAACTCTCAGTAATCGATTACTGTAAGTGGGTAATCGATTACCCAACAATCATGTTAACAACTTTTTGAAATTTCACACAATGTAATCGATTACTTGATTTGAGTAATCGATTACTCAATGACACTGTTTGACAGCGTTGTGAATTTGCCTTAGTGTAATCGATTACCTTGTTTTCTAAAAATGGTAATCTGTTACTCCAAAGTCAGTAATGGATTACTTATAGCTGTTAGAGGTTTGAAAACTCTTTTCTCACTCATGTAACTTGTTACTCAAGTATGGTAACCCGTTACATGTTGGTTTTGAAAACTATTTTTATTCACACTTTGATTTTTCTGATTTTCTTGAAAACAATTTTGAGCATTATTAACTAAGTAAATAAATGAGTTGTAAGGATAGAAGTACCTAAGACTTAGACTCTAATTATTTGAAGCTTTGTCTTCGATAGTCTTTGTAGGTCTTCTTCCTTTCTTCTTTTTGTGATGTTGTTGTCTTCATCAAAACCGTGTCAATGTCAGGAGCAAGATCTTCTTCACAATCCCCCCTTTTTGATGATGACAAACCAATATCTTCTTGAAGGTGTAGTTTTCTGAGAGCAGCATACTAGATGATATATATTGACTTGTCTTGAGTATGCTCCCCCTATATGTATGCTCCCCCTTTCTTTTGAAGTTATGTGTCTGAAAGAATATTACAGAAAATACAATACTCCCAACTTTTCTCCCCTTTTTGACTTCATCAAAAAGAATAAAAGCCAAGAGTCTAGCACAATAGACATTTGTAGAGGGCATACAATATTTCATAGTATATGAAATTTCAAATAAGATAAACAAAATATAATAAAACCATGTATGAAACACAAAGTGAAAATAGTGCATAATAATGAAAATAACGATGTTCATATACTAAATCTAAAACAGCAGAAAATAAAAAGAAATAACTCAAACAATGTTTAAATCCACATAGAAAATGCACAACCATAATCATTACATAATCAGAAACCTAGACAAATATCTAAGACTCGGACTCAGAACTATCTTCATCAACATCCATGTTGCTCAACCTCGATAAAAGACGATGAAGTTCATAAGGGATTTGTTGGCTCTAGGTATCGAAAGCATCCATCCTTGTGGTGATGTAGCCTTGAAGAGAAACCAATCCATCCATAATCATCTAATTAGTGGGCATTGCAGCAGAGGAAGAAGATGGAGCATGAGACTCAGGCTGGTTTGGTGCAGTAGGTTCTGGTTCATCGGTAGGAGCAGTTTGGCGGTCGGTGCGATGCTTATAGGTTCGACGAGTGACAGGATCTATAACAAACCCCATCTTGTGGAAAACCTCAATATCAACCTTTATTTCATGAAGATTGAGGGCCACTTTTGTCTCACCATCTAAAGATACGCCGAAATGCTCAAAGATTTTTGTAATGAAGATTGCGTAGGGCAACGAACTTTGGGAGCCGCGAACATGCCACATTTGTTGCATTATCATCTTAGTCCAATTTATCTTGATGTTATACTTAATAGCATACATCAATTGGAGCTCTATGTCACTAATTTGCGAATGATTTGAAAATTTCGGCAAAATGATATAGGTAAGAAAATAATGAACCAAACGATCTTCCAACGTGAGATATCCAGCAGAGAGGATATCCCTGTTCCTTACAGTCTCACCAAGGCTTTGTTGTTTTCGCCTTTCTATTTCATCTTTAGAAATTCTACAAATAGAGAGATAGAATTTCTTGCGATCGTAATCGTCCCAATCACATATTAGGTTGAAACCAGTGTGGTCGCCTGTCATCGGTATATCATAGCAAATAGAACTAAAGGTTTTGATATCCAAAAACTATGTCTTTTCCCTTAACATAGGAAGTCATAAGATTTTTCCTAAAGTTCATGTTGCAATAAAATACACGAACAAGCTCAGGGTAGATATCGTTCGTTTCGCAGCAAAAGTTAACAAGTTTTTGTTGCCGCAAAAGGTATGGATATAGAAAATCTTCAAATTCAAAGTTTCCTATGTTACCGTATTTTGGAGTGAAAATGGCGCGTCCATGGAAATTTTCTTCGAAGACCTTCCTTTGAGCGTAGTTTGCAAGAAGCCTCGTCAAGTTCAATGGGTTGGACTTGGAAGATGATTCTCCTTGCTTAGACTTAGAAGTTCGTGGTCTCTTTGAAGAAGAATCCATTGTAGGTTTTGAAGGTTTAGGGTTTTGTTTTGGAAATTGAGGGTTTTTGATTGAGGCCACAAATCACGAAAATGAAGGTGTAGAAGTGTTTAAAATCAAGAATGTGATTACCACATAGTTTGTCTTTAACAAACTTCATCTTGGGTAAACCACATAGTTTGTCGTTTGGAATGAAACAAATCAGTTTTGAGTGAAACCTTTTCACTTTGAAATCTGAAAACTGATACAACAACCCCCAGTAATCGATTACAGCAAGTGAGTAATCGATTACCCAACTATCCTGTTAACAACTATTTTGAATTTCACACAATGTAATCGATTACTGGAATTGAGTAATCGATTACTCAAAGTTACTGTCCAGTAACTTTGTGAAATTGCCTTAGTGTAATTGATAAAAGCTCTTTATGTAACACCCTAAATTTATCCTCCTAAAGTTGAGGTAACAGTCCTGAAGAATGGGACATACTGCCAGATTCTCGCTTGAGCGAGAGGGTCTCGCCTAAGCGAGAGACTCAGTGTGTTAAATTTGAGAATTCTTGGAATCTCGCCAAAGTGAGAGAGTGGTCGCTTGAGCGAGAGAAGCCTTGGCAGGCTGTGAGATTCTCGTTTGAGCGAGAGAATCTCGCCCAGGCGAGAGGGTCCGTTTTTTGAAATTTAAAATGTCGTGGGCTTCTCGCCCAAGCGAGCCATTCTCGCCCGGGCGAGGCTGCGCAGCTATAAAAGTAAAAGAGGGGTTTCAAAAACCCTAATTTTCATTTTATTTCTCCTCCTTTCTCTCCCAACGGCGGCTCCACCCAAATGAACCAATCTCCCCTCCACTAAACATCAAAACTCATCAAAACCTCTTCCCATTACTTCTTGGTGGCACATTTGGGGAAATCTTAAAGGTGAAAAAGGAGCATTGGAGGTTGAAGGAGATGGAGGGAGATGTGGCTCTTTTGCAGAGCAACGGAGCTTACACAACCTAAGATGAGGGAGAAGACCATAGCGGTCTTAGAGTATTTCATTAGAGTCATCTTCTCCGATTTCCCTCAAGAATCGGAGAATGTTATCGAATAGAACCTCTCTTGGAAGTTTGTGGTCCATTTGAGAGTCTTCATCTTTCATGAAGAGGTATTAGCCACAAATATGAGTATAGATGTGTATGAAAACTCTTTAGTTAAACTAAGAGTGAAATACTCATTTATGGTAATACAATGTCATAAAAGATGGTTCTATCGTTAACGGTATGTATGTGTGATAACGATAAACGGTTGTATGAATGATGAGTAATATGTTATGAGTTGTTTATTGTGATAAAAAGATATGAGTATACTTATGAAAATGATTAAGTTGTGAGTCGCTTATTTGTTATAAACATATATGGGTATGTTTGTAATAATGATTTTGTGATGAGCGATTTATTGATGATAAATGGACATGATTATAATATGTGATGATGATGTTGTGAGTGGTTTGATTGTGGTAAGAAATGAGATGCATTATGTTTATGACATTGATGTGATATTTCGTGTTATGACGAAGTCTTAATGTGAGATTAACACAAGGGAAATGATTATATTGTGAGTTTTGTGTTGTTGTATGAAATGAGATGTGTTATAATGTATTTATAATTTTATTGAATCACCTTTGTGGTTTAGACTTGCCCTATGTGGTATTGAATCACCTTTGTGGTGTAGACTTACCCGATGTGGTATTGGATCACCTTTGTGGTGTAGACTTACCCGATGTGGTATTGGATCACCTTTGTGGTGTAGACTTACCCAATGTGGTATTGGATCACATTTGTGGTGTAGACTTACCCGATGTGATTTTGAATCACCTTTGTGGTGTAGACTTACCCGATGTGATATTGGATCACCTTTGTGGTGTAGACTTACCCGATGTGGTATTGGATCACCTTTGTAGTGTAGACTTACTCGATGTGGTATTGAATCACCGTTGTGGTGTAGACTTACCCGATGTGGTATTAGATCACCTTTGTGGTTTAGACTTACCTGATGTGGTATTGAATCACCTTTGTGGTGTAGACTTGCCCTATGTGGTATTGGCTCTTGGAGCAATGTATGATTAATTCCTTGTCTGTAGTATTGTTTTGGGAGTATTATGTTGCTTGGAAAAAGTATTTTAATGCTATGTAAGTATGGTATAGCATGAGTATAGCATTACCATTGTTTATCGAAAGGGATTACTATGTGGTGATCTTGATGAAGACTGGGTTGAATAAATGGTATGTTGTGTGGATTTGAATGAATTGTCTAAGTGAGACATGATGAGTATGCTAAATGGATATATGAACATTATGTGGTATAATGAATTGATTGGTATATGTTTAATATAATTGATGTTATAAGTTGTATCAGTTATAATACTTTAATGTTATTGCTCCATGTAATTACACGCTGCGGTCGCCGTAGTTGGTTCTTACTCCCTTTTGTCTCTTCTTGTATGTGTTGTGTATTTGAGTTCAGGTTGTGGCAATAGCGCATTGGACGCTTGCGGAGAATAGTACAGGATATGGTAGTTATTTTATGTAATTGATATGATATGTGATTAATGTATGTAATATCAGAATTATGTTGGATTAACTCTTTTGTAACATTGAACCTCTCATAAGAGTATAATGAAGTTGATTTAATGATTGTATTAAAAGTATTCTTTAAGAAATGATAATTGTATCGATTTTGTATGTGAAATGAAGTGTGATAACGTGCTTTTAAAGTAAGATGTATTTGGAGTATTTCAGCATTTTGAATTACGAATAGAATTAATATTTGTATTCACTCAAGTTTTCCAAATCGTTCAAGTAACGTCTTTTAAAAGTAATCACTTCACTTTCATAAATAAAGTTTAAATTTTTTGATTATGAAAATTGGGTCCTTACACTTTCAGTAATCGATTACCGTGTTTTCTCAAAATGGTAGTCTATTACTTCAAAGTCAGTAATGGATTACTTATAGCCGTTGGAGGATGGATAACTCTTTTCTCACTCACGTAACTTGTTACTCAAGTTCAGTAACCCGTTACATGTTGTTTTTGAAAATTATTTTTATTCACACTTAGAATTTTCCGATTTTCTTGAAAACATTTTTGAGCATTATTAACTAAGGTAATAAAGTAGTTGTAAGGATAGAAGTACCTAAAGACTTAGACTCTATATCTTGAAGCTTTGTCTTCGATAGTCTTGATAGGTCTTCTTCATTTCTTCTTTTTGTGATGTTGGTGTCTTCATCAAAACCGTGCCAAGGTTAGGAGCAAGATCTTCTTCACAAAACTTGTTTTACAAACCTGGTTAGAGTTGCTCACTTAGACTATAGGCTTTGTGAGAATCTTGTTCTTTGATTTGTAGTGGTTAATTCTGTATTAATCTGCGCAATTGTTAAGGTGCTTTTTACAACAAGTCAGGTATTTTCCCAAGAAGGGATTTGTCTCTAGGTTTAGAGAAGTGGTAGAAATCCTAGTTGTGGTTAGGTGATCAGTTTTCTTCATAAGCAAGGGTCTTGATTGAGAGTGAGAAGAGATTATGACTATACCTAAATCAGTGTTTTAAATTGTGGTTGTAGTCGTGATTGCGGTAACGGTTGTAGTTATTGCGATTGTGGTTATTATGGTCGTTGTGAAACGGGTTGTAGCCATTGCGGTGTTAATTATTTTGTGATTAAAATAATATTTTTGAATTTGATGCAGTATGATGTAGTCTGATGCGATCCAAATGTGATCTGATGCAGTTGCGATGGAGGCCGATGTTGCTGCATCATTATAATTCAAAGTTACATTACAATTAGTGTATTATAACCACATCATGTAATGCGGTCCACAATTTAAATCACTTGACTAATGCGAAAGAAGTAAGAGCATTGTCCACACTCCGTGATCATCATAATATAACATGCACCTCACAATAAAATTATAGCACTTGACGTCTTAAGTTGACTGTGATCAAGTTTAACCAATCCTCACTATACAAATTTTCTAGTCAAATACGAGCTCCCATGAATATTGGGATTACAAACTTGGTTTCAAGGTTTAGTAATTAAGTTCCAAGCCCATTATATATATGAGAGACCACACTAGGAGAAAGAAAAAAAAAAACTCTTGGAAGAACTAGGATTACAAGTATCAAATTAATCATATTCTAACGAGTAATAAACACAAACCATTTTATGTTTTTATAATTTTTTTCCTTAATTAGTTGTCATTTTCTTATTAGATTGATACATCAATGGACACCATATATTGTGATAGGTGATCTCTATTCGTTTAGGAAAGCATGCAACAAGTTCATGGTTATCTCACATCACAATTGTTTGTTGAATAAAGATCATTTATTCTACGAGTGCGTCCCCAAACCATATCCCGTCCACTAAAAATGTAACATTAAAAAATAACACAATTTTAATTTTATTTTCCACTAATTTTTTTAATAAGTGTCACATTGTATGTGATAAAAACAGGATTTGGGACACACTTTTCGATATATGATTTCTATTTGTTAGGGATTGTAGACATATCATTTTCTCTTTAAGTCAAGTCCGACGACAGAGATATGTTTATGGTCAACTGGTCAAGTCTATTAACCGACAACAAAAGTTTCTTTGATTTCGATTGATATGACTAAGAATTAGTGGTGTTTATGGTGCACCCTATTGTCTCATAAATCATAGTAAGTGATTAAAAATACTCCCACTATGACATAAGCTTTGTTAATAATGCTAATATTTGACAGAGTTTTTTACATTGAAAAAGTTAAGAAACAAACAACTAAAGAATAATTAAAAGATCCATCTACCACTAATGATAAGCCATTTAGGAATCTTATTGACAACCTGTAGAGATAAAGCATTTGGATTGGAATTTCCTTCGTCACGATTTGCACTGCTTCTCGACAATGACACTCTATAATAATATGACGATGGCCCAAGTTGAATATAAACTCTAAGTTGTGCTCCATAGCCAAGAATTATGTCAAGATAGGCAAACCCAACCCGCCTAACCCAATATATATATATATATATATATATATATATATATATATATATATATATATGAGGGAACACTACGCCAGATATGTAAATCAACAGCGCGCAATTTCAGGGATAAAACACCGTTTCCGGGTGCTGTCTATGTGAGTGAAGTAGTAGATGGTATGTTTTAACAGCGCTTATGCGGACGTTGTTGTATGTCATATATACAAGAACGTCCCATCCAACAAGCGCTGTTATATATGTACATGACTTTTAATAGGTCTTATCATGATTGGTGTTGATATGTCATCCTTAACAGCATTCATTTAACTGCACTCATATTAAATAAAGCAAGATCTTTTTCAGACATTTTATCAAACATATAAGAAACATCAATATAATAAGAATTAAATCAAACTATTGTGTGAACATGTTTCTGTTAACCATATGCAGTAATGAAAAGGACGAATGTGATGTAGATGACAAATTTATGATTTTCTACTCTCCCTTAACCGAATAAATAAGAGGACATAAATATACGGTCAAATTCAATATAATAAGAATGAATAAAAAATTACATAGAAAATATGGATGAAAAAATAATAACCAAATACAAGAAATACATACCGGTATTGCAAGTTTGGTAAATCAACAACAACTTCACGTAGATTCAAACTTGACATTTCCTGTAATATAAAATAAGAAGTTAACGCATAAGAATGTAAATGCAAGAAGAAAAAGTGGCTCAAAGAGAATGATTCACCTTATGCCCCAATAGAGAAAACGTGAGTTAATAACTTGCTTGAAGAGAGAAACTAAGAAAACAATAGTAAGAGCTGAATGATATGTGTATTATTGCTTGTGAGATTTTGTTTTTAAATCTTCAAAGATTCGCACATACTAAAAAAAATATATGACTTTTAACAGCGCTCTCTAAAAACACGCTGTTAAATGTGTGACTTTTCAGTTACTCTATCGTTATCAAAACACATTCACTATAAAACTTGTAAAATAATAAAGAAATAACAAAAATATTTTTTTTTTGAATTTCAGGGTGCACATTTCTAATGTGATGAGAAAATTTGGATAGAATGAATTTTTCTACCCCAAATGCATATATAATATGTCAAACTCTGATTAATGGTTCAAAAGTTATGTCAAAAATAGTGATACAACACCTTTAACAACATTTATTTATGCAAACTGCCGTTCATATGACACATTTAACAGCGCTTTTAATCAGAGCTTGACATATTATATATGCATCTGGGGTAGAAAAATTCATTCTATCCAAATTTTCTCACCACATTAGAAATGTGCACCCTGAAATTAAAAAAAAAACATTTTTACTATTTTTTTATTTTACAAGTTTTATATTGAATGTGTTTTTGATAATGTTAGAGTAACAACAACGCATATTGTAGTAAGTGTTGTATAAGATAACAAATCAACAACGAATATTGAAGAATGCGTTGTAGAATATATTTCATCAACAACGTAAACAAAAACAGACGCTGTTAAATATATTCTTTTTAACAGCGCAACAAAAAGGAGCGTTGTTAAAGAGGGCACATTCGCAATTGTGCTGTTTATGTTATATTCGCCTATCAATATTAACAACGATTTCTTAAAGATGCGCTGTCTATTTCCCCCGCTTCGAATTTAACAACATTATTCTAGGATGCGTTGTTGAAGAACCGCTTTTAAAGACGTTTTCTAGCGTAGAATCGATTATTCATTGCCCCTCGTGATTGTTGGGAAATAAGTCTCATATCACCTCTCATTGTCTCGGGAATGATTTAAATACATTTGGACTACTCCTCTCGTTGTCAATTGGTTTTGAGATAAAAAACATTAACATGATATCAGAGCTAGAACCCAACTTCTTTCTGGTTGTTATAGGCCAAAAGATACACTTTAGTTATGGGTAAAAGGTAACCTTTCTCCTGGTCCGACAGACTTATGTGGAAAGGTCGTGTTGAGAAATAAGTCTCATATCACTTACCTTATTGTCTCGAGATTGATTTAAATACCCATTGGACTAATACTCTTATTGCGAATTGGTTTTAGGATGAAACTTTAACACTAATCTCTAATAACACCACCCAATTATGTTAGGACCCACAATATAACTCCCATCTATATTAAGTTTGACATGGCTTGTATGACAATACCACTGGACTCGAGAAAGTAAAGGTGAATCACTCTTGAATCACTATATTGCACCGATCATTATAGTGAAGGTGAACATTATACACTACATGACCGATCTCCCATGTAGCAGTATCAATAATGGAGTTATTTCTCAACCTCGGAACCCACCGTAAAAAGTAAGTTGTGATGCTTCTTGGTGTTATTCATATACCAACTCTGCAAGGATGGTTTACCAATAAAAAAGCATCTTCAAACCCCAATTTATGTCAAACAAGAATAGAATTTCTAAGGCCTCTAAAGATGTGGAACAGATCTTCCATTCCACCATTACACCTAGAGCAATTAGTTGGGGATACTATCATTGAAACATAACAAGTTGGAAGGAAGAGCATCATGAAATGCAAGCCGACACATAAACTTCAATTTGTTCTGTACCTGTAATGTCCACACCCACCTTCAAGCAAATTGTTGTGGACAATTTTCCTTATCAAATTTGAGCCACCAATACCCAGAGCTCCTTTTGCATGGTTAGGGATGGCAAAAATACCCGGACCCGTGGGTACCCGTGAAAATATCCGCAACGGGTACCCGTAAAAATAGCTCATGGGTGAGAATGGATATCATGATACCCACCCTGCGGGTACCTGCACATATATTTTAATTAAATATTTTATATTTGGTTATTATTAATTTAACGTTATATTTGTTTATTTTATTATTACTTTATAATAAAATTTAGTAATGATACTATAATCATAAAATTATTATATACATGTCATATTATTTAAGTAAAAATTATTTTTATAGATTAATTATTGTAAAATATATACTCGTGCCCGCTCGTGCCCGTTGCCATCATGAGTATCCCATATCCCACAATGTTCGTTTGTGTAGCACCCGAAAATGTTATAATACATATTATATCCTTCAAATTGGTATCGATCTTAGGAGACAATATATTGAGATTCGTTAGGAATAGAGCACACTGCGGAAGCACAATATCGGATCAATTGAGAACTAAAGAGAAGAAAATAAAGTAGCAATAAAATAGCACACAAGATTTAACGTGGAAGTACCCCTCAGTTTGAGAGTTAAAAAACCACGGGCGCTCAAGAGCAAAATTCCACTAAGTAAAAAGGAGAGTACAACAAAGAACAATATTTTCTTTCACAAACACTCCCTCAAATGGAACAAGAATTCTCACCACAAAATCACTCACACAATAATAAAACAAACAAAAAACACTCAATGAGAAGTAATGTTGTGTTGCTGCAATTTGTGATGCACTTGTGTTTTGAATGCATTTGTGAGTTTGTAACAAATGCTATTTATAGGCAAAGCTTTAGCATTAAAAAAATACTCCAAGCATTTCTTAATGAGGAAGCTTTTGAAGATTGGTCAAGTCTACTTGCCTGACAAAACTTAGTAAGCAAGGATGTGATTTTGGCCACAAAATGAAATAAGTATATGTGGCCAAATTTCAAGCCACATATTCAACAATCTCCACCTTGGCTTGAATTCGGTAAGTTGTTCATCGCCAAATAAAGCCCGAAGGGCGCTCAAGTGCTGTAGAGACCAACCAAGTCCAAAAAGTTTTGGAACTTGGTATTTGGAAGTGGCTTGGTAAGCATATCTGTTGGATTCTCTGATGTGTGAATCTTCTCCACCATTATTTCACCAACAGTAACAATATATCGGATGAAGTGACGTTTCACATCAATGTGTTTGGTCTTGTCATGATAATGATTATTCTTGGTCAAATGAATAGCACTTTGACTGTCACAAAATACTGTAAGAACACTTTGTGCTAAACCAAGTTCATTTACCAAACCTCGAAGCCAAATAGCCTCCTTCACACCCTCTGTTTCTGAAATATACTCTGCTTCAGTTGTAGATAATGCAGCAATGGACTGAAGAGTAGCTTTCCAGCTGATAGCACTATTACAGAGAGTAAAGATGTAACCAGAAAGAGATCTCCTTCTGTCATTGTCACCAGCATAATTTGAATCAACATAACCTACAACATCATCGGTTGTAGCCTTGCTTCTGTCAAATACCAAACCAATGCCCGAAGTACCTTTAGATACTGAAAAATCCACTTTACAGCACTCCAGTGATCATTGCTAGGATTATGCATATATCGACTCACCATACTAGCAGCATATGCTAAATCTGGTCTAGTGCACACCATAGCGTACATAAGACTACCAACTGCACTAGCGTAAGGAACATGTGACATACGCTCCACCTCCTCCTCTGTATGTGGGCAAAGATATGAAGATAACTTGAAATGTGAAGCAAGTGGAGTAGAATCAGGTTTGCAATCATTCATGCTAAACCTTTCAAGCACTCTCTCAATATACTTTTGTTGAGATAAAAATAGTTTACCAGCTTGACGATCCCTGTGAATCTCCATACCAAGAATTTTCTTGGCTGCACCTAATTCTTTCATCTCAAACTCATTATTATGTTGAGTTTTCAATTTCCTGATCAAAGACTTTTCACGTTAAGCAATTAACATATCATCAAGATAAAGTAACAAGTATATGAAAGATCCATCTGGAAATTTTTGGAAATAAATACAGTCTTCAAATTGATTCCTGTAATAACATTGCCCAATCATGAAATAGTCAAACTTCTTGTACCACTGCCTTGGAGCTTGTTTAAGGCCATATAAAGATTTCTTCAATCGGCAAACAAGATGCTCCTTATCAGGAATAATAAATCCCTCGGGTTGCTCCATGTAAATTTCCTCTTCCAACTCTACATGTAGAAAAGCTGCCTTTACATCAAGTTGCTCTAACTCCAAATCAAATAAAGCAACAAAAGCAAGCAAAACACAAATGGAAGTTTGACGAACAACAAGTGAGAATATCTCATTAAAATCAATACCTTCCTTTTGATTGAAGCCTTTAACAACTAGTCTTGCTTTGCATCTTGGATCTTCAACCCCGGGAATGTCATCTTTCTTCTTATAGATCCATTTACATCTCAATGGACGTTTGCCTTTGGAAAGCTTTGTCAAAGCCCAAGTACCATTCTTATGAAGACTTTCCATTTCTTCATTCATAGCCACTAGCAACTGTGAAGAATCAGCACAAGAAACAGCTTCTCTATAGCTGGCAGGTTCAACACTATCATTTACCTCTTGTGCCACTTACAATGCATAAGCAATTAAATTATCACCATCAGTGTACCTAGTTGGTCTTTTAATTAGTCTTCTAGCTCCGTCTCGGGAAATACATTAATCATCTTCTTGTTGATGAATAGGAGAAGTGATATTGTCATCACAATCAACATAATGATCATTAATGTTTGATTCATTTGTAGAGGAAGATGGAACATCAACATTAGGAGCTGCAGAATTTACAATCAACTCCACCTTCTCGCTAGTACCCTGCAGATTACTTGTACTAGTAGAAGAAGACACAACATATTGTTTTCCAGAAGATAATAATACATTCTCATTAAATGTCACATCTCTACTGAGAATTAACTTTCGTGACTTTGAATCAGAACACCATAAGCGATATCCCTTAGACTCAGATGCATAACCAAGAAATATGCACTCAACAGCTCTTGGAGCTAATTTACCATCATTAACATGTGCATAAGCAGGGCATCCAAATATTCTTAAATTAGAATAATCAACAGGATTACCTGACCAAATTTCTTCTGGAATTTTGAAGTCAAGTGCCGAATGTGGAGAGCGGTTGACCAAGTAACAAGTAGTAGATGTTGCCTCAGCCCAAAGTTCACGCCGATGCCATAACCCAGCATTTGAGAGCATACAACGAGCTCTCTCAAGTAGAGTCATATTCATCCGTTCTGCAACACCATTTTGCTGGGGACTCCTTGGAATGGTTTTGTGTCTAGCAATACCATGATTTGTGCAGAACTCATTAAATTCACCATTACAGAACTCTAACCCATTGTCTGTTCTGAGCTTTTTCACCTTTTTCCCTATTTGGGTTTCAATAAGAGTTTTCCACTTTTTGAAAGTGGAGAAAGTTTCATTTTTATGCCGCAAAAAATAAACCCAAACCTTGCGAGAAAAATCATCAATAATAGTCATCATATAGCGGCATGCTCCATGGGAAGGAACTTTAGAAGGCCCCCAAAGGTCAGAATGAATATAATCAAGAATACCTTTGGTACGGTGAGTTGCTGTACATAAACTAACCTTTTTCTGTTTCCCAAAAACACAATGTTTTCAAAACTCCAACTTACCGATGCCATGTTTACCAAGATGACCTTGCTTGCTCAGAAGGTGTATGCCTTTTTCACTCATATGGCCCAGACGCATGTGCCATAATTTGGTGACATCATTATCAGGCATTGAAGAAGATACAGCTGCTGAACCTGTCACAACAGAGCCTTGCAAGACATATAAGCTACCAACTCGGTTAGCCTTTAATAATACCAGAGCACCTTTTGATACTTTTAGAACACCACCTTCAGCTGAATACCTGCACCCGAGAGACTCTAGGGTGCCAAGAGAAATTAAGTTCTGCTTCAAATCTGGAATATAGCGGACATCGGCCAAAGTTCTGACAGCACCATCATGAGTCTTGATCTGAACTGTACCTATTCTTGCAACCTTGCATTGTGTATCATTTCCCATCAAAACAACACCACTGTCAACATGTTCAAAAGTGGTGAATAAGTCCTTATAATGACACATATGAAAAGTACATCCAGAATCAAGAATCCATTCTATTTTACTCATCTTATTAGAAGAGACAACAGATAAGAGAACATCACCGCCAGAGTCGGCTTCAATATTAGCAGCTTCAGGGGATTGTTGATATTTTCCTCTTTCTTGTTTTTCCTGCTTTTTCTTCAAGATGAAGCAATCAGGAATATCATGTCCTGGTTTCTTGCAATAGCGATAGGTTTTGTTGGATTTGCGGCCTCTGGATTTGGATCTGAACTTTTTATAACTGGTACTCCCCTTTTCTTGAGTTCTACCTCGAATACTTAAGCCCTCACCCTTGTCCACATAATTAACTTCAAGATCAAACTTTTCTTTGGATAATAAATTAGATTTAACATCTTCAAAGGATAAGGAATCATTATTTCCATACAACATGATTTCTTTGAAGTGTTTATAGGTAGAAGGTAAAGAGACAACCAACAAAACAACTTTGTCTTCATCTTCAATATTGATATCAATATTTTGCAGATCCATAATAATTGAGTTAAAATCATCAAGATGAATTTGAATAGGAGTACCTTCAACCATATGAAATGTATATAACTTTTCTTTGAGACAAAGCTTGTTTGCGAGGCTATTGGTCATGTATAAGGTTTCTAATTTCAACCAAAAAGCCGCAGCGGTTTCTTCATTAGCAACTTCACGAAGAACCTCCTTGGACAAACAAAGTTGGATTGTTGAAAGCGCCTCTTCGTCCAACTCGTCCCATTGGTCATCAGTCATAGAAGCTGGTTTCTTTGATTTCCCATCTAAAGCTTTCTTTAATCCGCTCTGGATAAGAATGGCCCTCATTTGGACTCGCCAAATAGAAAAGCTAATATTGCCATCAAACTTCTCAATGTCAAATTTAGACATTTTGTAATTCTCAATTGAGTAATAGCTCTGATGCCACTTGTTAGGAATAGAGCACAATGCGAAAACACAAGATCGGATCAATTGAGAACTAAAGAGAAGTAAATAAAGTAGCAATAAAATAACACACAAGATTTAACGTGGAAAACCCCCCTCAGTGTGAGAGTTAAAAAACTACGGGCGCTCAAGAGAAAAATTCTACTACGTAAAAAGGAGAGTACAACAAAGAACAACATTTTCTCTCACAAATACTCTCTCAAATGGAACAAGAATTCTCACCACAAAATCACTCACACAATAATAAAACAAACAAAAAACACTCAATGAGAAGTAATGTTGTGTTGCTGCAATTTATGATGCACTTGTGTTTTGAATGCATTTGTGAGTTTGTAACAAATGCTATTTATAGGAAAAGCTTTAGCATTAAAAAATACTCCAAGCATTTCTTAATGAGGAAGCTTTTGAAGATTGGCCAATTCTACTTGCGTGACAAAACTTAGTTAGCAAGGATGTGATTTTGGCCACAAAATGAAATAAGTATATGTGGCCAAATTTCAAGCCACATATTCAACAGGATTCCATGAAACCTCACTCTAAAGATCTTTCCCACACAATGAAGTATCATAAATATGAACATAATTCACCAAGTTTCAAATTTTATCAAACCTAATCCAATTATCAAACCAGTAGAACTTATCACCACAGTGCAAATGTAAGGTAAACCTTGCATGAGTGTGTGGGCTACCATTGTGAAAACAACATGGAAGTTTCATCAAGATACTTATCCTTCACAACTTTGTACCACAACTTTTCGCTATCCACAATATTATTTTAGCTTAAATATGCCAAGTAAGAAAATGTTAGATGTTCATGCTTCCCGAATCCCAAGACCACGATCATGTTTGTGCTTTATCAGACCATCCCATCTCACCAAGTTTAGATTACATTTATTCATATCTATTAGAACACCAAACTTCCAGGCTATGTTGCAGAACCAGCTTTCGAAGAAAGAAGAAAAGAATATATTGAAGACAGAGATTGAGATAAAAGTGAGAGAGAAAAAGGTTGAATGATACTTCTCTATTTCATGATATTAACACTGTTTCACAAACCTTCTATTAATAGAAGTCTACTAACTACCACAACTAACAACAACAAACTGACTTTCTAATTTTTGAATTACACAACATTTTAACACCCCCCCCCCCCCCTTAATTCAAATATTCATCTAGATCAACTAAACTTTACAATTTAAATCTTCAATCAAACACACAAGTCCTTCAAGCTATGAATTCCTATCTTCAACCTTAGCTCTTTGAACCTATCAACCTTTAAGGCTTTTGTCAAGATATCAGCTAATTGTACTTCTGTTTTGCAATGAGTCGATTTGATCTTCCCTTCTTCTACTTGATGCCTTATGTAATGATACTTTGTCTCTATATGTTTACTTCTACCATGAGAAACTGGGTTCTTTGCCAAATCAATAGCTGATTTGTTATCAACCAGAAGTTCTATGCTTGTCTCTTCCATGATCCCAAGCTCAAGCAACAAAGAGGATAGCCATGAAGCTTGGCAAGCTGCAGAACAGGCAGCTATGTATTTTGCCTCACAAGTTGATAGAGCTACCACATCTTGTTTCTTGGAACACCATGAAATTGGAGCTCCTGCAACTATGAAAATGTATCCCATGGTGCTCTTTCTAAGCAATATGTCTCCACACCAATCAGAATCAAAGTAAGCCATGAGTTGTGCCTTGTGTTTTTCACTCTGATTTGGAAAGATGATGCCAAAATCAAGTGTACCTCTCAAGTATTTTAGAACTCTCTTAGCTGCAAGCATGTGTGAGTGTTTTGGCTTGCACATGAATCTACTAGCCACACCTGCACTAAATGAGATCTCTGGTCTTGTGTGACACAAATATCTCAAACTTCCCAGCATCTGCCTGAAGATTATTGCTTCTGCAGCATCTTCTTCATCACATGTTGAACTTGTAGCTTCTTCATCACATCTTCTTCATCATATTCATTTCAGATGGAGTTTATGTGGAATTGCAGCTCATCATGTTGAACTTGTTTAGTACCTCAAGCAAGTACTTCCTTTGATGCATGAATAAACCCTTCTTAGTGTGCTGAAATTCCAGACCAAGGAAGTATGAGAGTCTTCCTAAATCTGTCATTTCAAATTCCTTTTTTAGGCTGGTTTTCAACTCTTCAATAGCCTTAGGACTGCTTCTAGTGATTAGCAGGTCATCCACATATAAGCAAATGAGTAGAGCTTCCTTATTCTGGTTTGTAGACTTGATGTACACACCATATTCTACCTTGCATTTCTGAAAACTAGAGTTGGATAGAAACTTATCAATCCTCTTGTTCCATGCTCTAGGTGCCTGCTTCAATCCATAGAGTGCTTTTCTCAATCTAAGCACTTTGTGTTCACTTCCTTTGCATAGAAAACCAGGTGGTTGAGAGACATACACCACTTCTTCCAATGGACCATTTAGGAAAGCTGATTTAACATCCAGCTGCCATAAACTCCAACTGTTCCAAGTAGCTAGAGACACAATGAGTCTTATTGTTTCAAGCCTAGCTACTGGAGCAAAAACCTCAGAATAATCAAGTCCTTCCTTCTGCACAAAACCTCTAGCCACAAGCCTTGCTTTGTGCTTTTCTATGGTGCCATCTGGTTTCAATTTAACCTTGAAACCCCATTTAACTGATATTGGCTTCTTTCCATCTGGTAAGTCCACTAACTCCCAAGTGTTGTTCTTTTCTATGGACTTGATTTCTTCCATCATAGCTGTTCTCCAAGTGTTGCTAGTCACTGCTTCATCAAAGCTTATGGTTTCTGAGTCAGCAAATAAAGCCATATGCTACACTATATCTCCTTCTTGATTGACTGCATCATCAGTATGCATCTCATAATCAGATAACCAGGTTGGTGGATTTCTTGCTCTATTTGTTCTGCTTCTTTGTTGAGGAGAATAATCTGCCTCTGCTCTTCTCTCATTAACTTCTGCATAGCTTGGTTCCCAATCAAGGTTGATTGTTGTTGAAGCAGTGTTGATATGTTTTGACTCTTTCCAAGAATGTAGCTCATCAAATTGCACATCCCTACTAAACATCACTTGCTTGGTCTCAGGATTATACAATTTGTAAGAGCCTGTTGAGTTGTAGCCTAAGAATATCGTAGTTTCAGCCTTGTTGTCAAGCTTCTTCCTCTTTTGATCTGGTATGTGTCTAAAGCAGAGAGATCCAAATATTCTTAAGTGCTTCACTGATGGTTTGATCCCTGACCATGCTTCTTCAGGAACTTGGCCATCTAGCTTCTTGGTAGGACATCTGTTTAGTGTGTAGGGTGCAGTTGCTGCTGCTTCTCCCCAGAACTCATGTGACAAATCCTTGCTTTTCAACATGCTTCTAACCATATTAAGGATAGTTCTGTTTCTTCTTTCAGCTATTCCATTGTGCTGAGGTGTGTAGGGGGCTGTTACCTCATGCACAATTCCATGTGTTTTGCAAAAATCTTCAAATTATTTTGAAGTGAACTCTCCTCCACCATCAGTTCTCAAAATCTTGATGCATTTTGTAACGCCCCGAAAATTACTTCAATAATCTTGCTTGAAAATGGGTAAAATTTTTTTTTTTTTTTGAATAAAGGAGCCATAAAAATTTATGTCCTTATCTTCGTTTCATTTTCGGAACATCACTTAAGTAACATACCATGCGGAAAATCACAACCATTACTTAATGGTAACTAGAAAAACTCAATATAACTTTGAATCATACTTCATTAGAAAATGTTGGTACAGGTACAAGGCGGAATCCTAATCGTCGCCCAAATAAAAACTACTACAAAATAAATTCCCTACACAGGTACACTAATCAAAAGTACCAGGGCCTGTATAGGTATAACAGATTCCCTCAATCCTCCATGCCCCCTCCTGGGACATCGAAAAGTGGTAACTCTGAATCCCGATCGAACGATCCATCTGAACAAACGCGGATAGAAGACAAAAAAGAAAGAAGAGAGGGAGTAAAACATCTAATGAAAAACTTATCATTGACGTCGTGGAATTACACAGAATAATACACCAAGACAACACATGAGTACATATATATCATGTAATTATACAAGAACATAAAAACAATGAATGAAATATAAAACTCGAGGATTTAGAAACAATATCGAAGAATATCATGTATGCAATGCGATGCATGAGTCCACCATCCTTACTCCTTTATCCTCCCAATAACTATTCGGAAATAACCGAGAGTACAGGTCCCATAACAAGCCGACTTGAACGCACCAAAATATTCCTCGCAAGGATATATGATCGATCTGTTCCAAAGAACTGTCCATTTCAGGACGGTATCATATCAAACACTTTCTGGGCATCCCTCTCATCGATCCTGATTGCAAAGAGGGGTTGTCAGAGATCATCTAGTTTGCGCTGTGAGAACTGTCCGGTCCAACAAAATACCTCATCCAGGAATACAAGGGACTCGTCTCACCTAGACTCACTCTCAAGACTTTGCTGACGAATCACCGCCATCGCCGTCCCTCTCAACATCTCGGGGCTCGTTCGTCTCCCGTAAATTTCCTCTCCACTACTTCATTATTCATAATGAGTATGCACACTAACCAAGGTTAGCCAATTAAATCTTTTAATCATTCTTTTAAATGATCGGCCCAACCTAAGACATCTCCCAAAGGAATGCTTCTAGTGGGTCCCGATCTTAACACATATAACAAAAAGAGAGAATAATTTCGGCACCACTACGAACCATCGCTGAATTATCCTGGACGGCTCCTCTAGCCAAGCCTCTTACGGTCAAATAATCTCGCTGCGTGGGCATAATATCACACCCTCGGCCTCGCCTTTAACAAAGCAAATCCTTACTTTTATTACTTTTAAGAATTTCATATAGTTGTTTACCTTTACAAATTCTTGATGGCAAATATGCCATTGGGCTCTCGTATATATGAGAGTTATCATTTCGACGACTTAAAAAGAAGTCATGTCTGTATGGAGCCTGCTCGCTCAAGCGAGAGCTGTCTTGCTCAAGCGAGATGCTTCCATTTTTGAGGCATTTGTGGCTTAAGCGAGAGCTGTCTTGCTTAAGCGAGAAACAATCAGTTTTCTTGGTGCCTATTTTAGCTCAAGCGAGAGCTGTCTCGCCTCGAGCTAAAACACTCGTTTTCTCTATACACTTCTCGTTCAATCGAGAGTTGTCTCGGTCAAGCGAGAAGAACCTAAATATCATTTTAATTTCTTTTCTCAAGGAAAATATTTCTCATTTATATCAAATGTTTTTAAACCTTGAATTTCAAAATTATCACATACATATCATTCCCATAATAATCATTCAAACATTATAATTCAAGAGTAAACATGATATTTGCATATATAAACATAACATAAATCGGTATAAGAAATATTGCTGTACTTAATCCAAACAAACATGCAATTGATTAAGTACAAGCTTTCTTAATACCCAGGGCAACTCCAAACTTGTGAGGGAGTTTGGAGGTCCTGATGCATATTCGGACACCACTGTGTCGCGATGTTTTCTCCCTCACCTGAGTGTGTCGGGTTGTTAGGTTCTCTGTTTGTAGGTGAGCTTACTTGACCCGTTCTCCTCTCGAAATCTTTATTATGCCAAAATAACGTTAATTAGTTAAATGACGATAATTATTATACTTACGAAATAACTTTTTACGCGAAGATAAAACTTCCGATTTAAAATGAATTTAATTGCTTTCGTCCATCCAATTCAAGGTTGAATATCCTTGAATCATCATTTGTTATCGAAAGTCTTACAATCAAATAATACTTTTTAAAGTAAAATCTTCAATAAAACTTATACCGAAATTATGTCGTAATCCGTGGATATACACCAGGCTAGTTCCCAGGAAAGAGAGGTGGGTCATAAAGACACCCTTAAATACCAAATCTTTCCTTAGACAGAACCTTTCTAGACATGTATTCTCACTTCATTTATGTCGTAATCCGTGGATATACACCAGGCTAGTTCCCAGGAAAGAGAGGTGGGTCATAAAGACACCCTTAAATACCAAGTCTTTCCTTAGACAGAACCTTTCTAGACATGTATTCCCACTTCATTTTATTTTTCCGATAATTCATAAATCTTATTTTTTGTAAGTAAAACATTTTTACTAAAACTAACCTTTTTATTTTTTTTAAGTAAATCTTACCATTTTAAAGTAAGTTCACTTAACTAAGATTCAACATTTTTAAATCATTTTACCATCTAAGACTTCATAACACTTTAAGTTTATAAAGTCAAGACTTTTAGGTAACTCTCACTATTTCAAGTATACTACTAAAACAAATTTTCATGACATCTTAACACCTCCTAATTTTTTAGGAAAAAAACTTCAAGGGTTAGTAAGTGTTATTTTCATAGTCATGAAAAAGAATGGCTCTTAATTTAATATTTTACATTTAAACATCTTTTAGTTATTCTTACCACTTTAAAGTAAGTCAACTAAAATAAATACAACAATTTCTATGAACATCTTAACACCTCCTAATATTTTAGGAAAAACCTCAAGGGTTAGTAAGTGTTATTTTCATAGTCATGAAAAAGAATTATAATGTAAGACTTTCTACTACTTTAATATCTAAAACTTCATAACACTTTAAGTTTATGAAGTCAAGACTTTAATAAATCATCTTTTATCCCAAATCATTATTTTAACTTGGGAATCAAAGAGTAAAATATGTAAACCACTTTTAAAACATAATACTATCTAAAAATGAAATATTTTTAACAACTCATCAACATCATAAACTTTCAAGAATAAAATACAAACTTTTTCCTAAACACATTAAAGGTTCCTTTGATGTTAAAATCATCACCTTTAAACATATTCAAATACTAACAATAATGTATAATATTTCCAAATAAATAACTCATCTAACCTTGTCCAAAGATATAGTTTTTCCATCTAAGAACAAGGAAGAAATTTCAAGATTTACAAAAGTCAAAAACTACATAAAGGTTCATATGATTTTATTATCATCCCCTTTAGTTATGCTTTCATAAAATACTTAAAGAACAAATATAAACTCTACTTTATGAACAAAATAATAAAAGCTCATAACTTTCTATGAAGTATGAGAAGAAGATGAAGAAGATAAAATAAAAGACTACCTTAGTTTGTATAAGGAATTTAGTGTAAAAATGAGAGGATGGGGTGAGGTATTTATAGGAGAGCCTCACCCTCATCAAATCAGAAAATTTAATGCAAAGTAAGTAGCTTTAGACTAGCATAGGTGATGTGTCTAATGGTGGTGGAGTGAGAGGATTTGTTGAGTGTTTTAGGGGTTTTGGAAGCTTTTGCATTACTTGTATAACAAGTAAGTGGTTCATGCAATGATGACTTCCAACTTTATTGATATGATGTAATTTCCCAATAAATGTCGTGTCCGAACATCTTCGGATAATTTCGTCCGAAAATATACAATCTCCCGATTTTGGTTTACGGTTAGAACTTCGAAACACAGAATTTGGAGTGAAAATATTTAGAAATGCGTTCTGAATGAACTTGATGTCTATCTTAACTCAAAATAATATTTCGAAACCAATGGTGCAATCGGAATTCGATTCCGAGTTACGGAACTCAAAAACACGTTATTGGGCCGAATTCGGGCTATTTGGGCCCGACGACAATTCAAAAATATTTCGTCACATAAAATTACGAAAATTTACCATAAAATAGGAAATCACAAAACAAGACTAATATTAAAATATGGCTTAGCCTAAATCCACACTGATTAATTTCTACAATTAATCGTTGATAAAATAAATAGTTAATAAAAACTCAAAAATTTATAATTCCAAATTAGATAATTCGTGGTGTTACAATCCTCCCCCCCTTAAAAAAAATTTCGTCCTCGAAAATGTATCGTACCTCTTATTCAAAAAGGTAGGGGTAAGCTTCTTTGATGGAGTCTTCGACTTCCCATGACGCATCTTCTCCATTAGCTTGACTCCAAATTACTTTAACTAAAGCAATCTCCTTGCCTCGCAACGTCTTCACACTGCGATCCTCAATTCTCAAGGGCATAGTTTCAAAAGTGAGATTATCCTTTAGCTGGATTAAATCGGGTACAATGATGTGCGACGGGTCACTAATGTATTTTCTAAGTTGAGACACATGGAAAACATTATGTAGGTTTGACAGTAAAGGTGGCAAGGCTATCTGGTAAGCTACTGGTCCGACTTTTCTAAGGATTTGGTATGGTCCTATGAATTTAGGGGTAAGCTTACGGGCTTTAAGCACTCTGCCAATACCAGTCGTTGGAACCACCCTCATGAACACATGATCTCCTTCTTCAAAACTGAGAGGGTTCCTCCTTTTATCATAATAGCTCTTCTGCCTACTCTGAGCTGTCTTCATGTTTTCTCTTATCATTTTGATCTTTTCCGTCGTTTGTTGAACCACATCGGGTCCTAGTATCAAATTCTCCCCTGTTTCAAACCAGCATAATGGTGTTCTGCATTTTCTTCCGTAAAGAGCTTCATACGGCGCCATGCCGATACTCGAATGGAAGCTGTTGTTGTAGGTGAACTCTATTAAATGCAAGTAGTCCGCCCAACCTCCAGAGTGTTCAAGCACACATGCTCTCAGCAGGTCTTCCAAAGATTGGATAGTCCGCTCAGATTGGCCATCCGTCTGCGGGTGGTAAGCTGAACTCATACTTAGTTTGGTACCCAAGGCTGTTTGCAAACCATTCCACAATTTCGAAGTGAAACGTGGGTCTCTATCCGAGATGATATTTGTAGGAATACCATGCAATCGGACAATCTCTTTGATGTACAATTCTGCTAGCCTTTCCAATGAGTATTTCATATTGATTGGTAGAAAGTGAGCTGTCTTCGTCAAACGATCCACTATCACCCAAACTGCATCATAACCTTTCGGAGTTCGAGGAAATCCACTCACAAAATCCATTGCAATGCTATCCCATTTCCACACGGGAATATCCAAAGGTTGAAGTTCTCCTCCGGGTCTCTTGTGCTCAATCTTTGCCTTCTGACATGTTAAGCAGCGCGAGACATACTCGGCTACTTCTTTCTTCATACCGAACCACCAGAACATCTTCTTCAAATCTTGATACATCTTGGTAGCTCCAGGGTGAATACTTAGTTTGCTCTTATGGGCTTCGTCCAAGATCGCCATTTTCAAATCGGGGTCTCTTGGCACACAGACTCGGTTCTTGCATCTCAGTACTCCATCGGTTCCTTCTTGAAATTCTGGGACTCTCCCTTCAGCCAACAAGGTTCTCTTCTCTTGCAGTTCTAGATCAGAACTTTGCAAACCTTTTAGTTGTTCCAGAAATTCATTTGTTACTGTAAGCATACCTAAGGTCAAACTCTTAGGTTTTACTTGCAGTGCGAGACCTAAATCCATGAAATCTTCAATCAATTCCATCTCTCTGACCATCATGGTTGACATATGTAGGGACTTTCTACTCAAAGCATCAGCCACCACATTAGCTTTCCCAGGATGGTATTGGAGATCAAAGTCATAGTCCTTTAGAAATTCAATCCACCTTCTCTGTCTCATGTTCAACTCCTTCTGATCAAATAGATACTTCAAACTTTTGTGATCACTAAAGACTTCAAATCTTACTCCATAAAGATGATGCCTCCAGATCTTAAGAGCAAATACGATCGCAGCCAACTCCAAGTCATGCGTCGGATAATTCTTCTCATGTGTCTTTAGTTGTCTTGAAGCATAAGCTACCACCTTTTGTTGTTGCATCAACACGCAACCCAGACCCTGTTTAGACGCGTCACAGTACACGTTGTAGTTCTCCTTCGGGTCTGGTAGAATCAACACAGGTGCTGTAGTCAATCTCTTCTTCAATTCTTGAAAGTTTTCCTCACACTTCGCTGTCCAGACGAAAGCCTTGTCTTTCCTTGTTAACGTAGTTAGTGGCAATGCCAACTTCGAAAATCCTTCAATGAACTTCCGATAGTATCCTGCTAAACCGAGGAAGCTTCTGATTTCTGTTACGGATTTTGGAGAATTCCATTCCATCACCGTTTCTACTTTGGCCGGGTCGACAGCGATTCCTTTGCTTGATATTACATGCCCGAGAAAATTCACCGATTCTAACCAAAATTCGCATTTCGAAAGTTTGGCATATAGTTGGTTGTCCTTTAACACCTGCAACACCATTCTCAGATGTTTCGCATGTTCCTCCTGATATTTCGAATAAATCAAGATATCATCGATAAATACGACCACAAATGCGTCGAGGTATGGATGAAAAATGCGATTCATGTAATCCATGAACACTGCAGGAGCATTGGTTACACCAAATGGCATTACAAGGTATTCGTAATGGCCATAACGCGTCCGAAAAGCTGTCTTCGGAATGTCTTCCGACTTTACGCGTATTTGATGATACCCAGATCGAAGGTCGATCTTTGAAAACACTGTAGCTCCTCTCAATTGATCCATCAAGTCGTCAATTCTCGGTAATGGGTACTTGTTCTTGATGGTGACCTTGTTCAACTGTCGATAGTCAGTGCATAACCGCATACTACCATCCTTCTTCTTCACGAATAACACTGGAGCACCCCATGGTGAAACACTAGGTCTGACAAACTGTTTCTGTAGCAAGTCTTCCAATTGCTTCTTCAACTCCGTTAACTCCAACGGTGCCATTCTGTATGGAGCTATAGAGATCGGTCCAGTTCCAGGAACTAAATCGATAGCAAACTCTATCTCCCTTACCGGGGGTAAGCCAGGAATATCATCCGGAAAAACTTCGGAGAAATCCCTAACTATGGGTAGATTCTGAATCTCTTCTCCATCTTTCTTTTCTAACGATGCCAGCAACATAAATACTTGAGCTCCATCTTTCAAGAGTTCCTTTATTTGATTGGCAGTGGTGCTTTGGGTGTCATAACAAGATTCAATGGGGTCTTTGGGGTCACTAAAGATCACTGTTTTGTTAAAGTAGTTCAGAAGAACATGGTTGTTAGACAACCAGTCCATCCCTAAGATGATATCTAGGTTGGATAAGGGTAGACATATCAGGTCTACTACAAAGGTTCTTTCCTCTAAAGTTATGGAACATTGAGAACACATAGTTGACACTATGACAGGTTCATTTGTGGGTGTGGATACAATTAGGTCATAGGATAAGGACACTATAGGCAATGTTAATCGGTTGACAACATCATTAGATATGAAAGAATGGGTCGCACCCGAATCAAACAGCACAGATAAAGAAATCTCATTAATACGACATGTACCTTGTATGAGATCTTTGTTGCCCTCGATCTCAGTTCCGCTCATGGTGAACACCCTTCCTTTGGCCTTAGGTCTTTCTGCTTGAACAGTATTCACCTCTTCCATTTTCAGCTTAGGGCACTTCGGCTTGATGTGTCCAGGTTGATTGCAGTGATAACACACTGGACAGTTGACACTGAAGTGCTTCCCCTTGCACTTCGAACACCAAGGTGGTGTGTTGAGGTTAGAATTCCCAACTGGTGAACTCATTTTGTTGTTGTTGTTGTTGTTTCCTTGTCGGGAGCCTCTATTGTTGTAAGGCTTGAAACTCCTCTGATGATTCCCTGATGATGAAACATAGGGTTTCTGGTTGCGGTTGAAAGGCTTTCCCCTTCCAAGCCCTTGCCCGAAATTCCTTTGGGGTCCATAGGAATTTCCGGGTGGTACGACACTTTTCAGTGCCGCATTTCTCGCCTTCACGCTTTCTTCATACAGCCGACATTTGTTAACCAGAGTTGCAAATTCTGGTATTTGCTGATGTACGAACATCACCTTCAGGTCCTGTCTGAGTCCATCCTCAAACTTGGCACATTTGGACCTTTCATTCCCCACTTGATTGTAGTGTGGGGCATATCTAGCCAAATCTTTAAATTTGGCAGCATATTCCCCAACTGTCATGCTCCCGCAGGAATTCCATTTCCTTCTTGGTCCTCATATCTGCAGGAAAGTACTTCTGCAGAAATCTATCTTTGAAAGTTGTCCAATTGATAACTTGTTGCTCATGCACCATCTGGCGGCTAGTGAATTCCCACCAGTTTTCAGCCTCCTTAGTAAGCATATAGGTCGCATAGGTGACCTTCTGCTCCTCAGTGCACATAAGTGCTCGAAAGATCCTTTCCAACTCTTGGATCCAGTCATTTGCAGCATCGGGTGCAAAGCCTCCTTCGAACTTTGGGGGTTGACGACGACAGAAGTCATCCAAACCCCTATATTGAGCCGATCCTTGAGTTGATGGTTGTTGTTGTTGATTCAGTTGATGTAAGTTAGCATTCACATTCTGAATCGCTGCAGTCATTGCAGCCATGAAGTCCAAGTTAGCCGTTCCACGTCCAGCCATCTTAAATCTGAGAACATTAGACATGTATGAGATACTTCGTCTATCAAAATTGTTCATAGGTGGCATTCCCAACCGAACAATACAAGCAAATACCAAAACATACAAAGTCACACAAGAAAGCATGTGAGGCCATGCTCCAGGCCGGATAGAAAAGAACCGCTCTGATACCATGTTGTAACGCCCCGAAAATTACTTCAATAATCTTGCTTGAAAATGGGTAAAATTTTTTTTTTTTTTTTTTGAATAAAGGAGCCATAAAAATTTATGTCCTTATCTTCGTTTCATTTTCGGAACATCACTTAAGTAACATACCATGCGGAAAATCACAACCATTACTTAATGGTAACTAGAAAAACTCAATATAACTTTGAATCATACTTCATTAGAAAATGTTGGTACAGGTACAAGGCGGAATCCTAATCGTCGCCCAAATAAAAACTACTACAAAATAAATTCCCTACACAGGTACACTAATCAAAAGTACCAGGGCCTGTATAGGTATAACAGATTCCCTCAATCCTCCATGCCCCCTCCTGGGACATCGAAAAGTGGTAACTCTGAATCCCGATCGAACGATCCATCTGAACAAACGCGGATAGAAGACAAAAAAGAAAGAAGAGAGGGAGTAAAACATCTAATGAAAAACTTATCATTGACGTCGTGGAATTACACAGAATAATACACCAAGACAACACATGAGTACATATATATCATGTAATTATACAAGAACATAAAAACAATGAATGAAATATAAAACTCGAGGATTTAGAAACAATATCGAAGAATATCATGTATGCAATGCGATGCATGAGTCCACCATCCTTACTCCTTTATCCTCCCAATAACTATTCGGAAATAACCGAGAGTACAGGTCCCATAACAAGCCGATTTGAACGCACCAAAATATTCCTCGCAAGGATATATGATCGATCTGTTCCAAAGAACTGTCCATTTCAGGACGGTGTCATATCAAACACTTTCTGGGCATCCCTCTCATCGATCCTGATTGCAAAGAGGGGTTGTCAGAGATCATCTAGTTTGCGCTGTGAGAACTGTCCGGTCCAACAGAATACCTCATCCAGGAATACAAGGGACTCGTCTCACCTAGACTCACTCTCAAGACTTTGTTGACGAATCACCGCCATCGCCGTCCCTCTCAACATCTCGGGGCTCGTTCGTCTCCCGTAAATTTCCTCTCCACTACTTCATTATTCATAATGAGTATGCACACTAACCAAGGTTAGCCAATTAAATCTTTTAATCATTCTTTTAAATGATCGGCCCAACCTAAGACATCTCCCAAAGGAATGCTTCTAGTGGGTCCCGATCTTAACACATATAACAAAAAGAGAGAATAATTTCGGCACCACTACGAACCATCGCTGAATTATCCTGGACGCCTCCTCTAGCCAAGCCTCTTACGGTCAAATAATCTCGCTGCGTGGGCATAATATCACACCCTCGGCCTCGCCTTTAACAAAGCAAATCCTTACTTTTATTACTTTTAAGAATTTCATATAGTTGTTTACCTTTACAAATTCTTGATGGCAAATATGCCATTGGGCTCTCGTATATATGAGAGTTATCATTTCGACGACTTAAAAAGAAGTCATGTCTGTATGGAGCCTGCTCGCTCAAGCGAGAGCTGTCTTGCTCAAGCGAGATGCTTCCATTTTTGAGGCATTTGTGGCTTAAGCGAGAGCTGTCTTGCTTAAGCGAGAAACAATCAGTTCTCTTGGTGCCTATTTTAGCTCAAGCGAGAGCTGTCTCGCCTCGAGCTAAAACACTCGTTTTCTCTATACACTTCTCGCTCAATCGAGAGTTGTCTCGGTCAAGCGAGAAGAACCTAAATATCATTTTAATTTCTTTTCTCAAGGAAAATATTTCTCATTTATATCAAATGTTTTTAAACCTTGAATTTCAAAATTATCACATACATATCATTCCCATAATAATCATTCAAACATTATAATTCAAGAGTAAACATGATATTTGCATATATAAACATAACATAAATCGGTATAAGAAATATTGCTGTACTTAATCCAAACAAACATGCAATTGATTAAGTACAAGCTTTCTTAATACCCAGGGCAACTCCAAACTTGTGAGGGAGTTTGGAGGTCCTGATGCATATTCGGACACCACTGTGTCGCGATGTTTTCTCCCTCACCTGAGTGTGTCGGGTTGTTAGGTTCTCTGTTTGTAGGTGAGCTTACTTGACCCGTTCTCCTCTCGAAATCTTTATTATGCCAAAATAACGTTAATTAGTTAAATGACGATAATTATTATACTTACGAAATAACTTTTTACGCGAAGATAAAACTTCCGATTTAAAATGAATTTAATTGCTTTCGTCCATCCAATTCAAGGTTGAATATCCTTGAATCATCATTTGTTATCGAAAGTCTTACAATCAAATAATACTTTTTAAAGTAAAATCTTCAATAAAACTTATACCGAAATTATGTCGTAATCCGTGGATATACACCAGGCTAGTTCCCAGGAAAGAGAGGTGGGTCATAAAGACACCCTTAAATACCAAATCTTTCCTTAGACAGAACCTTTCTAGACATGTATTCTCACTTCATTTATGTCGTAATCCGTGGATATACACCAGGCTAGTTCCCAGGAAAGAGAGGTGGGTCATAAAGACACCCTTAAATACCAAGTCTTTCCTTAGACAGAACCTTTCTAGACATGTATTCCCACTTCATTTTATTTTTCCGATAATTCATAAATCTTATTTTTTGTAAGTAAAACATTTTTACTAAAACTAACCTTTTTATTTTTTTTAAGTAAATCTTACCATTTTAAAGTAAGTTCACTTAACTAAGATTCAACATTTTTAAATCATTTTACCATCTAAGACTTCATAACACTTTAAGTTTATAAAGTCAAGACTTTTAGGTAACTCTCACTATTTCAAGTATACTACTAAAACAAATTTTCATGACATCTTAACACCTCCTAATTTTTTAGGAAAAAAACTTCAAGGGTTAGTAAGTGTTATTTTCATAGTCATGAAAAAGAATGGCTCTTAATTTAATATTTTACATTTAAACATCTTTTAGTTATTCTTACCACTTTAAAGTAAGTCAACTAAAATAAATACAACAATTTCTATGAACATCTTAACACCTCCTAATATTTTAGGAAAAACCTCAAGGGTTAGTAAGTGTTATTTTCATAATCATGAAAAAGAATTATAATGTAAGACTTTCTACTACTTTAATATCTAAAACTTCATAACACTTTAAGTTTATGAAGTCAAGACTTTAATAAATCATCTTTTATCCCAAATCATTATTTTAACTTGGGAATCAAAGAGTAAAATATGTAAACCACTTTTAAAACATAATACTATCTAAAAATGAAATATTTTCAACAACTCATCAACATCATAAACTTTCAAGAATAAAATACAAACTTTTTCCTAAACACATTAAAGGTTCCTTTGATGTTAAAATCATCACCTTTAAACATATTCAAATACTAACAATAATGTATAATATTTCCAAATAAATAACTCATCTAACCTTGTCCAAAGATATAGTTTTTCCATCTAAGAACAAGGAAGAAATTTCAAGATTTACAAAAGTCAAAAACTACATAAAGGTTCATATGATTTTATTATCATCCCCTTTAGTTATGCTTTCATAAAATACTTAAAAAACAAATATAAACTCTACTTTATGAACAAGCTCATAACTTTCTATGAAGTATGAGAAGAAGATGAAGAAGATAAAATAAAAGACTACCTTAGTTTGTATAAGGAATTTAGTGTAAAAATGAGAGGATGGGGTGAGGTATTTATAGGAGAGCCTCACCCTCATCAAATCAGAAAATTTAATGCAAAGTAAGTAGCTTTAGACTAGCATAGGTGATGTGTCTAATGGTGGTGGAGTGAGAGGATTTGTTGAGTGTTTTAGGGGTTTTGGAAGCTTTTGCATTACTTGTATAACAAGTAAGTGGCTCATGCAATGATGACTTCCAACTTTATTGATATGATGTAATTTCCCAATAAATGTCGTGTCCGAACATCTTCGGATAATTTCGTCCAAAAATATACAATCTCCCGATTTTGGTTTACGGTTAGAACTTCGAAACACAGAATTTGGAGTGAAAATATTTAGAAATGCGTTCTGAATGAACTTGATGTCTATCTTAACTCAAAATAATATTTCGAAGCCAATGGTGCAATCGGAATTCGATTCCGAGTTACGGAACTCAAAAACACGTTATTGGGCCGAATTCGGGCTATTTGGGCCCGACGACAATTCAAAAATATTTCGTCACAGAAAATTACGAAAATTTACCATAAAATAGGAAATCACAAAACAAGACTAATATTAAACTATGGCTTAGCCTAAATCCACACTGATTAATTTCTACAATTAATCGTTGATAAAATAAATAGTTAATAAAAACTCATAAAAATTTATAATTCCAAATTAGAAAATTCGTGGTGTTACACATTTATCTGACTGTTTCTCAACCAGGGCTTTAAACATCTTGAACACACCAAACACATCATTCTTGGCCTTTATCAAGTACAACCATAGCTTTCTACTTAGCTCATCCACAAAAGTAACAAAGTATTTACTACCTCCTAGTGAAGGAGTGTCAATTGGCCCACATACATCTGAATAGATCACTTGTAGAACTTCCTTGGCTCTAGAAGGTGCATAGTTACTGAAAGATGATCTTGGTTGCTTGCTGATTTGGCAGTGATTGCAGATATTATTAGGGGATTGAATTGATGGTAGTCCACTAACCATATCTCTTGAACTCAGCAATCTTAAATCTCTGAAATTCAGATGCCCAAACCTCAAGTGCCATAACCATGATTCTTCTGATAGTGCAGTGGCAGATAGGCATTGAGTCTCCACTGCTTTCAAGCTTATCTGAAAGGTTTTGTTATTGGCTAAAGGAACCTTTAGAATCTTCTTGCTTGATTCATCAAAAACCTCCAACACACCTTGATGCATTTGCACTAAAAAACCTTTTTCTATCAGCTGTCCCAAGCTTAAAAGGTTGCTCTTCATGTTAGGAACATAGAGCACATCTGAAATCATTGCCTTACTTCCATCTTTCTTGCTTATTAGAACATCACCAGTTCCTTCTGCTTGAATGATCCTACTATCTACAAATCTGACATTGCTCTTCCTCCTTTCATCAAGATTCACAAGCCAAGATTTATTTCCAGTCATGTGATTGGAGCAGCCTGAGTCTAAGTACCACTTGTCATCACTAATTGACTCATGATTTGTAGTCATCATCAACAACACAGGTTCATCACCATCCAAGCTTTCATTGTTTTCCTTCTTGGCTAAGTGAGCTTCATTGTTTCTGCCAGGTCTCTCCCTATGTTGTGGAGCAGCCTGACATTCACTGCTAAAGTGTCCAATCTTGTCACAATTGAAACACTTTAGCTTCTTTCTATCAATTCTTCTCTTGGTTCCTTGCCACTTTTGATGTCCACCCCTTCTTGATGACTGCTCACTTGGATCAGAATCTTGTTTTTCTTGATCTGAGACTTGAGAGAACCTGAAGTTCCTCTTGATCTGATCTCTGCTCCTTCCTCTCCCTTTATATCCATCCTTATTGCCATAGCCACCTCTTCTTGATGATGATGCATACGAAGCTTGTTCAGTAGGTTTCTCTATGGATCTTTCCAAGATTCTTTGTTCATGTGCTTCAAGAGAACCTTGAAGATCCACAATCTTCAACTCTTCAATTCTTTTGGATTCTTCAATTGCCACCACTATGTGATCAAATTTGGGATTGAGAGTTCTTAGAATCTTCTCAACAATTGCTTGATCTGCCATCTTCTCCCCACTTGCTTTCATGGCATTTGTGTGGCTGATTACACGATTGAAAAATTGTGCAATCCTTTCATTTGGATCCATTTGCAACAATTCATATTGCCTTCTCATTGTCTGCAATCTCACCTTCTTCAATTGTTCAGCTCCTGCATTGCTTGTTTCAAGTATCTCCCAAGCTTACTTAGCTGATCTTGCTTCTGAAATTTTCTCAAAATGTGCTTCATCCACACATTGATGCAATAGGAACATGGGTTTGCAATCTTTCTTCTTGCTTTCTTTATGTTGCAGTCTTTGTGCCTCTGTTGCTGTAGCTGGCAGATCTGGAAATCCTTCTTCAACGATCTCACTCACATCTTGAAAACCCATGATGGCTTTCATTTGTATCTTCCACCGATTCCAATTCTTTCCATCAAGAATTGGGAGATTTGCAGGGAATCCAGATTGTCCCATTGAAGAATCTTGAACCTTGCTCTTGATACCAATTTGTTAGAACACCAAACTTCCAGGCTATGTTGCAGAACCAGCTTTCGAAGAAAGAAGAAAAGAATATATTGAAGACAGAGATTGAGATAAAAGTGAGAGAGAAAGAGGTTGAATGATACTTCTCTATTTCATGATATTAACATTGTTTCACAAACCTTCTATTAATAGAAGTCTACTAACTACCACAACTAACAGCAACAAAATGACTTTCTAATTTTTGAATTACACAACATTTTAACAATATCTACACCCCACACCAAATTTCTTATCATCCTATCTATATCATTACAAAAACTATAAAGAAGGCCATGAATTAATTTATCAGGTGCAATACCTTCCACTTTACACAAAAAAACCGAAGTTTGTTGTCAATGGGAAGCTGTGGTATCTCAACTTGCCAATGCCCCATGTGTAGAAGTTGTTGAAGAAGCCTTAGATCAACAAAATATGACTGCAACAGTGATTTAGGACCAAACTAAGGATAATTTCAATTTTGTGTACTAGTGTACTCCCAGCATGGTACTATATAATTGAACGGAAGAAGATATAGCTCATTCAGATTGTTATCCAAAGTAGTCATGTTTTGAAACCATTTGCCTACCCTATGCATTTGGCTTTGTTTATAACGGAATGTTTTATGTTATCGATTCAAATTTCATTAATACAATGCATTGCGCTTCATTTCACATATCCTTCATCTTCTTCCATTTATTTTCCTTTTATCACACAAAATTCCATAAACAATCAAGCCTAATAAAACCACCAACCAATGCAGAATCTGTAAATAATGATAATGTTAATGAAGCAAAAGTGTGTGTTTCAGAAGAACTTCAAGCATAGAGCTGATATTTGGAAAGGAAAACAACCACAATGGAAAGTTGAGCATAGTAAACAAATATGTGGGGAATGTGGAAAGATTCATGGAGGAAGACCTTGCCTTTTTGGATAGGGAAAATACTATCTTTGCACTCAGCATGGACGTATTGCAAAGGACTTCCACTGACTAAAGAAGAAGAATATATCCAGCCAAAGACCCCAAGCCACATGGAGAATCAGATAATGTGATCCAAAGGTATGTGCGTAATTAAGGAAAAAACTTTTAATTGTATTTTTTGGATCTGGAGCAACACACTCCTTCATTCCTCAAAGTTGTGTGGAAGATTTAGACATTCGTGTGACTAAGTTGTCCTATGAATTAATTGTCTCAACCCCAACTAAAGGGAATGATGTCACTTCTTATCCTTGCATGAAATGCCCAATAATCTTTATGTTTGATCGGATGCTTTTGGTTTTGACTTAATATGCTTTCCTTTAAAGGGTCTCAATGTTATCATGGGTATGGACTGATTGTCTACAATCCAGGTAGTACTGAATTGTTCCACTAAGACAATTGAGTTTCCTTCGTGTTCTCGGCCACAATTCTTTTAGGCTCCTTAGAGTCTGAAGTCTATTATTGTAGTAAGTGAGTTTCCAAATGTCTTTCCAAAGGGAATTACTACTTTACAACCCGATGGGGAATGATAGTTCTCAATAGACTTAATTCTAAGATTAGGTCCAATCTCCATAACATATATAGGAAATGTATCTAGTGAGAAAACTATTATTATATGAGAGTGAGATGATTGATTTTTAGCCTTTGGATTAAAATGAAAGGCTTGGATTATCACTTTTAAAAACTCTTGTCCCTTCCACTTTTCTTCTATTCATTCTGTTCATTATCTTTTTCTTCAACATTAAGAGCTTTTTCCACTTCCTTTGTTGCAAAAAAAAAAAATTCATCACTCTCCTATTTCACCTTAATCCTTGTACGGAACACATCAGTGAAATCTAACATGCGAACTGAGAATTGGTTCGTTTCGGTGCGAACTTTATTTTAACCATTGGATGAGAAAATGCGATAACCTGTAACCTGTTAACAACTTGTAGGAAGTCAGTTTTGGGGGGTGTAGGTTTAGTTGGGATGTTGTATTAGGGTAAACCGACTTCTGACACAGAAGTCGGTAGGGGAAAAACCGGTTTTCTGGTTGTCGGTTTATGTGTTACCGACTTCAATAGAGAAGTCGGTTTTTGGGATACCGACGTCTGGCTTACAGTACAAAAATGGTACAAAAATGGCCCGTTGAGAAGTTACTCTGGCACAAACCGACTTCTCAACAGAAGTTACACTGGGCCAAACCGACTTCTGTTGAGAAGTTACTCTGGCCCAAACCGACTTCTCAACAGAAGTGTCACTAGGCCAAACCGACTTCTGTTGAGAAGTTACTCTGGCCCAAACCGACTTCTCAACAGAAGTGACTCTCGGCCAAACCGACTTCTCAACAGAAGTGACTCTGGGCCAAACCGACTTCTCAACAGATGTTACTCAGGCCCAAACCGACTTCAGCCAAAAATAATCCCGGTACCCAGTCACATATCCAACTGCTCAAATGAATTAAAAAAAATCGTACGGCTGTTATTTCAGTTCGCATTGAAACGAACTAACCTGCAGTTAGCAGCTTAGTCACGGCCGAACACATCAGTGATAAGCTTTCCTTTGGTGAGTTGGTCTATCCATTTTTGTTGAGGTTATTGTAAAGTGGGGAAATTGTTAAGGGTATCTAATCTACCTCTGCCCTCTTCATCGATTTGAAGGCTACCAGAGAAGAAGAATATGTGGATTCCGTCAATTGTCATAGGGGTAGGTACGACTGTGGTGGACTTGAAGACATGGTGCTAAAATAATTATAGAGCATTACAAATTAGGGATGATGGGTGGCTTAGAAAAAGTTCTAATGCTGCCATGGATGAAGAGAAGTAGTAGAAACATTGTGATGAAGAAGACAAAAAATAATGAACAGAATGAATAGAAGAAAAGTGGAAGGGACAAGAGTTTTTAAAAGTGATAATCCAAGCCTTTCATTTTAATCCAAAAGCTAAGAATCAATCCTCTCACTCTCATATAATAATAGCTTTCTCACCAGATACATATATATATATATATATATATATATATGATGACTCCTCTAGAGGTAACTGAACCTAAAAAACATATATAGGAACTACATACTAGCTCATAAATTAATTAGACCCAATATTTCACCTTGGGGAGTTCATGCTCTTTTAGTTAAGAAAAAGGATGGGAGTATGATGTTGTACATAGATTACAGAGAATTGAATAAGATCACCATTAAGAATAGATATCCTCTTCTCAATATAGATGATTTTCTAGATCAACTAAAATAAGGTATAGTATTCTCAAAGATTGAGGAAATAGTATCATCAAATTAAGATTAAGTCCAATGATATACCTACGACTGTCTTTATGACTTAGTTGGCAAATTTATGGATTACATGAATATAATCTATAGGCCCGTCTTAGATAAGTTTATTGTGGTGTTCATAGATGATATATTTAAATACTCTTCGACCTACTAGGAACATGAGAACACTAGCGAATAGTCTTGCAGTTTTTGAGAGAGGAAGTTACAGAATGCCACAAAATTTGTAGTATTGGTCATGTTGAAAACTTTCTAGAGACTTCTATATAAATGTGACATATTTAGCTTTGTTTCTAGAGATTTTTATAAGAATGTCGCAATATATAATATTTAGCTTATGTCTAGAGAGTTTTAGGTAAATCACATTATGATAGATATAACATGTATGGTCTATAACCTTCATGTAATCTGTGTGGTAGTGAAGAGTGTTCTACTATATATGAAAATTTAGGCCCTTCAACCCACCAAAATACTCCTCCAACTATTGATCAATCAAATGTATGATGTCATCATCTAATAAATCTCCAACTGGATATGTGGGAGAAGTAAAAGAGTTTATAAGTAGAAAATACTCATGAAACTAATGTTTTAAGGTTTTTGGTTCACGACGTCGTGTCTCACTTGTGTCTCTTCATTATTTTCATACCCCGATAACAATTGAACTCCCTAGTGGTTGGAGTCTCCCCGTCATAGTTTCCTCCAAAAAGTGGTATCAGAGCCGATGGATTGGCTGAGACATGATGGACTTAAGGGGAGCGGACCGGAAAGTCTGTGATACACACACTTGAGGGGGGAATTGTTGGGTTTATTCAAGTCTGAAGTCCCACATTCGATATACGGGGAAGAGTAAATGACTTTATAAGTAAAAAAACTCATAATGCAACTAATGTCTTAAAATTTTGGTTCAAGACGTGGTGTTTCACTTATGTCTCTCCACTCTTTCTATACCCAGTAACAATGGAAGTATAGTGGTTGCAGAATCCTCTTGCATTCTGGCCCACCACTATATGTAGACTGTGCGGTAATGCAAATCACGAGACTCACCTAAATGTATTGTAGTTAAGTATTTTTTATTTATGTATGTTATATTATAATTATACAATTCAATGTAATTTGTAGGGTACTTTTATTAAGGTGCATCTTATTGGTATGTATATGAATGCATATCATTGAAATTATGTACAACATTCACGTAATCATATGGTTATATATAGAAAGAGCGTTTGCATTATGATAATTAGTGGTAGGCTATTAAGATTTTGAGGTGCGTTTTTATTTAATATAAATAACATCTTTATGATGATTGTTAATTAGATCTACAGTCCAATTATATTCTAATTATGTTGATTGTTGATTGCTAAGGAGGTCTATCATCCAATTATATTGAATATGGAAGGGATGTTAGGATCCATTAATTGACATTGAACATGTAAACGAATTCTCAATCGCATGAAGATGAACTGATTCTCAAAAATGAGATAAGACATTCCCACGAGATTGAGTTCAACGCATTTAATGTCATTCATGTAAATTGATTGTGTCTTAAGAGTTAGGTTTTATGCTAATAAAGGTTAATTATATATATATATATATATATTACCATTTCATGTAATGAGATATATTATGGGTTCCAATGCATTTAAGGATACTTCCTTAAAATGTTATATTTAAGGAGACTTGACAACTAGGGATGTCAAATATTAAAGTATCTTATTATAGTGTTAGTGAGATTTTTTATCTCATTATACTTGAGTTTTTAAATTTCTATGATATTCCAAGGGTTGAGTCACTTCGAGGTGGAAGACTCAAAGAAAAACAAATATAATACTTGATAGCTTGTTCTATTTGTTTAGTTTTATTCTTTTGTCTTGAGTCTGATTTATGACATTGTTCTTATACTCTTTAGAAGAAGCTCACTTTATGATGTTGATTTAAGTTAGAAGCACTTATGATTTTATTTTAAATGTTTATGTTTGACGTGTTTTCAATACATTAAGAAGAATTTAATGCTATGGATGTTTTTTTTCTTCAATTTTAGACATGTTTCCGCTATATAATGTTATCCAAATTGAGGTATTACATTATAAAGTCAAACCATTTAGAATAAAGAATATTATGGCTTCTTACTATGGTACCTATTTTCCATGATATGATGCATAAACAATTTGATTTGAATAAGAACTTCTCATTAACTTTGGCTAAGTTTTGATGAAGATACCAACACCAACAAAAAAAAAAGATAAATGTTAAAGAGCTTGAAATATGGAAAACACACATAATATAATAGATAAGATTTAAATTGCTTTCTAGTATACGTCTAACCTTTATTAGCCATTCTTGCATACTATCAAACAATGCTCTTGAAAATATTTTTACAAATGTTTTCAAAAAATTTAGAAAGATGAAAAAGGGTTACAATGTCTTAAAAATAAGTTTTTACTTGAAACAGAGTAACATGTTACTTGAAACAGAGTAACATGTTACTTGAAACAGAGTAACATGTTACTTGAAACAAAGTAACATGTTACTAGAAACAGAGCATGAGGTTACTATAAAGAAGAGTTTTTTCTTGAACTTGACTAGATTTTAATAAAGACACCAACATCAACAATAAAAAGAGGATTGAAGACTTGATGGATGGAAAACAATCACACATTACTAGATAATATTTTTAATGCTTTTTAATTAGACCCTAATCCTTAATCAGTCAATTAGTACTCTATATTACAAATGTTCTTAGGAATATTTCTTAAAAAAATTCACAAACTTAAATAAGGATGAAAATGAGTTTCATAGTTTTAAATTGAGTAATGATTTACCTTGCTCGAAAGTGAGGTTGAGTAATTGGTTACCACAATGAGTAACCGATTACCTACTGTTGTTGCTGCAATTTCAAATTTAAAACTGTACCAATATGTTCTCAAACGAACCAATGCATTCCCAAACATCTTGTAACAACTAGAAAGGGTTTCGGGGACCTTTTTGACGTTACGCTATATAAACTATCCTAAGACCCATAAAAACATACAATTTCTTACAACTTGAATCACAGTTTCAATCATATCTTGCCTTTCAAGTAACTTAGTTTTTCAAATAAATTTTATGCACTTTTAACAAGTCTGGAAAACTTAAAGAAAATTGTGATATTGAACGTGATTACCTTAGAAGGATCCATATCAAACGATATTAGGTATTAGTGATCCTTACTCATATTTAGAATTCTTAATTCCCACTACAAAGAAGAATAGCCATTGGGTTTGGTGAGTGAAAAGTGTAAAACCCTTTATTGTTTGTGGAATTTGAGTGATTAAATTGAGTAAATCTTGGTGTGATATTTTTAAAGTGATACTCAAATCAGATAGCGGAAATATCTTGATACAAGTCAAGGGGACTAGATGTAGCATTCAGACGTTGAAGGTGAACCAGGATATATGTTGGTGTGATTTTCTCTATCCCTACTCTTTTCACTTTTGCAGTACTTGTTCTTATATATAAACTTCTATTGCATTTCTAATTCTTACAATTTTTAGAGAGCGAAATTCTGCAAAATCTAATTCAACCCCCTTTTGTTTTTCCATCTACACTTACAATTGGTACCCGAGTAAAGATTGGGTATGATATTCCTTTATCCATATCAAACACTTTATAGACAACCCACAAAAGTACCAAAGAGGTAAAGAGGTCTAAGCTCAATAATCTATCACTAGAGTATGAGATGTTTAGAATGAAGCCTGAAGAGAAAATTTTAGATCTCCGAAAGAGATTTTCTCATCTTATTAACTATCCTATTGCTCTTGGAAAACTACCCAATAATAGCTTAAACCTTAAATTCGTTAGGTCATTAACAAGGGCATGACAACCTAAAGTGACAACCATTTAGGAAAAGAAAAGTCTATCCAAACTGTCTTTGGCTGCACTTTTTGGAAAATTGCTGCAACACAAATTAGAGTTAAGCCAATTAGAGAAATATGAAGAACAAGAGAAAATGATTAAGACAATATCATTGAAGAAAGCATATTCTTGTGATACATTACAAGATGATGAATTTGATGGTGACAGTACGGAGAACATGAATATGCCTGTGAAGAAATTCAACAAATTCCTCAGAAAAAATTAAGGCTCGAAGTTTGGCTCGAACAAACGATTCATCAAAAGTAATGACGCTCCAACTTATGGACAAAACTTTACATGTTTCGAATGCGACAAGCCTGAACACTTCAAGGTGAATTGTTCATCCCTAGTAAAGAAGAACTCCTTCAAGGGAAAGACATAGAAGAAAACAAGCATAGCCTATATTGTTTGGGAGGACAATAATGTAAGTTCTATCTCATAATTGGAAAAGCCTCCACCAATCAGATGACTATGTTAATGATTCTGAACTTTATGATAAACCTTCTTATGCTGAATTTCCAAATGCTTTTAATGTACTTCACAAAGAATCCATAAGACTTTCAAAGCTATGCTTGAAGCAAAAGAATGGTCAAAATAGTACCATGAAAAAGGTTTTGGATACTCCGAAGTTAAAACCAATCAATGAATTTTCTAAATGTCCAAAATGTGATACTCTTTAAACTAAAATAGTTTCATTAAATCCAGGGTTAAACATGTGTAAAACTCGTACTCAGAAATTAGACAATATACTATGCAATCAAAGACATACCAATGATCGAAGAGATTTAGGCTACAACAATAGCAGTCAAATAAATGGTGTGAAGAAAAGTAATATTATAAAGACTAATAGCACTTGCATGCATAATCATCACAAAGAAAGTTTTAATACTAATTCTTTCTACATGTCTAAATGAAGATGCATAAAAAAACCCATATGCTTTTATTGTAATTCTATGGGCATATACCTAACACTTATTATATCAGAAAATTTGGTATTCCAAGTGTCCAATACATATGGGTTCAGAAATGTGATAAACCCAAAGGATCCAAATCATATTGGGTATGTGACAAAAAAATTAATTCTTTATAGGAGTGCTTCAAAGCCATGAATAAAATGTGGTATCTTGACCACTGTTCAAAGCATATGATAAGTGACAACTCTTAACTTTAAGTTTTGACTACTAGAGACAAAGTATTTGTCACATATGGAGACAATAATATGGGAAACATTCTAGGAGTTGATCGAGTTGGAAAGCCACCTTTAACACAATCTTCTTAGCATAAGCCAACTATGTGACAAATTGGCCCCAAAGCTTAGTTCGGGTAAGTTACTCCTAAAAGATCATAAACTATTAGATGACCTCTAGATCTTTTTGGGAGAAGGTTCCAACATCAATCATCCTCCAAGTTTCATTGGAGAATTCTACGATTTTTGGAAAATAAGGAAGATAATATTTATAGAATCTCAAAACCTTGCAATTGATATTTGGAATGAGATTGAGGAAGGGCCCTATGAACCCTTTACCATAATAAATAATGTAAGGGAAGTTAAACCTAAATCTACATGGAATGACGAGGATAAGAAGAAAGTCCAATATGACCTCACAGCCGAAAACATCCTCACTCCAGCCCTAGGAATTGATGAATTCTTTAGAGTGACTAATTGCAAACATACAAAAGAAATCTTTATCAAAAATGTCTTTGGCTGCACTCTTTGGTAAACTACAGGAAAATGAATTAGAATTAATTCAACTTGATCAACATGAGCAACAAGAAAAGAAGAGGAAAAACATTTCTCTAAGGGCAAAGGCAGAAACATATGAATCTTCCACAGACGAATCAAACAAGGAAGATATGGAGGATATGAGCATGTTAGTGAAGAAGTTCAGCAGATTTCTAAAAAGGAACAAATGAGTCAAGGCTGGACTATCAAAGAAATTCACCAAAAGCAATGAAGTTTCCGCCTCAACTCAAAACTTCAATTGTTTTGAATGTGGAAAACCTGGTCACCTGGTCACATGGGTGGGATTCTCTCGCTTGAGCGAGAATGGGCACGCTTAAGCGAGAACCCGACGAGTTTGCATTAAATGAGAAACCCCAAACATATTTTAGGGTTAAGAATTGAAGAGAGGTGAGAGAAGAGAGCTTTTCCAAGGGAAAGGAACTTAGATACTCATCTAGAAGCTTGAGAAGTGGTAAAACTCTTGATTCTAACTCTCTTCTTCCCTTTGAAACTTATTTTGGGTATGTTGGATCTCTTCTCAAAATATGAGAAACCATGGAAACTCGCCCTTTTGAGTTATGGTTCGTTTTATGTTATTTTTCTCTTGTAAACTCTTGATTTAGAGTTAGTATTGAAAGAATGGAAAGAGTTTGTGGGTTGATTCATAAAAAACCCCAAAACCTAAAAGTGAAAATGGGTAAAATGCTAAAGGTAGAAGATGAGTATGCACTCTAAGTTTGAAATATGACATGAATATGTATGTTTTAGATGTTTGTAAACTTATAATGAAAGTAGTTTAGAAACATTGAAAATGTGTTGAATATCTTGTATGGTTAAATAATGCAAAATGAGTTGTTTATGTGATATTTAAAATAAATGACTAACATTGTGTTATATGGTGGGAATGAGGAAAGATCCTAAAGTTAGAGGCGGTGTCGGTGGAACTTGTGAAGTTACCAAGAACCAAACCCAACACTCACCAAGGTAAGGATAAGTCTTTAACTTATGCATTGCGTTAGAAAATGCGTGGATTTGCTGATTGTGGATAACAAATCAAGTTGTGAACCATTTATTTCTTATAAACATATATGGGTATGTTTTTAATAAAAATGGAGTGGTTTTACTGTTTATGAATTGATGGAGTGTCAATGAAAAGAAAACTCGTTTTTAGCCGACCATGATTAGTTAGCGACTTTGGCTCAAGTTATGTAGCAATACTTTGGCTCAAGTTTTGTAGCAATACTTTGGCTCAAGTTATGTAGCGATACTTTGACTCAAGTAATGTAGCGAAACTTTGGCTCAAGTTATGTAGCGATACTTTGACTCAAGTTTTGTAGCGAAACTTTGGCTCAAGTGATGTAGCAAAAATGAATTTCTAAAACGGTTTACTAACCCCTTTAAAATGTGGATTATATTATAATGGGATTTATTGCCTGATGACTTACTCCTTTGTATGTTGTGTGTATTTGCCGTTGATAATGTCATTGCAGGTAAACAGGATAGTTGAGGATGCTTGGTTCGAGGCCTTAGGAGCTTAGAACTTGGATTCTTTATTTTGATTTTTGTGATGTAAATTGTTACTTGGATGATTGTAATCCTAACTGATTGACTTTCTACATTTATGTAATACTGGATATTAATAGCTGTGGGTATTTTGGAAACCGAGAGCTAGTCGTATGCGGTAATTACTAGGGAAAGGAATATATGAATTATGTTTTTCTGTCATATAAAGATATGTGTAGTATGGTATGATAATTGAGTTTTACTTAATGAATACTGAACATGTTAAGGTATAATAAAGAATGTAGGAATAACGAGATTAAATAAGGAAAAAATTTCAAGGGCAGAATTTGGGTTCTTACAATATGGTATCAGAGCATTGTTAATTTTGCGGCCTAAGGTATGGCCTTACTTGCTTCTTTGTAACATGTTTGTGATTTAACTAGTTGAAATTACATGGATTGATTGTTTAAAGCATGTAGCCTTAGGTAATGACATGTAATGTGCTATGCGAATATGTGATAACCTGACTTATGTGAGTGAGAATTTTGTGTTGACCATCAATGAGTGCAGGTTAAGAAATGGCTGGAAGAGGAAGAGGGAGAGGAACGAGTCAGAATGTCCCTAATGATTTGTTGGCTTAGATGGTGGCTGCACTACAACAAATGAACGAGAACTTGCATAATCTGAATCAGAACCCCACACCAATTCCTAGCTCGCAACCGTTAGTTCCACCAGGGTCGACCGAGTACCGAGGGTTGAATGAGTTCTGCAAGCAGAATCCTAGCCAGTTCCAAGGTGAGTTCGCTCCTGATACGGCGAACGAGTGGATTCAAGACTTGGAACGAATATACCGAGCCATGGGTTGTAATTACGTTCAGAAAGTGACGTATGCTTCTTATATGTTGGTGAAGGTGGCCGAAACTTGGTGGGAATTTACTCGGCGACAGATGGAAATGGAGGGGCGAGTGATAACTTGGATTGCCTTCAAGGAGAAATTTCTTCAGAAATATATTCCTGCCGATTTGAAGAGGAAGAAAGAAATGGAGTTTTTGAGGTTGGAGTAGGGTAACATGTCAGTGGGAGAGTATGCGGCTAAGTTTGAGGAATTGGCCCGATTTTGTCCATACGCTTACTTGGAAGTGGACGGGAGGTCCAAATGTTCTAAGTTTGAATCGGGCTTGAAGCCCAAGTTAAAAAGGATGTCCGGACATCAAGAAATTGCGGATTTTGCTACATTGGTAAATAAATGCAGAATGTATGAGGACGACCTTACAACAGATGAGGTGGTGACTCCTCAAACCAATCCTCCAAGGCATTTTGGGCCTCAAAGGAGTTATGGACATGGAAAAGGGAAGAGTAAGGTCTTCCGAGAGGAACGAAAACCATACTCCTCACCTGCTGAGAATCGGGGAAATAGTTCAAATGGACCGAGGCCTCACGCGAAGACGGGAGAATCACGATTTCAGTCTCTGTCCTTTTGCAACAAGTGCGGCAAAACTCATGTTGGCGACTCATGCCCCAGAACGACACTTAGCTGCTTTCACTGCAAGGAGGTTGGGCACGTCAGAAGATATTGTCCTAAGTTACAACAGAGTGTGAATGTTGTGAGGGTTGAACGACCTCGATCCACTAGTAGAGTGTTCACCATGAGTGGTGCAGAGGCATCGGGTGTAGATGGCATGATTAAAGGTAATTGCATGGTGGCAGATATTTCTCTTTTAGTGTTATTTGATTCGGGAGCGACACACTCCTTTGTATCTATTGAAAGCGTGGATAGACTGAAATTGCAAACTGAGTCGTTGCCTTTCGACTTGGTCGTATCCACCCCAACTAATGTGCCTGTGGTGGTGTCGACAGTTGTGTCTCGATGTCCGGTAGTAGTAAATGGTAGGACATTTACCGTGGATTTAATCGGGTTACCACTATCCCAGTTAGATCTAATTTTAGGAATGGACTGGTTGTCGGCAAATCGTGTGGTGCTTAATTGTGCTAATAAGACCGTGGTGTTCGGAAATCTGGATGAGATTTCTAATGAGGCTATTTGTACGAAGCCGTTGTCGGCTATGGAAGTCAAGACTTCCTATAAGGAGGGAGGAACCGTGTTTATGTTGTTGGCATCCCTGGAGGGTATTGAGAAACCCAAAGTTGAGGATATTCCGATAGTTCGTGAATTTCCTGAGATATTTCCTAGTGACATTCCAGAATTGCCTCCAGTGAGAGAAGTTGAATTCTTTATTGATTTGGTACCTGGAACGGGACCCATTTATATAGCTCCTTATAGGATGGCACCGTTGGAGTTGGCTGAGTTGAAAAAGCAGGTTGAGGACTTGTTGGCAAAGAAGTTTATTCGTCCTAGTGTCTCACCGTGGGGTGTGGTCGTCTTGTTGATTAAGAAGAAAGATCAGAGTATGAGGTTGTGCACGGATTAGAGAGAGTAGAAAAAAGTCACCATCAAGAACAAGTATCCCTTGCCTCGGATTGATGACTTGATGGATTAGTTGAAGGGAGCGGTGGTGTTCTCAAAAATTGACCTTCGGTCGGGTTACCACCAACTTCGTGAAGTCGGAGGATATTCCTAAAACTGCTTTTAGGACGAGGTATGAACATTTTGAGTATTTGGTCATGCCTTTTGGTGTAACGAATGCCCCAGCAATATTTACCGACTACATGAATCGGATTTTTCATCCGTATTTGGATTCATTCGTAGTGGTATTTATTGATGACATTCTGGTTTACTCCAAAAGCCAAGAAAAACATGCAGAGCACTTGAGAATTGTTCTAGAGCTTCTGAGTAAGAACGGGTTGTATGCTAAACTGTCTAAATGCAATTTCTAATTGGAATCGGTAAATTTTCTTGGACATGTAATATCCAAGGAAGGGGTAGCTGTAGATCCTTCAAAGGTTGAAGCGGTTATGAAATGGGCAGTACCCAAGTCAGTTACTGAGATCTGGAGTTTTCTGGGTTTGGCTGGTTATTATCGGAAATTCATAGAGGGATTTTCGAAGTTGGCACTACCTTTGACGAAGCTCACCAGAAAGGGGGAACCTTATGTGTGGACAATCCGTTGTGAAGAGAGTTTCCAAGAATTGAAACGGAGATTGACTACGACGCTAATGTTGGTTCTTCCTTGTACTGATCGTGATTTCAGTGTGTATTGTGATGCTTCTAAGCAAGGTTTGGGTTGTGTTCTGATGCAAGAGGGGAAATTTGTTGCCTATGCTTCTAGACAGTTAAGAACGCACGAGCAAAACTACCCTACGCATGATTTAGAATTAGCTGCAGTGGTCTTTGCCTTAAAAGTCTGGAGACACCATCTGTATGGCGTAAGGTTTGAGGTGTACAGCGACCACAAGAGTTTGAAATATCTGTTTGATCAAAAGGAACTGAATATGAGACACAGAAGGTGGATGGAGTTCCTTAAGGACTATGATTTTGGATTGCAGTACCATCCGGGAAAGGCCAATGTGGTGGCAGATGCTTTAAGTCGGAAGTCTTTACACATGTCGGCTTTGATGATTAGAGAAGGAAAACTGATTGAGGAGTTCAGGGATATGAACTTGGAAGTTCAAATAAGGCCCCATTGTATGATGATAGGAATGCTTAAGGTCACAAATGAATTGTTTGATAAAATCCGGGTAATGCAAGTTGAGGATAGTGAGCTAATGGTTAAATGCGATTTGATGATGAGTGGGAAGGAAACTGATTTCACATCAGACACTAGTGGATGTTGCGTTACAAAGGGAGAGTGTGTGTGCCTCATGATGAAGAATTGCGAAAAAGTATTTTAGAGGAGTCACACAAGAGTAAAATGAGTTTTCACCCCGGAACTACGAAGATGTACCAAGATTTGAAAAAGCTGTTTTGGTGCTCTGGGTAGAAAAAGGATGTGGCTTTGTATGTCTCGAGTTGTCTTGTCTGTCAGAAAGCCAAGATTGAGCATCAATGGCCGGCGGGAGAACTACAATCCCTAGAAATTCCCGTTTGGAAGTGGGATAGTATTTCCATGGATTTTGTATCAGGCTTTCCAAGGACTCAGAAAGGGTATGATTCGATATGGGTGATAGTGGACCGGTTAACTATATCTGCTCACTTCCTGCCTATGAACATGAGGTATTCTTTGGAGCGATTGGCGGAACTGTACATCCGGGAAATAGTTCATTTGCATGGGATACCGTTGAGCATTGTATCGAATAGGGATCCTCGTTTCACATCAAACTTTTGGACTAGTTTGCAGTCCGCATTGGGAACTAAGTTGAAATTGAGTTCGGCTTCTCATCCACAAACGGACGGTTAATCGGAAAGAACTATACAGTCATTGGAGGATCTTTTGAGGGCTTGTGTCTTGGAACAACTGGGGAGTTGGTATGACATGTTTCCTTTGATTGAATTTACCTACAACAATAGCTTCCATTCGAGTATTGGAATGGCACCCTATGAGGCATTGTATGGTAGGAAGTGCCGAACTCCTGTGAGTTGGTTTAAAACTGGGGAGAATTTAGTATTGGGACCCGAGTTGGTCCAAGAGACAACGGAGAAGATTAAAAAGATCTGGGAGAATATGAGAATAGCATAGAGTCGGTAGAAAAGCTACTACGATAAGAGGCGGAAACCTCTTGAGTTTAAAGAGGGAGATCATGTATTCATGAGGGTAGTTCCGACTACTGGAATTGGTAGAGTGTTGAAGTCCCGTAAGCTTACTTCGAGATTTATTGAACCATATCAAATATTGAAGAGGATTGGGCCGGTAGCATATAGGATTGTTTTACCTCCCCTATTGTCGAATCTTCACAATGTGTTTCATGTGTCTCAACTACGGAAGTATGTGGGGGACCCTTCTCATGTGGTTGAGTCGGACCAAATAGAGTTGAAAGATAACTTAACCTTCGCGACCCTACCAGTAAAGATCTTGGACACTAGTGTCAAGAAGTTGAGAGGCAATGAGATTGCCTTGGTGAAAGTACTATGGAGTCAAGTAGACGAAAGAGATGCTACTTGGGAAGTGGAGTGAGATGTGAGGGAGGATTATCCTCACTTGTTCGAATCGAGGTATGTTTAATTTTCGGGGACGAAAATTCTTATAAGAGGGGGAGGATTGTGACACCCTTAATTTAAGTCTTTAAAATTATAGTATCAGTCCTGGGATTCTCGCTTGAGCGAGGGATTGTCGCCTGGGTGAGAAAGGCTCCCTGGGAGGGTGAAATCCTGGGCTATACTGAAGGATTCTCGCTTGAGCGAGAGTTGTCTCGCCTGAGCGTGAGTTGGCTTGCCTGGGCGAGAAAAGTGAAATTTTGGACCTGTCGAGGCTGTAAGATCCTCGCTTGAGTGAGAGGATCCTCGCTTGAGCGAGAGGATCCTCCCTTGAGCGAGAGCTGCCTCGCTTGGGTGAGAAGGTCAGATATGAGTTTTTAAAATGGGTAGGATTCTCTCGCTTGAGCGAGAATGGGCTCGCTTAAGCGAGAACCCGACGAGTTTGCATTAAATGAGAAACCCCAAACACATTTTAGGGTTAAGAATTGAAGAGAGGTGAGAGAATAGAGCTTTTCCATGGGCAAGGAACTTAGATACTCATCTAGAAGCTTGAGAAGTGGTAAAACTCTTGATTCTAACTCTCTTCTTCCCTTTGAAACTTGTTTTGGGTATGTTGGATCTCATCTCAAAATATGAGAAAACATGGAAACTCGCCCTTTTGAGTTATGGTTCGTTTTATGTTGTTTTTCTCTTGTAAACTCTTGATTTAGAGTTAGTATTGCAAGAATGGAAAGAGTTTGTGGGTTGATTCATGAAAACCCCAAAACCTAAAAGTGAAAATGTGGTTAAAGAGGAAATTGGGTAAAATGCTAGAGGTAAAAGATGAGTATGCACTCTAAGGTTGAAATATGAGATGAATATGTATGTTTTAGATGTTTGTAAACTTATAATGAAAGTAGTTTAGAAACATTGAAAATGTGTTGAATATCTTGTATGGTTAGATAATGCAAAATGAGTTGTTTATGTGATATTTAGAATAAATGACTAACATTGTGTTATATGGTGGGAATGAGGAAAGATCCTAAAGTTGGAGGCGGTGTCGGTGGAACTTGTGAAGTTACCAAGAACCAAACCCAACACTCACCAAGGTAAGGATAAGTCTTTAAATTATGCATTGCGTTACAAAATGCGTGGATTTGCTGATTGTGGATAATGAATCAAGTTGTGAACCATTTATTTCTTATAAACATATATGGCTATTTTTGTAATAAAAATGGAGTGGTTTTACTGTTTATGAATTGATGGAGTGCCAATGAAAAGAAAACTCGTTTTTAACCGACCATGATTAGTTAGCGACATGGCTGAAGTTATGTAGCAATACTTTGGCTCAAGTTATGTAGCAATACTTTGGCTCAAGTTATGTAGCGATACTTTGGCTCAAGTTATGTAGCGATACTTTGGCTCAAGTTATGTAGCGATACTTTGGCTCAAGTTATGTAGCGATACTTTGGCTCAAGTTATGTAGCGAAACATTGGCTCAAGTGATGTAGCAAAAATGAATTTCTAAAACGGTTTACTAACCCCTTTAAAATGTGGATTATCTTATAATGGGATTTATTGCCTGATGACTTACTCCTTTATATGTTGTGTGTATTTGTCGTTGATAATCCCATTGCAGTTAAACAGGATAGTTGAGGATGCTTGGTTCGAGGCCTTAGGAGCTTAGAACTTGGATTCTTATTTTGCTTTTTGTGATGTAAATTTTTACTTGGATGATTGTAATCCTAATTGATTGACTTTCTACATTTATGTAATACTGGATATTAATCGCTGTGGGTATTTTGGAAACCTAGAGCTAGTCGTATGCGGTAATTACTGGGGAAAGGAATATAAAAATTATGTTTTTCTGTCATATAAAGAAATGTGTAGTATGGTATGATAACCGAGTTTTACGTAATGAATACTGAACATGTTAAGGTATAGTAAAGTGTAAGGACCCAAATTCTACCCTTGAAATTTTTTCCTTATTTAATCCAATTTCGTGTATTTAACGATAATTATAATTACCGAGTGAATAAATTTATTCAAAAGATCTCACTTCCCTCCTCAAACCCAATCTATAAACCGAAAGTAACATACCAAATTAGATAGCAGAAAAACATAATTCGTGTTAACTTAACTTAGTAACGGCCACATACAATTAGCTATGGGTTTCCAAAACACCCACAGCTACATATATCCCGAGTTACTAGTTTCCATGATTAATGCCATGTACAATAATCAGGTTTATAATTACAAAATAATTAGTTCAAGTACAACCGAGGTTACAAAAGAATGGATAAGAGACATCAAAATAAAAGTCTCTAAGCTCCTAATCAAAAACACCCATACTCCTTCCACCTACCTGCAATGGGATTAACATTGACAATATACCAAGAAACACAAAGGAATAAGTCGTTAATTCAACAAATATCAATGTAAGTTAATCCACATTTAAAAAGGTTAAATAAACGGTTTAAAATCAAGTTTACTTAAAAGCCAATCTCAACGTTCATACTTTTGAAAACCATGCTACATAACTTGAGCCAAAGTTTGCTACATTGCTTTAGCCAAACTTGCTACATTACTTGAGCCAAAGTTTGCTACATTGCTTGAGCCAAAGCTTGCTACATTACTTGAGCCAAAGTTTGCTACATTGCTTGATCCAAAGCTTGTTACATTGCTTGAGCCAAAGCTTGCTACATTACTTGAGCCAAAGTCACTAACCAATTATGGTCGGCTAAAAATGAGTTTTATTTCCATTGGCACTCCACCAATACATTTTTCTGAGTTTTATTTTCATTGGCACTCCACCAATACAAAAACAGTAAATGCACCTGACATCATTACAAACATATACATATATGCTTATAACTACCAAGTGATTTACGCATCATTTTATTACTCCGAGTTTTATTTCCATTGGCACTCCACCAATACATAAACGGTAAATCCACTCCCCGTTGTTACAAACATACCCATATATGTTTATAACAACTAAGTGATTTACGCTTCATTGCATTATTCCGAGTATTATTTCCATTGGTACTCCAGCAATACATAAGCGGTAAATCCGCTCCTCGTTGTACAAACATATCCATATATGTTTATAACAACAAAGTGATTTACGCTTCATTTCGTCATCCATATCAGAAAATCCACACATTTTCTATCGCAGTGCATAAGTTAAAGACTTATCCTTACCTCGGTGAGTGTTGGGTTTGGGTTCTTGGCAACTCCTCAAGTTCCCCCGACACCGCCTCTAACTTTAGGATCTTTCCTCATCCCACCATATAACACAAGGTTAGTTATTTATACCAAATATCACATAAACAACTTATATTGCATTATTTAACCATACAAGATATTTATCATATTTTCAACATTAGAAGTAAACTCATCTTCTACCTATAGCATTTTAACCACATTTTCTCTTTAGGGTTTTGGGGTTTTCATGACTAACCCACACACCCTCTCCTTCCTTGAAATACTAACTTTATACCAAGAGTTTACAAGATAAAATCACATAAAATGAACCATAACTCAAAAGGGTAAGTTTCCATGGTTTCTCTCACTTTGAGAAGAGATCCATAATACCAAAAATGGGTTTTCAAGAGAAGAAGAGAGTTAGAATAGAGAGTTTTACCTCATCTCAAGCTCTTGAACGAGAATCAAAGCTCCTAGACATTGGGAATGCTCTCTTCTCTCACCTCTCTTCCATTCTTAACCTAAAAATGTATTTGGGGTTTCTCTCATTTAATGCTCTCGTCGGGTTTTCGCTTAAGCGAGCTTATTCTCGCTCAAGCGAGAAAATCCCGCCCATTTTAAAAACTCAGATCTGACCCTCTCGCTCAAGCGAGAATCTCACAGTCTCAACAGTCCCAAAACGCCATTTCTCGCCCAGGCGAGAAAACTCTCGCTCAGGCGAGAATCCTCCAGTATAGTCCAGGATTTCACCCTCCCAGGTGAACCTCTCTCGCCCAAGCGAGAATCTCTCGCTCAAGCGTGGATCCCAGGACTGATACTATAGTTTTAAAGACTTCAAATTTAGGGTGTTACATAAAGAATGTAGGAATAACTGGATTAAATAATGAAAAAATTTCAAGGGTATAATTTGGGTTCTTACAGATCTAGGTTAGGTAAACCTTGAATGGAAGTTTCACAAAATCCAAAATTGAACCAACTTAAAATGAGACATACATAAATTCATACATGATTGACATACTCATACATTTACATATGGTAGCATGACTATGGTTCATTAGACTTAGTTTATCACTTACATCTATCAATATCATGGATCATGCATATACACATTATGTAGAAGGTTCATTCTTCATCAAAGAAATGTATGATATTAATCAATTATCAGGAAACATGTTAATTGATTAAGTATGGTATTAATCAATTATCAGGAGTTATAATAACTACATCTTTTTAATTCTTGATATCATTAATCGATTATGTTAGGGATTAATCGATTATCAAGAGTGTTAGTAGCTAAATCTTTTTAATTCTTGGCGTTGTTAATCGACTAAGCCATGCATTAATCGATTAAAGACAAACATAAAACAACTAAGTATAAAAATCTAATTTTCCCCATTAGCTCATAACAAACTAACAATTCTGAAGTTTTAGGTCAAACACTTTCAAATCTTTGAGCGAACAATCGCTTATAATTCAAAGTAAACAAAGATAGGGTAGTTTCAAAGATTATTCATTGCGCATCATTGTCAAATCTATTTTTTCAAAACCTAGAATAATCACACATAATTCTTTTTGAGTCTTTGTGAGATTTCTGAGCTGTTTTTTTATTGCTGTTTTTTATTGTAATATTAGCAATTTGAGGTGCACACGACTTGAAAATTTCATAGACGATTTTCTTAAGTTCTCTAGGTGTATTAGTATCACCTGGATAGAGAATTTTGTTGGGAAATCCTACTTCCGGTTAGGTGGTTGTCGTCTGGATAGAGAATTTTGTTGGGAGTTAAAAGTGGTTGGGCCTAGACCGTTGGAATTGGTGTTGAGTATCTATTAGAAGCGGGTAGAAGGTCAAACCATTTTGAGGATTCTAGGGCCAAGAAGGGAGTCTTTTATTTTTGGAAGTGTGTTTGTATAACATTGATTTCCAATAGTGAAGAAAAATCTCCCAAGATCGGAAGGGGAGGCCTGAATGTAGTTTGAAAGTGGAACCGCAAACGAACCAGGATAAAAGATCATCTTCTTCATTCTCTCTGCCCCTCATCTCTTTAATTTCAGTAAATTTATGCTTTGTATAATTGAATTACTTTACTTTATGAGGTTATTTTAAGTTTTGATTTCGTTGATACTTAGGCATAAATTCGTTGAGTAAATTGCATCTGGAATTTATTGAAATCATAGTAACTTTCAGTGCAAGAATTTTTTCCCCAAGGAAATAAATATTGAGTTTAATCGATTAAATCTTGTGTTAATCAATTAAACAAAGATAAGAAATAATTGATTAAAAGCAACATAATGGATTGTATTGTTGATTTTTCATTTTACCTCATTAACCAGAAAAGCAGGAATTGTGATCCACTACATCTATTCACTCCCTCAGATACTAGATGTTGAATAGCGAAGTCTAATATTAGGTTCTTCACCACTAATTCAAATAATCATCTTTTATTCTTGTTTTACTTTTAGTTGTGTTAATTTAAGTTTTCAACCAAAACCCTTATTCACCAAATTTAAGTAAGTTTGCTAAATAATGTACTATCAGCTAAGTTCTTGTGCATATTATACTTTTTATTTTTATTTTGTAAACCTATTGATTAAAATGGCAATAAATTTACCAGTTAGAATCTTACAATTTTCTAGGCTGAGTACCAAATAATAATAGGATTCTTAGTTTATAAATTTTTTTGACATATATAATTTTAACTCCAAAATTTTAACAATAACATCAATTAATTTAAATTTATATAGTTGCAATATTTATTCAAAAATATGGATTCCCAAATATACTAATGCCTAAAAGCCCATAATAATACAATCACATAACTAAGCCATAAGCAAATCATGGTATATGAAATATAAAATGTAAGAAATGTTACTATCTTGATGGGTATGGGCAGATAATTTGAAACTCCTATTAAATATGGGCTATGCACTGCACTCGTGCACACTTTCCTGGAAAATTTACTGGCATGGTGTAGTTTGACTACACTATGCCAGCTTTAGTGTAGTGAAAAAATTATTTACGGAAGTGGTGCAACTTTTTGGTTGTCGTGGATGGGGACCACGACAATATGTTTGTCGCATTCCAAGCATGTGACAAACTGACAGGAGTCACATTCCCCGTATGCGAGATTTATGGGGGGTAAGTCGCATTCGAGGCATGCGAGATTGGTGTCGCATTATAAGAATGCGGCATCCCTACATATATATATATATATATATATATATATATATATATATATATATATATATATATATATATATATATATATATATATATATATATATATCCGCCATCCGAAACTATATTCACAGATTAAGGTATGTATCTTTGCACATTTTCTAGTTTTCTTCAACATTTTTTGTATCCATGTTTTTTATCTTATATTTTGTTTATACTCATATGTAGATGGTGTTGGATATTACCGATTAATCCTAATCGTATCCCCGAAACCGAATGATTAGGACATTGTTCCGAAACCAAATGTTTATGCCCATACATAAACCCTAATGGAACAATCCTAATCCAGACCGAAGAAAACCCCAATTGGTTTCATAGTGAAGAAGAAAACGCATACCTTGGTTTGCCATTCCAAATGCTCCGAGGTATGTGGGTTGTAGGATGTTCCGGTTGCTAGAGCCTGATGGTTTTCCGTTCGCTCCGCTAGAGGGGAATCCAGAGAGAACGTGAGTCTTGATGTTCTGAATGTCAAAATGAGAACCTCAGGCTTATGCCTTTCTCTATTCCTTATATATGTTGGTTTTGTGACTTAAGTCACATATCCTCATAAACCAACCCTTATAACATCAGTTACTCAATAAAACCCGTTGCTCTGCAACTGGGGACCATAACCCATAAAGGTAACACTAACGGTTACCACTTAAGTTGCAATATTCTAATTCAGTCCCTTCATCAAATTAGAAATTGCCCGAAGGTATCTACACTCATAATATTTCATGACACATATGCCCTTAGCCACCAAATTAATCCATAAGACCATTTTATATATATTGGCTAAATACATAATGGCTATAACACAATTATAGAATTATATTTGTGACCCATAAATTGTTAGAAATTCCAACAATCTCCCACTGGTCACATATATGATTCACCATACGTGTTATCCTTATTGCGCGCTTAATATACCATTATGTCATAGGCATACACAAATTATCCCGTCCATTAGTCCCGTCTCCGTATCGAACCACAGTGAACTTCGCCATATCAATCATGACTAATTCAACAATGATCACCAACTTTGACACAACCAAATGACATAGATACATCATGAAATGTGTAGCATGAAAATCACATGAATATGGTCTTTACATGTCAATTTTCAACTGGTCCTACTTTACTTTAGTGAGATCCTTAATTACCTTATTGTACAAAGCATAATGACAGAATACCGAACTGAATGATTAATCAACTGAAGTTTGAATACAAAGTATTCATACATAATACTGAAATTCCACAAAACATAAAAGTGTATATACGTTCTAACTCCCACTAAACCAAATGATCCTCACACTGTAGAACACCCATGTGAGCAGTATGCTCATGAAAGACCTTGGGTGTGATACCTTTTGTAAGAGGATCCGCAATCATGGAGTTAGTGCCTAAGTGTTCTATGGAAAGCTGTTCGCTTTGTACTTTCTCCTTAACAACTAGGAACTTTATGTCGATGTGTTTCGACTTTGTTGTACTCCTATTGTTATTGGAGAACAACACGGCTGACTTATTGTCACAGTATATCTTTAGTGGTCTTTCAATTCCTTCCACAATCCGCAGCCCAGTGACAAAATTTCTCAGCCATGTCGCCTGATGTGATGCCTCATAGCATGCTATATATTCTGCTGCCATTGTGGATGAAGCCACAAGAGTTTGCTTGGCACTGCGCCAAGAAACTGCACCACCTGCTAGCAGATATACATAGCCCGAAGTGGATCGTCTGCTGTCTTGGCATCCCGCAAAATCGGAGTCAGAATACCCAATGATCTTTAATTGGTCTGATCTCCTATCTGTGAGCAGATAGTCTTTTGTTCCCCTTAAGTACCTCATGACCCTTTTGGCTGCTTTCCAGTGATCAATTCCTGGATTACTCATATATCTGCCTAAAACCCCAACTATGAACGCTATATCCGGACGCGTACATACTTGAGCATACATTAGACTCCCTACAGCTGATGCATAAGGGATCTTTTGCATTTCCTGAATTTCCAGATTTACTTTAGGGCACTGATTGAGACTAAATTTGTCTCCCTTAGTAACTGGAGTATCCATTGGTTTACAATTCTGCATGCCAAATCTTTTAAGTACCTTTTCTATATAGCTCTTCTGTGATAATCCAAGAATACCCCGAGATCTATCTCGGTGTATCTGAATTCCTAATACAAAAGAAGCTTCACCAAGATCTTTCATTTCAAAATTACTGGAGAGAAATGACTTGGTTTCCAACAAGGTACCCACATCATTTGTGGCAAGCAGTATGTCATCCACATACAAGAGCAAGAAAATATGCTTGCTCCCACTGAATTTGTGATACACACAATCCTCGACTGAATTCATCTCAAAACCAAATGAGAGAATCACCTCATGAAATTTGTGGTAACACTGACGAGACGCCTGTTTTAGTCCATAGATGGATTTTGTCAATCTGCAAACCATATTCTTTGGGTCTCTTGACACAAAGTTTTCTGGTTACACCATATAAATCTTTTCATCAATGTTTCCATTGAGAAAAGCTGTTTTGACATCCATCTGATGAAGCTCCAAATCATAATGAGCTACAAGAGCGAGGATTGTCCTAAGAGAGTCTTTCGATGATACCGGAGAGAAAGTCTCTTTATAGTCAATCCCTTCCTTTTGAGTAAAACCCTTAGCTACAAGACGTGTCTTATACCTTTCCACATTACCGTTAGAATCCCGCTTGGTCTTAAAAATCCATTTGCAACCAATGGGTTTCTTACCTTCTGGTAATGGGACAAGTTCCCAAACTTTATTGTCTTGCATAGATTTATACTCCTCTTTCATTGCTTCAATCCACTTTTCCGAATTGGAACCTTGGATGGCTTCACGAACGTTTGAAGGATCGTTATCCATAACGCCATCACCCTCATGTTCCAGGAGAAAACAGATGTAATCATCTGGAATTGCATTCCTCCTTTCTCTAGTGGATCTACGCAAAGCTATAGGCTCTTGCAACTCTTGTCCATGTTCTTGAGGAATTTGAGTTTGTCCTTCATGAATTACTAACGGTTACCACTTAAGTTGCAATATTCTAATTCAGTCCCTTCATCAAATTAGAAATTGCCCGAAGGTATCTACACTCATAATATTTCATGACACATATGCCCTTAGCCACCAAATTAATCCATAAGACCATTTTATATATATTGGCTAAATACATAATGGCTATAACACAATTATAGAATTATATTTGTGACCCATAAATTGTTAGAAATTCCAACAGATGGTGATTATTAGAGATATTGTCAACGATTTTAGTGATGATGAAGACATTGAGCTATGTTGTGATGATGATGAAGATTTGGAGCTTGGTAGTAGTGAAGTAGCTAACATAACATACGGTACTCCTTCATCATTTTTCATTACCATTGATTCAGCTGCTGGACAAGATATTCAAAATAGAAGTAATAATTTAAATAATGATTTTGATAATGAACTGTTTATTGGCATGCAATTGGAATCAAAGGATTCAACAATAAATGCTATAAAACAGTTTCATATTAAGAATTTTGTTGACTATATTGTTGTAGAGTCTAGACCGAATAGATATGTCGGACAGTGTAAATATTTTGGTAGTGGATGTCAATGGAGAATTATGGCATCACTTAACGGAAAGCGAGATTTATGGGAGATTAGAAAAATTAATGGAACACACACATGTGTATCCACTAGTATTTCTCAAGATCACACGAAATTAAAGTCATCATTCATTTGAAATTGTAGTATTCACTTAGTATCGGAAGATCCCGGTATACCAGTTAAAGCATTAGTAAAAACAATTGTCACTCGTTTTGGTTATACGATAACGTATAGAAAGGCTTGGACAGCTAAACAAATAGCAATGTCACAAATTTATGGTGAGTGGGAGGGATCTTACAAGGAGTTACCTCGTTGGTTTAACACTGTCCAATGTTATGCACCTGATACAATTGTAAGATACGCAGCATCTCATCATGATGACAATAGTAGTTTAATTCTTGACAGAGTTTTTTGGGCTTTCAAGCCTTGTATTGAAGGGTTTGGATTTTGCAAACCGATCCTTCAAGTGGATGGGACATTCTTGACCGGAAAATATATTGGAACTTTGTTAATTGCAAGTTCGCAAGATGGTAATAGACGAATATTTCCTGATGCATTTGCCATTGTCGAAGGAGAAACTAAAGAAGCATGAGAGTGGTTTTTCTACAATGTTCGTACGTATGTTACCCCACAACCGAATATATGTATAATATCATATAGAGGTACATGTTTGTTGAGTGCACTTCGTACTGAGCTTCCTCAATGGTGTAATGCACATTCAGTATATTGTATTCGTCATGTTGCAAGCAATTTCAATAAAGAGTTCAAAGATGGTGACCTTAAAGAAAAAGTTATTCAAATGGGTATGTAGTTAATGTTAAATTTGACCTTAAAGTTATTTAAATTATGTCATATAATGTAGTTAATGTTAAATTTGATGTATATGTTGTAGGATATGAGTTGATGCGGCCCCGTTTTGAGCGTATGCTTGATGATTTGCATCAAAAAAATCCAAGAGCAACAGCTTGGTTAGACAACATCCCAAAAGAAAAATGGACACAATCATATGATGAAGGGAGACATTATGGGCATATGACGACTAACCTAGCAGAGTGTCTTAATGGTGTTTTGAAAGGATCAAGAGCTTTGCCTATCACTTACCTTGTACAAGCAACATATCATAACTGAATTCATGGTTTCTTCACCATAGAAATGAAGCAACAAGTATGACAATGGCAGGTCATATATATTGTGAGGAATTGACTAAGGTGTTAAATGAAAAGAAATGTAAAGCCACATGTCAAACAATTTGGAGTTTTTCAAGGGAGTCGGGAGTCTTTGTGGTTGAGGTTCCTGGTAGAGACGTTAGTCGACATTCCAAGGTATACACAGTAAGACTAAACCAATACTCGTGTGTGAATGTGGAGAATTTCAGTCACTTAGATTGCCATACTCTCATGTCATTGTCACATGTTCATCATTGAATTTAGATTACCGCCAATTCATTTCACCAATATATCGGTTGGATAACTTATTGAATGTGTATAGACATGAGTTTGAACCGATTGGTAATGAAGAATATTGGCCTCATTATTCTGGTCCAATGTTCATTCCTAATCCACTTATGCGAAGAAATCGAACTGGAAGACCGAAAACATCACGCATTCACAACGAGATGGACGATTGTGCAATGGAAAAAATAAAAAATGTGGGTTGTGTAGAACTGAAGGGCACAATAGGAAGACATGTCTATTCAAAAATAGTGAAATAAGTGAAAGTTCAAGACATTAAATTATGATATAATATATTTTTAATGTAATTTATGGAAGAAGTAATTTAGTGAATAAAGTATTTTAATTTTATTAATTAAAGTATTTTTAATAAATAATATAATTAATAATAATTAATATTATTAATATAATTAATAATAATTAATATATACCTCTTCGCTTTTCACCCTCAGCCGCCTAAAACTGAAGGGTTTTGTACGAATGTCGTGGACGGGATCCACGACTTTGGAGCAGGGCTGCAAAAGCTGCGACTTCAACGTACATTAATAAGTGTTTTAAATAATTAATATAATTAAAATAAATAATTAATATAATTAATAATAATTAATATATACCTCTTCGTTTTTCGCCTCAGCCGCCTGAAAACTGAAGGGTTTTAGAGATGTCGTGGACGTGATCCACAACTTTTGCGCATGCTAGGTTACAGCTACGACTTCAACGTAAATTAGGGCACAGAAAACAGAAAGTCGTGGACCCGGTCTACGACATTCACCTATATAAATACTACCCCAGCCCCTTAATCGAATCACTCACCCATTTCTTCCAAATTTCATCCCTAAAAATCAAATTTCTTCTAAACCGAATCACTCCAAATTTCTTCCAAAATATGGATCACATTGGTCCTGGCCCTATCATTCCTTCCCTACTTAATCTTCAAGATGATCATGTTTCCACAACCATATGGATTGGTAGAGAAGTTACCTTTCGGGCTAGGTATAACTTATGGCTACAAGTACTTGTTGAACCTATGTTACAAGTCATTCGTAACACCGCATTTGGAAAGATCTTAGACATTGAAAGAGCTGAAATCAACAACCATCTGATTCTTTCTTTGGTTGAGCGCTGGAGGCCGGAGATGCACACTTTCCACTTACCCATTGGAGAGTGCACGGTTACTCTAGAGGATGTCGCTTATCAACTCGGATTGCCCATTGATGGGGATATTGTCACTAGACCAACAAACATGGATTGGAATGTTGTCCGTCATAACTTGTTGGGTGCGATTCCAAATGAAAGACAAATTGTTGGACAACGGATTCAAATGAGTTGGTTGGACTCCACATTTCAACAACTCCCAGACGATTCTACTGAGATTGTAATCAATTAACATGCACGTGCATTCATTCTGAGGATGATTGGTGGATTTATGATGCCGGATACATCAGGGTCATGAGTCCACTTGATGTATCTCCTATTGTTAGAGGATTTATCTAAAACCTACCAATACAGTTGGGGATCTGCGATTTTGGCGTGTCTTTATCGAGGTCTTTGTCGTGCAGCCTTGATTAGCCGTCAAATTGAAATTGGTGGATGTTTGTTATTACTACAGTCGTGGGCGTACGACCGCATCCCAATGCTTGCACCAAGATTGAACGTTCCCACCACAAATCTATTTTCATTAGTTAGAAGGTAAATTTATTTTTCTATTACATTCATTTAATTACATTTATTTTATTATTAAATTTAATTTATAATTACATTTTTTTATTATTACATGAATAGGTGGTCCCAACATTTACTGACGACAAATATTCCTGGTCATGAAACCAACATAATACGATCAATGTTGGATTGCTTGCATATAGATCAGGTAGTCACATTATATTTTACTAATATTTTTTAATCTAATATTATTTATTTATTTAAATATTTTCTAACTTATCTTTATATATTGATTAGTTTGTCTGGACCCCATATCAAAATATCGACGTTGTGGGTCAGATACCAGATATGGCCCGATCACGCGTGCCACTTATATGTTTTGCAATAATTGAGTGGCATGCTGCTGATCGAGTTATGAGACAATTTGGTTTACAACAACCAATCCCTCAGGATCCAATTAACCTGCAAAAACAACACAAAATGGATCTTCGAGGGAAGAATGACTACAACTGGCAACAAAAGCATGATCAATGGATCCAAATATGGAATCATCGGGAAGACTATGTTATGAATGGTTTGCCCAGTGTACAACCTTTGTATCACTACTCACATGCAGTGGTACCTACAAAGGACAAGAAAGTGCATATCTCCCGACGGAGCATAATCATCTGGATCGGTAACATCTTTTATTTTTCTTTTATTTTTTCTTAATATTTAGATTCATGTTCTTACATTAATTTTTTTTTTGCAGTATAATTTCATTAGATCAATTAGAGATCAATGTGCTCCATCAAATGTTCATGACAACCCGATGCAAACAATACATGGTGTGTAGTTGCAGTGCAATGAGATGATGGATGCATTCGCTAAACTGCTTCCAACAGCCTTCTCTGACAGCTACTATCAATATCCTCCGACAATCAATTTGATATTCCAGTTGCACCTGAGTTTCAGGAACCGTTTGAGAGTCAAACTCAAACGGATACTCATCTGCAGGCATTTACTCAACAAACACCAGTTCCTCAACAACAACCATTTCAGTTTTAAAGTTTTGGAGCATTGAGTGATTATTCAATCTCTCATCAATTCGGATCTTTATCACATTATGAAGAATCATTACCATCTATATTTGGAACGACTTCTACTACACCCTTGTCTGCATTCAACTCTCAACAATACTATCAACCTACAATGCTAACACAAGTGGATGATGAAGATGTTGAAGATGATGACGAGGAGGATGAAGAGGTGCCCCAATTAGTTAGAGGTGGAACGAGACAACCAACACAACCAAGCTTAAGAGTCCAACCACCTCGAAGGAGAAAACCAACACCATGCGGCACATCATCTCATCGACGCCATTAGGAAATAGATTTGTTATGTTTTTCATTCAGTTTTCTATTATGAATATGTACTTAATTTGCACATTAAGTAAAGTTTTAACTTTGATTATCAACTATTATTATTTAGTTTTCTATTACGAATATTCAATACTAATAAAACAACATAAAACACAAAAAATAAAAAAAAACTACAACACATGAAACACAAAATCAAAATACGAAGGGAATAACAACATAACTAAAAAACGCTACTGTTTTAGGGATGTCGCATTCTTACAATGCGACACCAATCTCGCATGCCTCGAATGCGACTTACCCCCCATGAATCTCGCATACGGGGAATGCGACTCCTGTCAGTTTGTCGCATGCTTGCGACAAACAGATTGTCGTGGTCTCCATCCACGACAACCAAAAAGTTGCACCACTTCCGTAAATAATTTTTTTCACTACACTAAAGCTGACATAATGTAGTTAAACTACACCATGCCAGTAAATTTTCCCACTATCCTCACCTAGATATCCTATGACCTGCATGTATTAATCGACATTGGCAAAAAGTTAATGTGCTTCACTTTATTTCTTTTAAATGTCCAATATGCTCGTATGCTACAAGATTTATACCGTGTGAATATAACTCAAAATTGTTAAAGTACACATTTAAGCAAAATATTTATAGTCAACCCTTTCTTTTTATTCGCTTAATATTCTCTCACTTGGGACAATGATAAGGTTGTTATTTAATGAACATGAGATCAAAAGCTTAAATCCTAAAAATAACCTCTTTATTTGCGGAGTAAGATATTGTACATCTAACTTCCTTAAACTCCAATTAAGTGGAAGCATTTGTACATGGGTCACCCAATTTTTTTTCTTATGATCTCTCTGTTGTTCAATATTGTATGGTATTTGATCTTGTTTTTATTCATCGTTATAACAACTATAATTTAACTTATTTGTGCGTTTCATTTGTCAAACAAGCATTACCGATGCTAATATAAAAGTTGAGTCTGACTCCTCTCCACTGAGAGTGCAATGCATATACATAGCAAAATCAAAATTTAAATGGTCCAGATTTTTTATTTTCTTTTTAAATTAAAAATTTTACAAAATATTTCCCTCTCACATTCCTGGTACTAAACTCTCCCGTACTGGAGAGGAATCCTAATCATAAAAGTTAGACGTGGTGTTAGCCACATATGTTCTCAGATATATTATTCTTTTGCGTTAGTACAGAGGAAACAATCATTACACAGTGTTGGTCACAAACAATCAAATAAAAAAAACATATAATAAATAGAAGAGAAGACTAGAGACTTTGATAACAGGGTTCGGCCAATTATGCCTACATGCTCGAAAGCACTAAGCGACTACCAAGATATTTGTTGGTGCAGCGGAAGCGATCGTTGCGGAGCGTTGGTTAAAAGCAATTAAATAATGCATAGAATAAATAGAATATAAGAAACAAAGAATTTAGTAATGGGGTTCAGCCAATTGTGTCTACGTCCTCGGGAGCGCTGAGCGGCTACCAAGATATTATTAGAGAATAAGGATTACAAACCCTATGACACCCATGGGCCCAAGTGCTCATGGGGTGTTTCTATTTGGTGCATATATCTGGTGCACATTACAACAAGGAACATGAGTCCAATATATAACATTGGTTACTCTACTCTATTCCAATATTAGGGGATGTGGGACTAATGTAATAACATATTTCAAGCATTCACAACAATCTCCACCTTGATTAAAATAGACGAATTTCTCACTCCTTAGAAAATCTACACAAGATTCTTCACCTTAGCGAATATCGGCCTCCACCTTGCTCAATGCATAATTCTCTTTAACAAATTGCTCCCCTTTAGCATAAACCTTCTGAGTATCCTTGACGATGTTACCAACAGCCTAGCTCTCCAAACTTTTAGTGTACATTCCCGTACCGCCATCTAATGGAACACGCCACCTAGCCATCAATTGCTAGGAAGTCTTTCGATATATGGAACCTCTACACAAAAGTTCACCAACAACCGTCATCTTCAACACTCAGTCAAACTGAACCTTAGAGGTTCCCTGGAAAGCCTCAACCGTTGCCACCATTGCGTAGTCCAACAATCATAGTTCAAAAGAACTATCATACTCCACCATAAGGATTATACCCACAACACACTTTGCGTATTGCTAACCAATGCCCATTTCACACTTTTGCATCCAAGTCAATGCCCATGTCACACCCTGCATCTCTATCAGTGTTCGTGTTACACCTTGCATCAAAGTCAATGTCCATGTTACATCCTACATCAAAGTCAGCCAGCGCCTCTGTGCTTTTATTGATCTACTGACAATTAATATCCTTCACTATGACGTCCCAGATACGCCGTTAAGATATTTCACTTCTCATCACAAATGAGATTATTCTCTCAACATCTAGAGAGATATTGTCAGCATCTGTCTCAGGGCCAAACTCAACACTTGAGTCCCTATCTCCACCCTGATCCTAATCCAGTATATGAACTTCTGAGATTCTGGATCAACATATATCGGCCCCACCATAGTTCCGCCATGTTTTCTTCTCATTCAGCTCATCTCCTTTATCCTTGCATAGTACCTTAGACAAACATTGTCTAACCAACATGTGTTCACCCTCTTTTGCCTTTATCTAGCACCTGGGTTAAGAGCCAATTTTAAGAGCCATCTACCAATTGGCTCTAATACCAATTGTTGGTGCAGCGGAAGCGATCGTTGCGCAGCGTTGGTCACAAGCAATCAAATAAAACGCATAGAATAAATAAAAGAGAGGAAACAAAGAATTTGGTAACGGGGTTCGGCCAATTGTGTCTACGTCCCCGGGAGCGCTAAGCGGTTACCAAGATATTATTAGAGAATAAGGATTACAAATCCTATCACACCCATAGACCCAAGTGCTCATGGGGTGTTTCTATATGGTGCTTATATCTGGTGCACATTACAACAATGGACATGAGTCCAATATATAACATTGATTACTCTACTCTATTCTAATATTAGGGGATGTGAGACTAATCTAATAACATATTTCAAGCATTCACAATAATATTATTAGAAAATTAGGATTACAAGTTCTAACATACCTATGAGCCCCCCATAAGGTATTTATATATATTTAGTGCACATTTTAACAAGAAACTTGAGTCTAATATCATTATTGATCATACTCTATTCCAATAATAGATAATAAGGAACTATTATAATAACATATTTTATACCAACATATGCTATCCACAATGCCATTTCTGTCATAATTGTTATCAAACTTTTCTGCTATTACGCTAAACACAACACATTCACAACCACGCTTTAAAAGATTACCCACATGAATACAAGATACACATCACCATTTTTACCTCTTTGGTTTTGTTTTCTTTTAAACCGTACTATATACGAGATGGATGCATTGTAATGGAACAATTACGTTTTTTATAGACATTATAAGGGAAGGGACAAGCTTTTTGAGTTCCAACCTATATCATAAGAGTAGTTTGAAGCTCTTTGAAAAGAATAAACGGCTAAAACCTAAATATGAGATGAAGTAGAGAGGAGTTAGTGGGGACAGAGATTACTTGTCCACACGCTCTCCCACTCCCTATCACATGCCAATCAAAAGTTACGTTTTGTTACTTTTTATTTTTAATTTTTTTTATTCATGTAGTAATATTATTGGTCTGAGACAGAGAATATGACACCGTGTGAGACATCTGATGTATGTGTAGTTAGTAGGTGTGACACAAGTAGAAGCATTGTCCGCACTCCTTGATCATCATAAGGAGTACAGCTCAATCAACATGCATGATAGCACTTGAAGTCTTAATTTAATTGTGATCAAGGTTAACCATTCCTCTCTACACACATTTTCTAGTCAAATGCGAGTTCCCATGAATATTGGGATTACAGACTTGGTTCCAAGATTTTAATAATTAGGTCCAAACCCATTATGTATATTGCTTAAGAGACTACACTCTCAGGCAAAATAAAAATGCTGCGCTGTTTAGGAATGCAACAAAGGACAGAAATATAGTGGATGTAAATAAAAACCTATCGAAAATGATATTAATAGCCTAAAGAAACTTACTTTCCAGAATAATATTTCGATGACCTGCATTTCAAGCCAACTTCAACTCATATTTCAATGACCTGAATCTGGTACTGAATAGAAGTACCATATCCAAAGAAAAATCGGAGAGCCAAAGACCATCATGATTTCGAAGAACTCCTCCATCTCTGATTTCTCTATTTCTCAGGTTACACATGTCATCCATATTAATTTTCACCATACCATTATCATGTCTACACCGAAAGGCCTTAGGCAAATAGGGATCAACTGATAGATTATCAACAAAGCACTGATCTCTAAAATCATGATTAACATTTCTAGCGACAAAATCAATATCCCAAGAAGTATCACTGAGAATAAAATTATTCCGCCATCTCTAAGTCCACCAAATGCCCACAAAAAATAAATGACCATGTTGAAGCCTTGAATTAACCTCCATTCACTTCATGAATGAAAGATTATTCCAAAAATCATGATTAGTAAACCCCAACCGATACCAAAGGAGGACTGAGTTCCACAGTCTCTCAAAGTATGCATGAGATCTTCGATAGCAACATTGCACCGACTACAAATTGGGAAAGCTGTGAGCTTTCTAGTGAACGTGAGAAAGTTCGTTGGCAGGGAATTATGGGTCGTAAGGCAGCAAAGGAATCTAACCTTTTCTGGGACATGCAATATCCAAAAGTATCTCGAAGGAATATGAGTATTCCCCGCCCCGTCGCTTTTGATGTTGAAATTTCAGAGATTATTTTGGTTATTTATTATATTTTTAGGGTTTTTAGGAAGGGTGATTGGAGTTTTGCACTAATCTAGTTCTACTTTTTGTCAGATTTTTTTTTGTTCTTCTAATTGTTGTTTAGGGGGTGTGCTTTACCTTTTTGTGGGAATTTTGTTATTTTTCCTATTGAGATTTTAGGACTCCTGGAATTGTTATGTCCCACTTGAGAGGTATAAGATATAAATCTCCTTTTAAGATATATATATATATATATATATATATATATGTGTATATTTGTTGTTGAGTAAACACAAGTTATAACACACTTAGAGGGGGTGAATAGGTGTGGTATATCACTAATGCCATTTTCTGGTTAATGAGAATATTGAAAAATCAGTTAAGGATAATCGCTTATCTCAACAAGTAATCGATTACTATTAGTATAAATAATCGATTACTGACAGCAATAACAATTATTTTGATTCTTGAATTCTTGCCGCAAATCAATTGAATTGATAAAGCACATAAAAGACTAAATTGTAAAGGAGTTAAGGGATAGAAAGAGTGCGACAACAAATTTTATTCTGATTCGTTTGCTTGTCCACTTTCAAACTACATTCAGGTCTCCCCGTCTCATTTTGGGAGATTTTCTTCACTTATGGAATCAAATGTATTTCACAAACACACTTCCAAGAATTTACAAGACTTCCTTATTGGCCCTAGAGTTTCTCAAAGATCGGTTGACTTTCTACTCGTCTTTGAAGGATACCAACACACTACGCATAAAACGTCTTTAAAAGTGGTTCTTCAACAGCGCATCCTAGAAAATTGTTGTTAAATAAAAGGGGGAGGAAAATTAGACAGCACATCTTTAAGAAACCGCGGTTAAATTTGATAAGTGAATATAACATCAACAACGCAATAGGCAATAAGCGCGGTTGAATAAGTGCTAGTTTTAATTTGTAATCTTTAACAGAACAACTTTTTTGCAGCGCTGTTAATTGGAATATTTTAACAGCACAAGTTTTAGTTTACACTATTGATGGAAACTCTTCTACAACGCATTCGTAGATATGCGCTATGGATTTGATATCTTATACAACATACTCTATAACATGCGTTGTTTATTAGATAGGTTTTTAAAAATTTACAATTTCTAAACAACATTCTCTCATGTATTAAATTGTTTTCGAACCCCGAGAATTTGTTTTGCTTCGTTCTATGGGTTTCTCACACGAAACAATAAAGATATCAGTTTCCCATAAATCTTTGAGTCTATATATTTAGCATGTTAATTACACTTAAGGATTTCATTCTAACTACATCATTGAAAGAAAATGAAGTTCGTGAGAGATATTGATCTATCTTGTAAGAATAAATCATGGATGCTTAAATTGGAACTTTAAACTATTTTTCATCGAATGGAAATATGTGGAGAACCTTGTGTTTTGTTAATTTTCGTTGATCATGAGGTGTTTTAATTTAGTTATTTATTTAAAAAAAATCATTTGTAATTTATGATTTTCATTTGATCCATCCTAATATATGTTCACGTACGTAACAGTGGGATGAAATTGAGGTTTTTGTGAAGGAGAGTTATATTCCACAATTGCCAAATAAACTTAAAGATGGTTTTCACTATGGTGTTGAAAACTTTTATGTTATGCCAAATGATGGGTAATATGGATTTTCTAAAAATCCTTACAAGCTAATATTTTAAGATAGATCAATATTGAAGAGGTGATTCATTTTTTCTGTTTGTAATTTTTTAATTTGTGTTTAAATTTCAGTATTAATTAAATCTTATGAATATTATTATAGGAAATTATTCACAAGTGCAGGGGTGGTGACCCAAACTATATTGAGTTTCTTAATTCTATTTTGGACGATGAAGAAGATCTAGAGTTTCTTAATTATGTTTTCTGCATGTTAATTTTTTTTCCTGTTTTATTGTCTTTTGTTTCCTGATATTTTCTATTTTGGACATTAATTAATGTTTTGGACAATATATATTTTGGATGTTAACTGAATATTTATATTTGCCAATACTATTTTATTTTCTATTCTGGTGCAATATATATGAAGGTATTAATGATTGTTTCAGCAATGAACGTTGTCCAGCTCTCCCGTCAAGTTAGAATCAACATTGTATAGATTTTAAGGATTTTAATATAGATTGTAACATAAGGATTTCAATGTATATATGTATAGAACTATAGATTGTTAGTTTGTAACATACATAAAATGTAATTTTCATTTAATTTTCAATATATACAACATTCAATTTCAATTCATATTTACAATTTTAATTGTTTATTGTGTTTTTTATTTGCAGCGCTGTTAATTGGAATATTTTAACAGCACAAGTTTTAGTTTACACTATTGATGGAAACTCTTCTACAACACATTCGTAGTTATGCGCTATGGATTTGATATCTTATACAACATACTCTATAACATGCGTTGTTTATTAGATAGGTTTTTAAAATTTTACAATTTCTAAACAACATTCTCTCATGTATTAAATTGTTTTCGAACCCCGAGAATTCGTTTTGCTTCGTTCTATGGGTTTCTCACACGAAGCAATAAAGTTATCAGTTTCCCATAAATCTTTGAGTCTATATATTTAGCATGTTAATTACACTTAAGGATTTCATTCTAACTACATCATTGAAAGAAAATGAAGTTCATGAGAGATATTGATCTATCTTGTAAGAATAAATCATGGATGCTTAAATTGGAACTTTAAACTATTTTTCATCGAATGGAAATATGTGGAGAACCTTGTGTTTTGTTAATTTTCGTTGATCATGAGGTGTTTTAATTTAGTTATTTATTTAAAAAAAATCATTTGTAATTTATGATTTTCATTTGATCCATCCTAATATATGTTCATGTACGTAACAGTGGGATGAAATTGAGGTTTTTGTGAAGGAGAGTTATATTCCACAATTGCCAAATAAACTTAAAGATGGTTTTCACTATGGTGTTGAAAACTTTTATGTTATGCCAAATGATGGGTAATATGGATTTTCTAAAAATCCTTACAAGCTAATATTTTAAGATAGATCAATATTGAAGAGGTGATTCATTTTTTCTGTTTGTAATTATTTAATTTGTGTTTAAAATTTAGTATTAATTAAATCTTATGAATATTATTATAGGAAATTATTCACAAGTGCAGGGGTGGTGACCCAAACTATATTGAGTTTCTTAATTCTATTTTGGACGATGAAGAAGATCTAGAGTTTCTTAATTATGTTTTCTGCATGTTAATTTTTTTTCCTGTTTTATTGTCTTTTGTTTCCTGATATTTTCTATTTTGGACATTAATTAATGTTTTGGAAAATATATATTTTGGATGTTAACTGAATATTTATATTTGGCAATACTATTTTATTTTCTATTCTGGTGTAATATATATGCAGGTATTAATGATTGTTTCAGCAATGAACGTTGTTCAGCTCTCCCGTCAAGTTAGAATCAACATTGTATAGATTTTAAGGATTTTAATATAGATTGTAACATAAGGATTTCATTGTATATATGTATAGAACTATAGATTGTAAGTTTGTAACATACATAAAATGTAATTTTCATTTAATTTTCAATATATACAACATTCAATTTCTATTAATATTTACAATTTCAATTGTTTATTGTGTTTTTTGTACTGTTAACATTTAGCTTACAATTTCAGTTTTGTTCAATTTATAACTATGAGTGTGGGATGAAATTAAAGCCATTATTGGCAGGTGCAACTTGGCGTGTTTTAAAAGTTAAAACATATGTTCAACATCGTAAAGTTAACATTACACTGTTGAAGATAGAAAAATTGAATGAACAACATCGAATTAAAATGATACGCTGTTGAAGATAGAAAAATATGAATGATCAACAACAAGTTTATATGTTGCATTGTTGTAGAAAAAAATGAAAGATCAACAACGAAATAATATGATGCAATGTTGAAGATATGAATTATTTTTGTAACGAAAATGATTTAACCTTTCTGACAATGAAAAAAATGATAATAATTTCATAACTGAAAATGATTAACTTAAAAAAATGAATTTGAATGGTAATTAGTTAAATCGTTAAAGTGATTATATATATGTTTAGGATTTATTTTTATTGAAAAAAATTGATAATAATTTTATAACTGAAAATGATTAACTTTAAAAAATGAATTTGAATTGTAAGTTAAATCGTTTAAGTGATTGGATATGTGTCGTAAGTCTATGAGTAGTTATGATTGCAATTTGTAGATGTAGCTGTTCATGTTACCTCTTCAACAACGTTTGTTTTAGAATTCACTATTAACCTATACTTATTCAACAGTGCTTGTTTAAAATTTCCCTGTTAACTGATACCCGTTCAACGACGCAACATTTAAGTATCGCTGTTAATGTGGCAATTTCAACAGCGAATGTTAAAGATGTGCTGCGGATGAGGAAATTTCAACAGCGTAATTTTAAAGTTGCGTTGTTGTATATGGAATTTATGTATGTTCAACAACGCAACTGAAAGATGCGCTGTTGATTTGTCACTTTTTAAAACATCAAAAGTTGATACTCAGACGTTTGGTTATGTACTTCTCAAACTTCCAATAATCTTTCCAGCACAGAAACCTCTCAAACCTTCAACACATCTCAAACCTTCAACATTCTCAAACCTTCAACATTCTCAACCCTTCAACAATGTCTTCCCAAAATGAAGAAAATGAACAAGGAACAATGGTAACTCAAACTCCAGTAACACATAAACGTTCACCACGTGGTGTGACTTCCATGAAGAATGTTGCTTGTGCAAGAAGCAAGAATATCAAGTGGACGGTTGAATGGAACACAAAGGGTCAACCATGTAACAATAAAGGTGGAAACACCTTAGTAAGCTATATTGGAGTTCTGGTTAGGCAGAATGTGTCCATAAAGTTCAAATCTTGGTTTGATGAGAGACTGAATACAATGAAAGATCTTATTTGGGAGGATATAACCGTAAGTTTCCATGCAATCTGTACATTTGTATGGTTAGGCAGAATGTAATAGTATATTTGTGTTTTCTTGTGTTTATGTAACATTATATTTTGTGTTTATGTGTATATTTGTGATTTCTGGCACTCATACATAAATGTTATAATGATACATAAATGCTATTTATATGTGATGATATGTTCCTATAATCAGGGAATCGTGTCCTTAACTTCCACTCTCAAACTGGTGGTGAGTGGATCACAACAAGTTTGTCTCTAAGTTGGCTGCAGCGTGTGTGGCTTAATGGTTTGATGAGACAATCTACATTTTGATCTATTGTAGGGACATAGGCCACAATAACCTTGTTTTGTAATACTTGGTCTCTAATATAATGAATATCAATTTCAATATGCTTGGAGCGAACATGCAGTACTGGATTAGAGGCTAGTGCCTTGACACTCAAATTATCACACCATAGTATGAGTTTCCTTGGTAATGAGAATTTAAGTTCAATAAGTAGTGAACAAACCCATGTTATCTCAGCAATTAGGTCAACTAAAGCTCTGTACTATGACTAGGTACTTGATCTTGATACTAGCTTTTGTTTTTTTGTGGACCAAGAAATGAGTGTTTCACCAAGAAACACACACTAGCCAGTCATGGATTTCCTGTCATCAACACTAGTGGCCCAGTCTGTATCAGAAAAACCTGTTATATCCAAATCAGTGGATGGCTTGATGTGCAAGCAGCAATTGATGGTGCCTTGGAGATACCTCAAGATCTGTTTTATGCCTTGCTAGTGTTCAGTGATGGGTGAGCTCATGCATTGTCTGAGTTTATTTACAGAGAAAGCTAAGTCAAGTCTTGTGTGGGTTAAATATTGTAGTCCTCCTATGACTTCTCTGAACATAGTTGGATCTTTTAGTTTCTCCCCTTCAAATGCGAATTGCCTACATGTTATCATAGGTGTTGGGCATGGTGAGGCATTGGTCATCTTGAATTTCTTCAGCAAGTCACCAATGTATTTGGATTGTTTTAGGTACAATCCAGTGACATCTCTTCATACTTCTATACCAAGAAAATAGTGTAAATGACCCAAGTCTTTGAGGGAAAATACATCATTAAGTTGTTTGATGAATGCTTGAAGAAAATTTTTGTTGTTGCCTATGACTATCATGTGATCTACATATATGAGGAGGAATGTCATATGGTCTTTACCATGTAGAAAGAAGAGAGAATAGTCACTCTTTGTGTTTTGAAAATTCTAGTTCAACAGTGTAGTTTTGCGGTTATCACACCAAGCTCTTGGTCCCTGCTTCAGTCCATAAATTGCTTTAGATAGTTTGCATATGTGACTAGGCTTGGTAGGATCAACAAATCCTTGTGGTTGGTACATGAATATTGTTTCTCTGAGATATTCGTTGAGGAATGCATTGTTGATGTCAAGCTGTTTGACTTCCCAATTGAGGTGTACTAAAATAGAAAGAATGATCCTGACTGTACTAGCTTTGACTACATGACTAAATGTTTCTTCATAATCGATCCTAGTTGTTTGTTGAAAGCCTTTCAAAACTTGTCTAGCTTTCCTCCTTTCAGTGGAATCATCTGCCTTGTATTTGGTCTTGAAGACCCATTTTGAATCAAGTATGTTTTCCTGATCTTTGTAAGGCACTAGTATCCACGTTTTGTTAAACATGAGTACCTGAAACTCATGTTGCATTGCTTCTTTCCATAAGGGTCTAGTGAGAGTTTCCTTGGCATTTGTAGGCTCCAGTGTGTCTCTCTAGGCTTCAGTAAGTCCAATGTAAGGTAATTTTTGTTTGTGAATGCCTGACATGCTCCTTGTGTGTATTGTATTATCTGTATATGTATTCAGGCGTGCTCCTTGGTCAGTGTTCAGACTTGTTTCACCCATGCTTTGCTGCTGAGCTATGTCTGGTGTTTCTCCATGAGTGGTGTTACCTTATGATGAATTATTGTCATGTTGTCCTGCGAAATTGTGGATATCTTGAGAGTATTATGTGTTTACCTCAGCTGGATTGTCTTCAATGATTGGTATTATTGTATCATTAATGGGATTTCCTATAGTGTTCAAAGGAAACAAAAAGATAGATGGATTGTTAGTTGTTTGTAGAGGACTTCTTGTATTGAGAAACCCATCACGAAATGGAAAGTGATCTTCATTGAAGATGACATGTCTTGATATGAAAATCCTTCCATAAGAGTTGAGAGTTTTGTGCCCTTTGTGATAGTTACTATATCCCAAGAACAAACATCTGGTTGTGTGAAAGTGTAGCTTGTGTTGGTTATAAGGTTTGAGGCATGGATAGCATACACAACCAAATGGTTGTAGGAGCTTATAGTTAGGTTCTTTATGAAGCATGAGTAAATAGGAGCTCTTATTTTGGGTAACTTGAGATGGTAACCTATTTATATGATATACTACAGTGTAGAAGGCTTCCCACCAGTAATATAGAGGAATTCGAGCTTGTGCAAGTAAGGTTAGGTCAAACTCAGTTATATGTCTGTGTTTCCTCCCAACTCTTCCATTTTGTTGAGAAGTGTATGTACATGACATTCTAAATTCTATGCCAGCTTCTATGGCAAGTTTCTGCATAGGTTTATATTCTCCACCACCATCACACTGAATTGCTGTGATTCTTTTACTGAATTTATTTTCAATTAGATTTTTGAATTGAGTGAAAGCTTGCACAGTTTCAGACTTTTGTTTTAGGGGATAAATCCAGGTGAATCTACTAAAATCATCAACAAAGTGTACATAGTATTAAAACCAGAGGATTACATTATTGGTGCAGGGCCCCATACATATGTGTGAACCAACTCAAGTGGTTCTTGAGCATGAGAAGAAGAAGACTTAAACGATAATAGGTGCATTTTGCCATATTGGCATGCCTCACAAAAACTAAAGTTATCACTAGGTGGTACTTTGATATTACAATCTTTCAAGACTCTGTCTAAGACTTTATGATTAGGATGGTCAAGTCTCATATGCCAGCTCTCCTTGACAAATACATAAGCACTGGGATTTCTTTTAGTTCCTGAGAGCTGGTACAATCCATCCTTAAGTAATCCTTTTAGTATTACCTTCCCTGTCAACTTGTCCGTCACAAGACAAAAAAATTCATCAAACTCAACAAATATGTTATTATCAGTAGTCAGTTTAGAGACACTTAATAGATTTTTGGTAATGTTAGGCACATATAGGACATCATGTAAATTGAGAGAGTTAAGTTTCTCACAATTACCAACAACTAGTGAATTCTTACCATGATGTTCAACCAATTCTTCAACCTTGTCAGTTTGATGTGTCACATGATTACTTGCACCACTATCAAAATACCAATCATTGTCTTGGACTGAGTTTTGAGAGGCTAGGAAGGCATTGTGAGATCCTTGTCTATCATTGTCTGTTGAATAATTTGATCTTGATTAGTTTTTGTCAAACCTGTGAAGGCAGTCTATTGTAGTGTGATCACTCTTGCCACAGACTTGGCATGGAGTCTTGGATGATCTACCTCTTCCTATGCTTCCTCTCCAACCTCTGAAGGTGGAACCTCTCCAATTATTGCTTGAATTAAATATGTTGCCTCGGTGGTCAGATCTGTTTGCAACATTTATTGTTGCATTGAGAGTCAGGTTGGTGAGATTATTCAGTTGCTCAATTCTAATTTCAAATGTTAGAAATTGAGCTTGTATATCCAACCAAATGAGAAGAATTAGGGTATATCCCAGGCTAGAAAGAATACAAAGAAGAAGAATTAGGGTACCGGGGGACGACCGACCGCCTCCCCAATCATTATTGAAGCATACATGCATTTAAGTGAAATACATCCAAAACACACACATAATATACTAATAGAAGATATATATCCAACACTATCATGTTAATTATTTAAATGCAACAATATTAACTGTGTTGTCTATTTAAAATCCAATGTTTTGCTAGGTAGAATTAAAAACAAAGAAAATTAAGGGAAAGTTATACAAACATACAAAAACACATGTTAAAGTTTGTTTCCCTTTTCTTTATTAAATTGAGACCTGTATTATGCATGCTTGGCAGAAAATATGGATTCACCATAATCCTCTTATCATTATCAACTCTTCTATATAAGTCACCATCTTTAGTTGAATTTCTCTTACACGATTGCGATGTACCAAAGAAAGGATCATTTTCAGCTTCAATATCGTTTTTTATGCTCATCAATATTATTGACGATTGTTTTATTAATCAAAAGAACATTGGACCATTTCATATCAGTCGGATCATTGACATAGAATATTTGTTGAGCTTGTGATGCTAGAACAAAAGGTTCATCATCTTGTCCCATTAGGATTCACTTGCTTGAACCCTAACTCATCTACCTGAAAGTCATTGTTGTTATCAACCCACATACAACCCAACATTGGCATCCGAAATATTGTATAATCCAATTCTCATATATTCTCAATGACTCCAAAGTATGACATATTTGTATATATGGGGTTTCTATGTTTGGCAATTGAAATATGTATATTTTAAGCAACAATAGTCACACAATTATTTTTCGTTGTACATTGTTCATCTTGTTTTTTGGTATAAAATGTGAACCCCTTAATTAGGTAATTAGTGTAATAGTGTAAGATAAGGCATAAATACTCGGACCATTGGATAACCATCTCATTCTTTCATAAACACCATGTGCGTTTATATTCAACTTCTCAACAATGTGATTTTTTAGCCATTTCATAAAACACCAATTATGCTCTTTGGAAATCCAATTTTCGTTCTTACTTGGGTTAGAACTCCTAAGCATCTTCTTACCTCTTTCAAAATATGGTTCAACCTCATCGGTATTGTGTAAAACATATAAGTGTGCTTCCACCAATTTTTCTTTGATATAAATAACATTTGTTTTTTCAGTAATCCCTTCATGACACTATGCCAGAGATGTAAATTAATAGCACACATTTCGGGGATATCACAACACTCATTATAATGAGTGTTGTTGATATGTCTCCTTTAACTGCGCTCATTTAAGCAAGCGCTATTGAACCGATTCAAATCAAAAGCGCTTTCTTACCGGAAGATAGATGTTGCAATCTCGCTTTGTTAACTTCTCTTGCAATCTCGGTATCCCCCTTTTTGATGATGACAAACATGAAATGATTTGAGCGAAGAAACGCCTTGATGACTGAGTGATTAACTGATTGCAGCGGTTGTAGAGATATTTTTGCACCGCTCCCCCTCACTTTAATCTCCCCCTCATTCGATGCATGAGGAAGTTTTGGGTAAAAGAGCTTTCAATCTCCCCCATCCTTGTTGGGTTGCGGAAGCATATACAACCTGCAATACACATCAAGCAAACAAAGCATGATCAAAAAGCCATTAAACGGACTTAAGAAGCCAAAAGCAGAAAAGATAGTAGAATTAAACATACTCTTAATCGATTGAAAGAAGTGGTTAATCGATTAGAGGTACATAAAATTGAACAAATGCACACAGTTGTTCTGTATTTAATCGATTATGGAAAGCAATAATCGATTAATTGCAGAGACAGAGAGAAAAATAGAGATTTCTCAATATTGATGTTCAAGCATCGTTTAGCACATTACCTCATAGGCAATCAATCAAGCATATTAAGCATGGCGAAAACATCAATTTAACAACATAATTAAACAAGCAATGCAAATTTTAAACGAAACAGTAAAAAGCAAGCAGTGTTAAAAGTTACAAACCAAATAGAAATTATACCAAAACAAATAGAAAGACAAAGAAATTGACTCAAAAAATTAGAGGATCAACACAACTCCTAGACCTATGGAATACTAGCCTAAGACAAAAGGTTTCTAGCTATATTTACCGTTAGGAAGAGGGGGATGTGTGAAACTGAACATGGTTTGCATAATGAAGGGAATCTGATTAATCTCATTCTTCGTCTATTTTGCTTCCCTCTGAATATCTGCAGCAACCCTGTCATAAAGAGACATCAACCCAAAATCCATTTTGTCATTCATCACTTGAAATCCAGCATCAATCCGTTGGTTGAGTCGTTGCTCCATAGCATCCAAATGAGCCAAGCCAAATGGATGTGCTTGAGGCGCTTGTGAGGCCTCAGCATGAGTAGTAGGTTGCTCAGGTTGTGTAGCAGGATTTTCTTCATCAGACAGATCAAGATCTACAATTGTCTAGTAATCTTCCTGATAAGTCCACTCACCAGAGAGCTAATAGATGTCCATTCTGTGAATCAGATGCTCACCAAGCAGATGGTCACTAGTGTTTATTAGCTGAAAATCAATGTTAGAGTATCAATCTCCACACGATTAATGACCCTTGTTATAAAAATCCCATAAGCAAGTAGTCTGGATGACGAAGTGGCAATCCCAAACATAACCTTCAGTATCTCAGCAGGCCGGTTGACTAAGATCCCTTCTTGAATAGCAAACAATAGTTTTAGATCATGAATTGCAGGCTGTGCATGGTTGGTGTTGCGCTGGACCAAAATATAAGTGATAACATAATGCAAGAGGTGACTTTCAATAGAAAGTGACCCAACTTTGGTCAATTCTGTTAGGTATCAGTGGTTACAATACACCTAGAAGGGGGGGTTGAATAGGTGTAGCGGTTAGAATGTCCGCTTTTCGAAAACAACACTTAATGCTGAAAAACACCTTGATTAATCGATTAACAAAACAGGGTAATCGATTAACACTTTCAACACAGTCCACTTAATCGATTAACAGACTGAAGTAATCGATTAACACACCACACTTAATCGATTAAACCGTGACAGTAAGCAAATGCAAGTACAGTTTCTTGCTCGACAATTAATTGATAATGAAACGATTATACCAGGCTTACAGAATTTTATCAGAGTACAAGTAATACAGTATAGAAACAGATTATCAATTAAATCTACTAAACAAATTAATCGATCAAATGCAATAAAGAGAGAGAGATAGAAAAAGTCCTGCAACAAGAATTTTATCCTGGTTCGTTTGCTTGTCCACCGCAAACTACATCCAGGCCTCCCGGCTGATTTGGGAGATTTTTCTTCACTATAATTGAATGAATGTTAATTACATACACACTATCCAATTACAACAATTAAACACTTACAAGATAAAAAGAAACCTATTCTATGGTTTGACTCCCTTCCTACCGACAAAGAAAACCTTTCTTTCGGCGTAGCCCCAGCCAAGAACCTTGTTCTTTACTTATTATCCCTAAGTCTAACACTCAGTGAAGACACACTCAATCTCTTGGTGATATGACACCTTGAGATTCCCACAATTACAACACTTTTTCAAACAAAGCAATACAGAGTAAACTTAAGCTATAACAAGACTTATATCTAACAAGATAAGGCTTTACTCTAATCACCTAATACAAGCTCATGCAGTATGAAAAATGTATTAGTGAAAAACAAAATGCATAATATGTAAACATCTAATCAAGAATCATGTAAAAATTCAAGAACATGTGACAAGAAAAGATGAGAAATGTATCATGAAAAGCACTCAATCCTAAAGCATAGAATTCTCTCTTTTCTAAGCTCACAAATGCATTTACAACTAGATGCAACAATTAACACGAAAAAAATGCTCTAACTCTCTAAAAATTTTAACATGCAACTTATGAGATCAATTCTGAAAATGCAGTTTATAAAGAATTGAAATAAAAGCCCAGTTAATCGATTAACGACAGCTTTAATCGATTAAGCTTCACAAAAATGTTAGATTAATCGATTGACATTTGTTGTAATCGATTACACTGTGCAAACAGTTAGATTAATCGATTAAGCCAAGTGGTAATCGATTAACAGCACTCTTTCATGTGTAAAAACTTCAAATATGTTATGCACTTAAATTCATACATGTTTAATACTTAGATTATGCCTAGAATGCACATGTACATGTATTTATATGATGCATGAACATATTATGAATGACATATCTCAAGATGAAAAAGATTTAAAAGATTTATGCAATTGAGATATGTATTAGGTGACTTAAGCCTTGGACTCAACCTAAACTAATCTAGTCTAAGCAAGATACCAATCGGAAGGCTTAAGCATGTTGATTTGTTGATGATCTTCAAGCTCATGTTAGCACAAGTTGTCCTCATCAAAACCAAGTCATATAAGGAGAGCTTCCCAAAGTGTTCCTCTTGACATGCACACTTTCAAATTCACCTGACACAAAATAGTGTGGCCCACACAAGCATGATTTATACATATCCACAACATTAAATGATTCCCATTGCTCATTTTCGTAATCACCCAATGGTGATCCGGAACAACTTAGTCCTCCAATAGCAAGGAATAGGTCCTCATCCAACACAATGACCTTTCCCCAAACCATAGTGATATATACCCCGTCCTTAAATTGAAAGTTGCTGTAAAACTCTCTAATTAGTGAATGATAGAGTTTACCGTTTAACTCGACAAAAGTATTTGTTCCTTGAACTTCTAGCTGATGCAGAAAGTGAAAACCTTGTTCCACCAACCACGAGACGTCGACATATCTAACATATGCCAATTTTCTCCCTTGAAACTTCGTCAATCTAGACGGTTGCAAACTTGGAGAATAGTATGGATCCGTCTTAGCAGTGTTTCTGCCTCCAGCTTCCGAAGAAGAACCCTCTGCTTCAAAAATGAGTGGTCGTGTGACGGTTTTTCATACGCTTTTGTCGCTGGTCACTCATGGTGAAATTTGCATATACGACCTAGGTAGGGTTTTAAGGTTTGGACAGAGAAACCACAATACACAACTACCAAACAAGCAATGTATGAAGAAATAAGACTCAATGCTATAGAATAAGTGATGGAGACTTACTTAGGTATGCAGTGAAAAGCTTAGGAGCTTTCTATTTTTGGACCAGAGAAGTGTGGATGCGAGGAAGTAGAGGAATAGTGAATTTCAAAACACAACTTTTGTCTTTTATATTGTTGTCGTTAATCGATTAAATCAATAGTTAATCGATTAACTAGACAATATCTGTGCTCAGAAAATCGATTGAATTTCCCTTTAATCGATTATATAAAAATTTATCATTTTAAAATTTCATTTTGGAGCCCAGTTAATCGATTATGCAAAAAATTTAATCGATTATTTTTACAAACAGAATGGTTTCCAAGAAACAGTTTTGGCCCAGGTAATCGATTAAAACAATAGATAATCGATTAAATAGAGCAACAGAGACAGATTCAACATTTTGAGTGTGACACATAGTGGTAACTAGACATACTATGGATATGGCTGACTTCTAGAGAATCGACACGCAGTTATATGACACAAGCATGAAATGCAATACACAACGAGAACTAAACATTCATAATTAATAGCATATAAGCATACAGTGAGAACATGAAAAGGTAAATTTTACAAAAGTCATCCAAAGCATGTTAGTTTAGATACTTTCCATCAAGTATTCCTAACTCTCTTCTTAGAGTAAAGAATGTATCCCTTGGCAGGGGTTTGGTGAAAATATACCTAATTGCTTGGAAGTTTCGACAAACTCAATGACATAATCACCTTTTTGCACATGATCCCTAAGAAAATGATGTCTTATTTCGATATGCTTTGTGCGTGAATGCAAAACGAGATTCTTAGATAGGTTGATGGCACTAGTATTGTCACACTTGATGGAAACCCGATCAAGCTTTATACGTAGTCTAAAAGTTGTTGCTTCATCCAAAGGATTTGGCGCAACACACCCTGGCAACAATATATTCTGCTTCGGCGGTGGACAAAGCAACACAAGCTTGCTTTTTACTATGCCATGACACAAGTGAACTTCCCAAAAGATGACATGTTCCACTTGTACTCTTACGATCCAACTTACATCCCGCACAATCAGAAACAGAGTACCCTATCAAAAATAATGAGGCATCCCGAGAATACCACAATCTCATATTGATAGTTTATTTCAAGTATTTCATGATGCGTTTCACAGCAGTAAAATGCAACTCTTTAGGAGATGCCTGATATCTAGCACACATGGAAACACTGAACATAATATCGGGATGACTAGAAGTTAAGTACAATAAAGATCCTATAACGCCCCGATATTCGTTACCTAGATTGCTTTCCCTTTGTCGTCTTTGTCCAGATAACAGGAGGATGTCGTAGGAGTTGAAGTGTCCTTAGATATATCCATGTCAAATCTCTTCAATAACTCCTTGCAATACTTAGCTGATGCACGAAGATGCCATTTGCCATTTATTTGATCTGCAACCCTAAGAAGAACATGAGTTCTTCCATCATAGACATCTCAAACTCACCCTTCATAAGTTCTGAAAACTCTTTACACAAAAAATCGTTAGTAGGACCAAAAATTATGTGATCTACATAAATTTTTACTAACAATATATCATTTTCAGACTTGGATATGAAAAGTGTGGTGTCAACCTTTCCCCTTACAAATCCCTTTTCTAATAAAAATGAACTCAAACGATCATACCAAGCTCTATGAGCTTGTTTAAGGCTATACAATGCCTTTTTGAGTTTAAAAACATGATGGGGGAATTTGTGGTTTTTATAAGAATAAGAATGCAACTAAGAGGTGGTGAATTAATTGTTGCAAAAGTATGGCCACTTTTTCTGCAAAATCAAAAGTTTAAGTGCAACGGAAAAGTATGCAGAAAATAATGACTTTAAAAGTAGAAAGATAAGGAGAAGAGAGTGCACAAGTGTTCTATACTGGTTCACCTTCATGTCCACTGAAGGCTACGTCTAGTACTCTTTCAGCGCAAGAGATTCCTTTATTAAATATTATGAGTTTAAATTACAATATCTCACCCCGAGATCTTTATGTACCTTACACACTCACTAATATTTAAACTCCGTTGGAAAACACTATTCCAAGTAACACCCTTGGAAAACACTATTCCAAGTCACTCAATCCCCTTTCTCTTCACACCCTTGTGAAAGAAAGTATTCTTTGCAAAATGAAGAATTACACAATGGCAGGATTGCCTTTACAAGTAGATATGGCAATTCTAACTTGGAATCCAAACAACTCTTAATACCGTAGATGCAAGGGCCCGATTTTCGTAATCCAAAAATTATTTTTAAAACCTTATTCATTAAAGTGAAGTGATTACTTTTAAAAGACATTACTCGAACAATTTAGAAAACCTGATTGAATTCATATATATATATAAGTTTAATTCATCTTTCAGGTGCGGAAACAATCAATCGTTCACTTCATTAAAAACATATCATTGCACTTCCTTTTAGTTACACAGTTTAGATACATTTATCCATTCTCAATAATACTTCCATTTTTACATCATCTAATATCCTAACCATACATTTAGGAGAAAGTCACTCTTACATAAATCCCATTTAACATACCCTTCATATTACATGCATTATTCAATTACAACATTGAGAACATAACTCAACTACTCAAACAGGTACTCTCCTCAGCAAGCATCCGAAGTGCTACCGCCACGACCTGAACTCAGATACATAACACATGCAAGGAAAGACAGAGGGAGTAAGAACCAACTACGGCAACCGTAGCATGGATTTACATGGAGTAATAACATTAAAGTATTAACACCACACACATCTAACATCGATCATGATAAACATATACCAATCAACACATATTATCCATATTCACCCTATAGTACACATATATCCCATACTATATGTGTTCTATAGTGTGCATATTTATTCGTCACATATTATCCATATTCACTTTATAGTACACACATACATCCCATAATATATAAGTTCTATAGTGTGCATATTTTATTCATATCATTTTATCCATATTCACCCTATAGTACACATATATCCCATAATATATATGTGCTATAGTGTGCATATTTTATTCATCCAAACATACTCATTTCTCATCATTCATATTCACCCTATAAGATATATATCCCATAATATATCATATGGCATGCATATGATTTTCATTCTGAATATACACTTTTCACATTATTCAAATTCAGTAGTAATTTACCCTTAATATCTTTCAACAATTCTGCACCGTACGAATAATCCTCTACCACATCGGGTAGCTCTAGTTAATTCTCCATACCACATCGGGCAGGTCTAGTTAATTCCCCATACCACATCGGGCAGGTCGAGTAATTCCCCCATACCACATCGGGAAGGTTGAGTAATTCCTCATACCACATCGGGCAGGTCGAGTAATCCTCATACTACATCGGGCAGGTCGAGTAATCCCCATACCACATCGGGCAGGTCGAGTAATCCCCATACCACATCGGGCAGGTCGAGTAATTCCCCATACCACATCGGGCAGGACGAGTAATCCACATTATTCTCACACCACATGTTCGTCATAACACAAAATATCAACTCAATGTCATACACCAATAAAAACAAGGCATTACATTGTTCCAACGTCATGGAATAACACATAACACCTTCATTGTCATAACATACCCATACATATTTATAACAATAAAGCGATTCACAACATATTCACTTCGATAAACATACTCATATCCACCTTTACAAATCAACAACTCATCAAACAATTCTTATTACCAACATACCATCTCATTTTAACACCTTAATAACTCATCACACATTCATTGTTACAAACACACCCATAATGTTTATAACAATCAACAACCCACAACATACTTATTTTGATAAACATACTCATTTATATTTACGCCCATACATAACTCATACTCAATCATTATCACACGACATAACAATTTCAACTTTAGTCTTTAAACACACATCTCACAATCCTTATTACAAACACACCCATATGTGTTTATAATAAATCAACCATTCATAACATACCATTATTCATAAACAAGCCACACATAAAATCTCACTCATCATATACACATTAACGTTAGAACCATCTTTAATGACGGTGTATTACCATAAAGGGGCATATTGCGTTGTACTTTCATAAACGGTTTTCTCCGCACATATGTCTCCACTTTTACGGCTAATACACCCTTATGTAAAATAAAGACTCTCACATGGAACACAAACTCCCAAGAGAGTTTCTATCCGTTAATGTGCTCCGATTCTTGAGGAAAATCGGAGATGATGACTCTAATGAAATACTCTAAGATCACAATGGTCTTCTCCCTCACCTTAGGTTGCGTAAGCTCCATGGATCCGCAAAGAGCTCCATCTCCTTCAACCTCCATTGTTGCTTTTTCCTTTCCAAAGCTCTCCAATGTTCCATTAAGAGCATGGGGAAGAGGTTTTGATGTGTTTTTGAGGTTTAGGGGAGGAAAGAGTCGAAATTCATGGGGAGCTGCTGTTGGGAGTGAAATGGGAGAAAATAAAATGAAGATTAGGGTTTGTGAAACCCTTTCTTTTCTTTTATAGCTGGGCACTCTCGCCCGGGCGAGAATATCTCGCCCATTCGAGAGGGTCCGTGTTTTGGAACTTAAATTATCATGGGATTCTCGCCCAAGCGAGACGACCCAGCTATAAAAGTAAAGAAAGGGTTTCACAAATCCTAATATTCATTTTCTTTTCTCCCTTTCACTCCCAACGGCGGCTCCCCATAGATTTCGACTCCCTCCTCCTCTAAACCTAAAAAACTATTCAAAACCCCTTTCTCTTACTTCTTAGTAGCACATTGGTGAACTTGGAGTGGAAAAAGGAACAATGGAGGTTGAAGGAGATGGAGGTAGATGGAGCTCTTTGCGGATCCAGGGAGCTTATGCAACCTAAGGTGAGGGAAAAGACCATTGTGGTCTTAGAGTATTTCATTAGAGTCATCTTCTCCGATTTCTCTCAAGAATCGGAGCATGTTAACGGATAGAAACTCTCTTGGGTGTTTCTGGTCCATGTGAGAGTCTTTATTTTACAAGCGGATGTATTAACCATAAAAACGGAGATATATGTGCGAGAAAACCGTTTATTTAAGTAAAACACAATATGCTCATTTATGGTAATACACCGTCATTAAAGATGGTTCTAACGTTAATGTGTTATATGTTGAAGAATATGTTGTGTGTGGTTTGTTTATGATAATGGTGAATTATTAATGGTTGATTTGTTAAAAACATATATGAGTGTGTTTGTAATAAGGATTGTGAGATGTGTTGTTTAATGGTAAAAGTAGAAATGGTTATGTTGTGTGATAATGATTGTGTGTGAGTTGTTTATTGTTATAAACATATATGGGTGTGTTTGTAACAATGATTGTGTGATGAGTTGTTGATTTGTCAAAAATGGAGATGAGTATGTTTATTAAAAATGACTAAATTGTGAGTCGCTTTATTGTTATGAACATATATGGGTATGTTTGTGACAATGAAGGTGTTGTGGATTATTTTATGGTGATGAAACAATGAGATACCTTGTGTTTATTGTGTGTATGACATTGATGTCATATTTTGTGTTATGACGAACATGTCATGTTGTGGATCATGTAAGACTTACCTGGTGTGGTAATGGAGCACCTTTGTGGTGTGGGCCTACTCGAAGTGGTAGTGGACTATCTTTGTGGTGTAAATTGGACGAATGTGGTTAAGAGAAATTTTTAATGACGATTGTCGGTAATGAAATAAAAGTCCTTTTGGAATGAAATAAATATGCATGCTATAGAATATATATTATGGGATATATATACTATAGGGTGAATATGACAAATATGGAAATAGAAGAAAGAAAATACGAATGCTGAATATTGTTTTGAATGTGGATTGTCATATAATTTGATATACGAATATTATGCGGCATGAGGTATTGAATGGTATCTATTTAACATGATTGACGTTAGAGGTTGTATAGGTTGTAATACTTTAATGTTATTACTCCATGTAAATCCACGCTACGGTCACCGTAGTTGGTTCTTACTCCGTCTGTCTCTTCTTTGTATGTGTTGTGTATCTGAGTTCAGGTTGTGGCGGTAGCGCGTTGGACGCTTGCAGAGAAGAATACATGGTAGAGTGAAGTTTATGTAATAGATATGTTATATGATAAATGTTTATAATATGAGAACTATGTTGAGTTATATATTTTGTAAAATGGAACTCTTCCTAATTGTATAATGAAGTTGATCTAGTGTTTGTATTCAAAGTACTTTTGAGAAAGGATAATTGTATAGATTATGCATTTGAAAGAAAGTGTAATAGCATGCTTTAAAAGAAATATTTACTTGAAGTATTTCTGCATTTTGAATTATGAATGGAATTAATATTTGTATTCACTCGTTCTCCAAATAGTTTCAAGCAAGGCCTTCCAAAAGTAATCACTTCCATTCCGTGAATAAAGTTTTGAAGTTTTAAAAAAAGAATTTTTGGGTTATGAAAATCGGGTCCTTATAATACCCTCATCTGCTTTTGAGTCAAACTTGTCTAAAATTTATTTTCCATTGTTTAAAATAAAGCATTTCCACCAAAAAACATGAAGGTGTGAAATATTAGGCTTACAACCCTTTAAGAGTTCGTACGGTATTTTCGAGAGTGTAGGCCTAATCAATACACAGTTAATCATGTAGCAAGCAGTATGCACTGCATCGGACCAAAAGTATGTAGGCACTTTGCTATCGTTTAGCATGGCTCGTTCTAACTCCTCTAATACTCAATTCTTCCTCTCAACAACTCCATTTTGTTTAGGGGTGCGAGGAGCAGAGAACTGATGGTGGATGCCATGTTTATCGCAATATTAAGCGAAGTGGTGATTCTCGAATTCACCACCGTGATCACTTCGAATGAATACTATCCTATGGTTAAGCTGGTTTTGTAATTTCTTGAAAAGCGATTTGAAAGTTTTAAAAGAATCGCTTTTCAAAGATAAGAACAACGTCCATGTAAATCTAGAAAAGTCGTCAACAACAACTAGAGCGTAATGACTACCTCCAAAACTCATTAACTGTGAAGGTCCAAACAAGTCCATATGAATTAATCCTAATGGCCTTGTCGTGGATATCACATTTTTCGATGAAAATGAATTTTTCGTTTGCTTGCACCTTTGACAGGTGTGGCAAAGACCTTTAGTTTTGAAATTAAGTTTTGGTAGTCCTATTACAAGCTCTTTTGACGATATCTTTTCTAAATGCCTTAGATGGATGTGAGCTAACCTTCTATGCCAAGTCCAGATATCACTTTCATTTGAAATTAAACATTTAGAAAACAAGGAAGTGATATTGTCTAGGTTAACCATATAGATATTATTTGTTCTATGACCAGCAAACTTAACTTTATCGTCTACGCCATCAAGGATAATAAAAAATTCGGAGTCGAAAGATACTTTGTTACCTATGTCGCACAGTTGGCTGATGATCAATAGGTTATACTCCAAGCCTTCAACATACAGCATGTTGTCTATAATAGCTTGATATGCATTTTCCGACCTTTCCGATTCCAAGAATTTTTCCCTTGTTGTCGTCGTACGTAATGTAGCCTTTATCTCTGAGTGTAAGATCCAAAAACTTGGACTTATCACTAGTCATATGCCTAGAACACCCATTGTCGAGATATTAGTGTTGTTCGAGTGTTCGTAGACATACCTGCAAGACAAAAATTACTTGCTTTTAGGTACCCAAACATACTTACCACTAGGCACCCCATGCCTTTTGAAGTAGTAAGAGTCGGATGTGTGGCCATGGACACCATAATAGAAACACGTAGGCAGTTTATGTTTATGCATATTATGTTTATGTCCTACATGCTTCCTATATGGCATTTTATGATTTTTATGCTTATAGCCCATACATGTTCTATTTCCAATATTCTTGGATGATGCAAGTAATATGTCTAAGTTTTGACTATTGTATGCAAACTTTGCCACTTTTTTATTTAAATCAATATTTTCAATTTCTAAATCATGGCAAGTCTCACATACAAGGGTCTCAATAATCTTAGAAGAGCACATGCATGAAGCGTTAGAGTAAATGTGATCTTGAGTTTCATTCTCTAATTTCAGTTCATCAAGTTCTTTTTGCATGTCAGCTATTTTCTTTTCATGCAAGAATATTAATCTCTTACGATCTATATTTACCTTAGCAACCTTTTTAAGTTCTTCATGCAAATCGACAAACGCATTGTATAGTTTGTCATAAGTAGGTGAAATATCATAACTAGAACATGAGCTAGTCTCGAAAGAATTTACCTCACTAAGTTCGTCAACCTTTGTGGAGGTACTTGTTTCGTGCTCATTCACCATTAGACAGATCTTCGCACTTTCCTCTTCTCCAGAGGTGCTGGTTCTCGAGTCCTCCTTAGGAACGTCCCATACTGTATAAGCTTTCTTGGACTTGAAGTCCCTAGAGGTGTTCTTTTCGCCCTCGACTTTCTTGAGGTAGGTAGGGCACTGGAACTTCATATGTCCAGCCTTACCACACTCATGACAAGATAACCTCTCCTTGGGGTTCTTACTTTTGAAAGTCGGGTTTCTAGATTCCTTATTTTGAAACCTTTTTTAGCTTCCCTTTCTCTTCAAGAATTTGTTAAATTTTCATACGAGAAGCGTCATGGTCTCAGCGTCGATATCTGAATCGGATTCATCATCATCCCTATCTTCTTGATCTTGAGAGGTGGATGTTTTAAGAGATATTCCATTCTTGCGCTTATCCGATTCTTCGTGTAGAGTCAAGCAATTAAGCTTCATTTCATGCTCTTGGAGCTTTCCGAAAAGGGTTGCTAACGCCATCGAATCAATATCCTTTTACTCCATAATCACAGTCACCTTTGGATGCCAATTCCTGTCAAGACATCTTAACACTTTGTTAGTTAACTCACCCTTAGAAAAGGTTTTATCTAATACAACTAGATGATTGACTATATGAGTAAAACTTTTCTACATGTCACTAATAGATTCATTCGGAAACATTTTAAACAGTTCATATTCATATGTCAAAGCATTCAATCTAGCGTGCTTGACTTCACTAGTGCCTTCATGTGTCACTTGTAAAGTGTCCCACATTCCCTTGGCACGAAAGAATTCGTCATAAGATAGTGCGGAAGTGATGATATTTTTAGCTTTCAAATTGTGTTACACTTTTCTTTTCTCATCATCATTCCACATGCTCTTAGCTTAGCCTTTGTTTCACCTTTCACTAGGTAGAGTGGATCGTAAGGGCCATTTACAACGGAATCTCAGATGTCCGTGTCTATAGCCTCATTAAAGATTCTCATTCTCATTTTCCACTAGGCGTATCATTCGCCACTAAAATCGGAGGACGATTAATAGATAGACCTTCACCGCCAAAAGGGTTGGTAGAGCCCATGGTATAATACACCAAGGACCAACGATCTAACCGCTTAAGCTAGCACTCACGTACTAGCTCTGATACCACATGTTAGGGTACCGCAAATCAGAGTATAACACCTACAGGGTGGTGAATAGGTGAGCGCGGTTCAGTATACCCGCTTTTTCAAAATCACAAGTGAGAAATAACACAGAGCAAAATTAATCGATTAAACACCAATATAATCGATTAACAACATAAAACAATCGATTATTTCAATCAGAAAAACTTAGAACAAAATTATGCGCAAGGTTTCTTGGTTCACAAGCAATTCAAGATTTAAGCAATTACTTATCAAGAAATGTCACAACAGTTAAAGTACAGATATCTTGTTAATTTTAACAGATTCTTGATGCAATTAGCTAAAACAAAAATGTGCTCGAAATGTAAAAAGATTAGGGAAGAGAGAAAAGAGATAAGCGATTTTATCCTGGTTCGTTTGCGGGTCCACTAGCAAACTACATCCAAGCCTCCCTTTCTGATCTTGGGAGATTTGCTTCACTATAATATCGAAAGAATTGTTCTTTACAATCACACTTCCAATATAGATATTTTCCTACTTGATACATGTAAGGACCCAATTTTTACACTTGAAATTTTTTTGTTTATTTTAATCCTTCATTCTTGATTTCCCTTGTTACATCATACATACATTTCCTTTAACATGTTAAATCATCCATTTCTTTATTTATCTAATAACTCTAATCATACAATTTCAGTTTCATACCATGACTACCCTTAATTGCAGAAAATCATAATTCATATTACTATCTCCCGGTAACTACCGCATACAACTAGCTATGGGTTTCCAAAATACTCATAGTTACAAATATCCAGAGTTACAAATATCCAAAATTACAATCATCCAAAGTAGCATTTAGTCAGTCATGATACAAAAAGGGCAAAATAAAGGAATCCAGGTTTTAAGCTCCTAAGGCATCAAACCAAGCAATCCTCAACTAACTTGTTTACCTGCAATGGGATTATCAACGACAAATACATACAACATACAAAGGAGTAAGTCATTAATTCAATAAATATCATTATAAGATAATCGACATTTTAATGGGGTTAGTAAACCATTTTAAATTCATTTTCGCTACATAACTTGAGCCAAAGTATCGCTAAATAACTTGAGCCAAAGTATCGCTACATAACTTTAGCCAAAGTATCGCTACATCGCTTGAGCCAAAGCATCGCTACATAACTTGAGCCAAAGTTTTGCTACATAACTTGAGCCAAAGTATCGCTACATCGCTTGAGCCAAATCACCGCTACATAAATTCAGCCAAAGTCGCTAACCAATCATCGTCGGCTAAAAATATGTTTTATTTTCATTGATATGCCATCAATTCATAAACAGCAATTCCATGCCTTCTCTCAATACGATATGCTAGTTAAAGACTTATCCTTACCTTGGTGAGTGTTGGGTTTGGTCCTTGGTAACTTTTCAAGTTCCTCCGACACCGCCTCCAACCTTAGGATTTTTCCTCATTCCCACCACATAACAACAATGTTAGCTATTTATTCCAAATAATACATAAACAACTCATATTTCATCTTTAACCATACAAGATATTCACACATTTTCAATGTTTCCAAAACTACCTTCATTAAGAGTTTCCAAACATCTAAAACATACATATTCATCTTATATTCAACATTAGAGCATATACTCATCTTCTACATCTAACATTTCACCCATTTCCCTCTTTACTCATTCTCATTTTGGGTTTTTGGGGTTTTCATGAATCAACTCACAAATCATCCCCATCTTTGATTTCCAACTTTAATCCAAGAGTTTACAAGAGAAAAACAACATAAAATGAACCATAACTCTAAAGGAAGAGTTTCCATGGTTTCTCACATTTTGAGAAGAGATCCCCTATACCCAAAACGAGTTTGAAAAGGAGAAGGAGAGTTAGAATCAAGAGATTTACCACTTCTCAAGCTTCTAGATGATTCCCACGACTCCTTGCTCTCAAAATCATCTCCTTCTCTCTTCTCTCTCAATTTCTAACTCTAAAAGTGTTTAAGGGTTTCTATTTTAAAGTGAAATCGTCGGGTTCTCGCTCAAGCGAGCCATTTCACGCTCAAGCGAGAAAATCCCAACATTTTAAAAAATTCAGATCTGACGATCTCGCTCAAGCAAGGGATTTTCGTTCAAGCGAGGATCCTCTAGTGTCAACACCCTCTCCCTCGCCCAGGCGAGCCAAATCTCGCCCATGTGAGAATCCCAGGAAATCCTGGGAGCAGATACTAGGCCTCTCGCTTGGGCGAGGCCCTCTCGCTCAAGCGAGAAATGTAACACCCTCAATTTTAGTCTTTGAAATTATAGTATCAGTCCTAGAAGTCTCGCTTGAGCGAGAGATTCTCGCCTGAGCGAGTGACTCTCGCCCGAGCGAGAGACTCTCGCCCGAGCGAGAGATTCTCGCCCGAGCGAGAGATTCTCGCCTGAGCGAGAAAGGATCACCAAGCGAGGATCCTCTAGTGTCAACACCCTCTCCCTCGCCCAGGCGAGCCAAATCTCGCCCATGTGAGAATCCCAGGAAATCCTGGGAGCAGATACTAGGCCTCTCGCTTGGGCGAGGCCCTCTCGCTCAAGCGAGAAATGTAACACCCTCAATTTTAGTCTTTGAAATTATAGTATCAGTCCTAGAAGTCTCGCCTGAGCGAGAGATTCTCGCCTGAGCGAGAGATTCTCGCCTGAGCGAGAGATTCTCTCCTGAGCGAGAGATTCTCGCCTGAGCGAGAGATTCTCGCCTGAGCGAGAGATTCTCGCCTGAGCGAGAAAGGATCACCTAGGAGGGTGAAATCCTGGGCTATACTGGAAGATTCTCGCCTGAGCGAGAGTTGCCTCGCCTGGGCAAGAAATGGCAAACTGGGGCTGTTGACACTATGAGATTCTCGCCTGAGCGAGATCCCTCGCTTGAGTGAGAGGAAGCCTGTTGGGACTGTGAGATTCTTGCTTGAGCGAGAGGGTCAGATATGAGTTTTTAAAATAGGCGGGATTTTCTCGCCTAAGCGAGAAAGGGCTCGCTTGAGCGAGAACCCGACGACTGTTCTTTAAAATAGAAACCCCAAACACATTTTAGGGTTAGAACTTTGAAGATAAGAGAGAGAAGAGAGCTTTTCAAGAGCAAGGAGCCTTAGGACTCATCTTAGAGCTTGAGAAGAGGTAAACCTCTTGCTTCTAACTCTTCTTCTTCCTCTCTAACTTGTTTTGGGTATGTTGGATCTATTTTCAAAACATGAGAAACCATGGAAACTCACCCTTTAGAGTTATGGTTCGTTTTATGTTATTTTTCTCTTGTAAAGTCTTGGTTTAGAGTTGATATTTGATGAATGGAAAGGTTTTGTGGGATATTCATGAAAACCCCAAAAAACCCCAAAATGAGAATATGAGTATAATGAGAAAGAGATGAAATGTTAGATGTGGATGATGAGTTTGTGCTTTGATGTTGATATATGAGATAAACATGTATGTTTTGATATTTGGAAACTTGTATTGAAGTAGTTTTAGAAATATTGAAAATACATGAATCCCTTGAGTATTTGATGATGAAATACGAGTTATTTATGTGTTATTTTGAATAAATGACTAACATTGTTGTTATTGGTGATAATGAGGAAAGATCCTAAGGTTGGAGGAAATCGCGGAGGAGACTTTTAAGTTACTCGGAACCGATCCCCAACGCTCACCAAGGTAAGGGATAAGCGTCTCTAAAATCATACTCGCTCTTATGAATGAGGTATGTGAAAGAGGTAAAAGGTTTGTAAGGATAAGTCTTCAACTTATGCCCTGTGGTAGAAAATGTGGATTTTCTGATGTGAATAATGAAATGAATCGTAAGTCACTTAGTTGTTATAAACATATATGGGTATGTTTGTAACAACGAGGAGTGGATTTACCTTTTATGTATTGGTAGAGTACCAATGGGAATAATACGCGGAATAATGAAATGAATCGTAAGTCACTTAGTTGTTATAAACATATATGGGTATGTTTGTAACAACGGGGAGTGGATTTACCGTTTATGTATTGGTGGGGGTGCCAATGGAAATAAAACATATTTTTAGCCGACCGTGAATGGTTAGCGACTTTGGCTCAAGTTATGTAGCAAAGTAAAATGAAAATGCGACAAAGGATTTATAACGGAAATTTCCTACCCGAAGTGGTAGTGGATCATTAAGGGAAATTGTCTGCCCAAAGTGGTAGTGGATCATTAAGGGAAATTGCCTACCCGAAGTGGTAGTGAATCATTAAGGAAAATTGCCTACCCGAAGTGGTAGTGGATCATTAAGGGAAATTGCCTACCCGAAGTGGTAGGGATCATTAAGGGAAATTGCCTACCCGAAGTGGTAGTGGATCATTAAGGAAAATTGCCTACCCGAAGTGGTAGTGGATCATTAAAGGAAATTACCTACCCGAAGTGGTAGTGGATCATTGAAGAATTACCTACCCGATGTGGTAGTGGATTATCAGAGTAATGTGAATGACCGGATGTGGTAAAGAGTAAGCTTGATGGCGAGAATAAGCAATGGGACAAAATTATTCGAGATAAACGAATATGCATGCTATAGGATATATAGTATGAGATATATATTCTATAGGGTGAATATGAATGATAAAGTGGAAGATGTGAACAATGAAAGTCATATGCATGTTATAGGGTATATAGTATGGGATATATATTTTATAAGATGAATATGAAGGATGAGAACTGAGAATGTCACAATGAAAGTCATATGCATGCTATAGAATATATAGTATGAGATATATATTCTATAGGGTGGATATGAATGGTGAGAAGTATGAGGTTTCGAAAGAACGTAGTAGGCGTGCTATAAAATATATATTATGGAATATATATACTATAGGACGAATATGAATAACGTGGAAATGAAAGAAAGAATATATGAACATTTACTTTTACTTATTTGTGGTTATGATTTTTACCCATGCTTAATTGTATTTGAATGTGGATTATCATGTGATGTTAGTTTTTGAACTAATGACTTACTCTCTGTGTTTTGTGTGTTGTTTATGTTAATCCCATTGTAGGTAAATGAAGGATTTTGAGGAGGAAGTTCACTTAGGGAGATTTTGTGTTTATCAATTTGATTGTCTTTGTTGCTACTTCACATTTTAGTTGAATTGATGACATTTTGGGATAAATGTAATCTGATTAGGATAATACGAAGATTTGTAATTATGGACTTTATAACTCTGGGAAACCCATAACTGGTTGTATGTGGTAATTTCTAATTGAATGAATTATGTTTTTCCGCAACATAACTTTGTATGACAATACAATAGGATAAAGAGTATTTTCAAATGGTGTTTCATGAGGGTTTTTTAAGTAAGGTGATAGATGTATGTAAGAGAGGATTAAAATAAATGAAAAATTTTCAATGGTAGAATTTGGGTCCTTACAATATGGTATCAGAGCATAGTTAATTCTGCGGCCTAGGGTATGGCCTTACTTGCTTCTTTGTAACATGTTTATAATTTGACTAATTGTTATATGTGTATTGAATGCTTAAAGCATGTAGCTTTGGTATGATGACATGTAATGTGCTATGAGACTATGTGATAACTTGAATTGTGTGAGTTAAATTGTGTACTGACTACCAATGAGCGCAGGTTAAAACATGGCTGGAAGAGGGACGAGTCAGAACGTCCCGAATGATTTGTTAGCTCAGATGGTGGCGGCGCTACAGCAGGTCAATGTGAACCTGCACAAAATGAATCAGAACCCCGCACCAAGTCCGAGTTCGCAAAACCCAGTCCCACCCGGACCGGCAGAGTACCAAGGGTGAGTTTTGCAGAAGGAACCCTAGTCAGTTCCACGGGGGATTTGCTCCTGATGCTGCCCTTGAGTGGATTCAGGGAATGGAGCGGATTTTTCGGGCCATGAACTGTTCGGAGGCTCAGAAATTGGCCTACGCCACCTACATGCTAGTGACGGAGGCCGAGAACTGGTGGGAGTTCACTAGACGCCAAATGGAGACGGAGGAACAATTGATTTCCTGGGTTACTTTCAAGGCGAAATTCCTTCACAAATATTTCCCTGCTGATCTGAAAAGGGGGAAGGAAATTGAGTTCTTGAAGTTGGAACAAGGAAATATGTCTGTCGGGGAATACGCGGCTAAATTCGAGGAATTGGCCCGGTTTTGTCCCTACTCTGAGTTGGAAGTGGATGGACGATCCAAATGTTCTAAATTTGAATCGGGCTTAAGGCCCAAGCTGAAGATGATGTTCAGACATCAGGAGATTGCCGACTTTGCTACTTTGGTCAACAAGTGTCGGATGTACGAGAATGATCTGAAGGTGGACGAGTTGGCAACTCTTGAAACACTTTCTCCCCGGAACTATGGACCTCAACGCAACCATATGCGGGAGAGAGGAAAAGAGATAGTGGAGGATGACCGAAAACCTTACGCGACACCTACTGGACATCGTGACAGAAATTTCCAAGGGTCAAGACCACCTACCTTTCCTACCGGAGGGGTTTCTACTCCTTTGTGCAACAAGTGTGGCGGACTCCATCATGGGAGCACATGCCCGGGGTCGGATAATAAATGTTTCTACTACAAGGAATTGGGACACATCAAAAGGTATTGCCCAAAACTAAGTCGACGGATGAATGTCGTCAACACTGAGAGGGCAAGGGTCCATGGTCGAGAGGTTACCCCGAAGGGCGCAGGGACATCAGGTGTTGATGATCCGGCGAGAGGTAAATCGCATGGTGACAGGTATCCCTTTTAGTGTTGTTTAATTCGGGAGCGACACACTCCCTATAATTGCTGAATGTGTGAACTGACTGAGATTATACACAAGTTGTTGTTTTCAACGTGGTTGTATCCACTCCACCTAGTGTACCGGTGGTGGGTGTCGATGTGGAAATCTCAGTGTACGGTTGGGGTAAATGGTAGAACCTTTACCATAGTGTTGATATGCGCAATGATGTCCCAGTGGATTAAATCCTGGAAATGGACTAGCGGTCAGCAAAAATCGTGTTATGCTTAACTATATGTAATTGTTGAAGTGAAGATTTAAAATCTTGTTGTAGTAATACGTATGTGTATGCTAAGGGGTAAGATTTACATTGATAGTCGAGGAAAGAGGCTAGTCAAGTTACTTACCCCGTCGATGTGATGAATACATTTTATTAGACGTGAAACTTTTGGTCTCGAATGATCGGTTCTTTTACGATAGAACATTGGCAATGCATGAAATAGTGGTAGTGTACCTCAATTGTCTGTGTTAAATGTTGTACCGGCAAAAGTTGTTGTTGTTTCGTGAACGTCAGTAATGACGGTGTAAGAGTGTGATGTAGCCATATGAGAGAAGGAGTTTTGGGTTGTGTTGAACTGATTATGTAAACTTTGTTTCATAAGTCGTGGATTCAAACCGTTTTCGAAAATCATTTTTTCTTTGGGTGAAACATAGCTTGTGGCAAAGAAATGATTTAGTATCATGTTGGAGAATTCCGAAATTTTAGCAACCATATCGGAATAAGTATGAGGTTGTTAGAAGTTTAGTGATATAAGACGCCCATGTATTTCTGGACATAATGCGAGTGGGATAATAAGTTTATATTTACTAACGGATTTGGGGTGACCAAACCGAAGCAAGTTGTAGGTTTGAATGTTGGTCGACTTGTGCTTGCCGATTGGTAACAAAGTACCTAGTTTTGGTGTGAATCAATAGTTTTATGGTTCAGTTGAGGCTAGAAATCGGTAATTTCTTTAGACGATAAGATTGATGGTAGAAATATTTGAGGTAATTGGATGAGACAATAAGAGTCCTATTGTGTAAGTATTTTGTGGATTGAGTAAAACGAAATTGTGCTAGATTATCGAGTGGAGATGAAACTAGCTAGTGTATGATGGATGTTAAAATATGCATTTAGATAGATATGAGATAAGGAGTTCCCCATTCGCTGAAGTTCGAGAGTGTTATCGGGATTCTTAACGTATGTTAGGATTGATAGATGGATAAGTGCTAGAGATCTATGGTTCTTGATGGATATAGGGAAATTCTTTAGTCTAAATTATGGATTAGTTCCCATGGCACTTGAGTTATTAAAGGCTGAAACCTTAATATTTGAACATTGATGAGTTAGTTCATGAATTAGTGGCTAATATCACGGTTTAGTGGGGTAAGCCATTAGTGACTCACTAAGTGATCTTATGGGATTAGAGAATCGAATTGTGATTTTGGTTGAATATTCTTGTGCCTAAGGTCTAGGTGATGATATTATTTTCCTATATATGTTTAATTTTCGGGGACGAAAATTCTTGTAAGAGGGGGAGGATTGTAACACCCTGAATTTTAGTCTTTGAAATTACAATATCAGTCCTGGAAGTCTCACTTGAGCGAGAGATTCTCGCATGAGCGAGAAAGGATCACCTGGGAGGGTGAAATCCTGGGCTATACTGGAAGATTCTCGCCTGAGCGAGAGTTGCCTCGCCTGGGCGAGAAATGGCAAACTGGGGCTGTTGACACTGTGAGATTCTCGCCCGAGCGAGAGGAAGCCTGTTGGGACTGTGAGATTCTCGCTTGAGCGAGAGGGTCAGATCTGAGTTTTTAAAATAGGCGGGATTTTCTCGCCTGAGCGAGAAAGGGCTCGCTTGAGCGAGAACCCGACGACTGTTCTTTAAAATAGAAACCCCAAACACATTTTAGGGTTAGAACTTTGAAGAGAAGAGAGAGAAGAGAGCTTTTCAAGAGCAAGGAGCCTTAGGACTCATCTTAGAGCTTGAGAAGAGGTAAACCTCTTGTTTCTAACTCTTCTTCTTCCTCTCTAACTTGTTTTGGGTATGTTGGATCTATTTTCAAAACATGAGAAATCATGGAAACTCACCCTTTAGAGTTATGGTTCGTTTTATGTTATTTTTCTCTTGTAAACTCTTGGTTTATCGTTGATATTTGATGAATGGAAAGGTTTTGTGGGATATTCATGAAAACCCCAAAAAACCCCAAAATGAGAATATGAGTATAATGAGAAAGAAATGAAATGTTAGATGTGGATGATGAGTTTGTGCTTTGATGTTGATATATGAGATAAACATGTATGTTTTGATATTTGGAAACTTGTATTGAAGTAGTTTTAGAAATATTGAAAATACATGAATCCCTTGAGTATTTGATGATGAAATACGAGTTATTTATGTGTTATTTTGAATAAATGACTAACATTGTTGTTATTGGTGATAATGAGGAAAGATCCTAAGGTTGGAGGAAATCGCGGAGGAGACTTTTAAGTTACTCGGAACCGATCCCCAACGCTCACCAAGGTAAGGGATAAGCGTCTCTAAAATCATACTCGCTCTTATGAATGAGGTATGTGAAAGAGGTAAAAGGTTTGTAAGGATAAGTCTTTAACTTATGCCCTGTGGTAGAAAATGTGGATTTTCTGATGTGAATAATGAAATGAATCGTAAGTCACTTAGTTGTTATAAACATATATGGGTATGTTTGTAACAACGAGGAGTGGATTTACCTTTTATGTATTGGTAGAGTACCAATGGGAATAATACGCGGAATAATGAAATGAATCGTAAGTCACTTAGTTGTTATAAACATATATGGGTATGTTTGTAACAACGGGGAGTGGATTTACCGTTTATGTATTGGTGGGGGTGCCAATGGAAATAAAACATATTTTTAGCCGACCGTGAATGGTTAGCGACTTTGGCTCAAGTTATGCAGCAAAGTAAAATGAAAATGCGACAAAGGATTTATAAGGGAAATTTCCTACCCGAAGTGGTAGTGGATCATTAAGGGAAATTGTCTGCCCGAAGTGGTAGTGGATCATTAAGGGAAATTGCCTACCCGAAGTGGTAGTGAATCATTAGGGAAAATTGCCTACCCGAAGTGGTAGTGGATCATTAAGGGAAATTGCCTACCCGAAGTGGTAGTGGATCATTAAGGGAAATTGCCTACCCGAAGTGGTAGTGGATCATTAAGGAAAATTGCCTACCCGAAGTGGTAGTGTGGATCATTAAAGGAAATTACCTACCCGAAGTGGTAGTTGATCATTGAAGAATTACCTACCCGATGTGGTAGTGGATTATCAGAGTAGTGTGAACGACCGGATGTGGTAAAGAGTAAGCTTGATGGTGAGAATAAGCAATGGGACAAAAGTATTCGAGATAAACGAATATGCATGCTATATGATATATAGTATGAGATATATATTCTATACGGTGAATATCAATGATAAAGTGGAAGATGTGAACAATGAAAGTCATATGAATGTTATAGGGTATCTAGTATGGGATATATATTCTATAAGATGAATATGAAGGATGAGAACTGAGAATGTCACAATGAAAGTCGTATGCATGCTATAGAATATATAGTATGGGATATATATTCTATAGGGTGGATATGAATGGTGAGAAGTATGAGGTTTCGAAAGAACGTAGTAGGCGTGCTATAAAATATATATTATGGAATATATATACTATAGGACGAATATGAATAACGTGGAAATGAAAGAAATAATATATGAACATTTATATTTACTTATTTGTGGTTATGATTTATACCCATGCTTAATTGTATTTGAATGTGGATTATCATATGATGTTAGTTTTTGAACTAATGACTTACTCCCTGTGTTCTGTGTGTTGTTTATGATAATCCCATTGTAGGTAAATGAAGGATTTTGAGGAGGAAGCTCACTTAGGGAGATTTTGTGTTTATCAATTTGATTGTCTTTGTTGCTACTTGACATTTTAGTTGAATTAATGACATTTTGGGATAAATGTAATCTGATTAGGATAATACGGAGATTTGTAATTATGGACTTTATAACTCCGGGAAACCCATAACTGGTTGTATATGGTAATTGCTAATTGAATGAATTATGTTTTTCCGCAACATAACTTTGTATGACAATACAATAGGGTAAATAGTATTTTCAAAGAGTGTTTCATGAGGGTTTTTAAGTAAGGTGATAGATGTATGTAAGAGAGGATTAAAATAAATGAAAAATTTTCAAGGGTAGAATTTGGGTCCTTACAAGAAACACCTAGTATACTCCAAGATTTCACTACACTTAGGCACATAAAATTAGGGTGTTACAATACACGGTCCTATTTCGCCGAACCTGGACAATTTCCACCCGTTTACAATGGCTGCCAATCTCGCTATTCAATGCGCTCACAAGATGCCCTAGTGAAGACTATACCCAACTAATCGCAGCTAGCCAATATTACGCTTTTCAATCTCTAAACCTTAGAGACCTCTCAAAAGTAACAAAGAAACAACTTCTTGAAAAAGAACTTCCAAAACAGAAGCCTTTAGCATAGAGAAGCTAGCCGCAAACCTAGATGATGAATATCTCAAACACACTCAAAAAGGGATGTATGAGAATGCAATAGGTTTGGGTAAAAATGTGTATGCACTCAATTGCACAAATTGAAACTTTTTCTCTCAATAAAACCAAGAACCTTTCACATAGGTTTTTCTATCAAATATGTAGTTTTCGCTCACAGAGAATCTTAGAAGATATGAAAATTTGGAATTCCGAATTGTATGTTATGAGCTCAAATGCAGAAAAACGAGTATTTATAGTTTGCTGATTTCAACAGAATACAATCGATTAAATGGACATTTAATCGATTAACGGAATTTAAAATTAACAGTCCCCTATTGAACTTAATCGATTAAAACTATCAAGGAGTTCAAGACAGTAGCTACTGGAACTCTCATTAATCGATTAAACTTATGCTTAATCGATTAACGATTGTACACAATTACTTAATTGATTATTTCACTATTTAATCAATTATCAGACAAATCATTTGTTTCTTGGTGAATATGTAACCTTTCCAAAACATGTAGGTTAATGCAATGAATGATTTTGTATAAAAACTGCCATTAGATGCAACCTACTAAAATGTATGGATGAATGATGATACTCAAAAATGATTTTATGCAAATAACATTCCCTAAAGCTTAAGTCTTGGTACTGTTGTTTGTGGTCGAGTCACGTCTTCAAGCTTTTCAGATCGACTTTGTCTTAATCGAAACCATTCCAGAAGATAGATGTTGCAATCTCGCTTTGTTGACTTCTCTTGTAATCTCATATAAGACTACTGTTGAATTGTGGAAGAGGATGAGGATGTTATTCCAGCTGAGTAAACCCAAGCAACACAACTAGATGAGGCTCCTACTATGCCTCAAGAACCATCTTTCGGTTTAGCTCATTTGGATGATATGGAACAAACCCTCAATGAACATACTGATAATGGAATGCGAGCCATGGAGAATAAGATGCAATACATGGAAGAAAGGCTCATTGCTGAGTTTCGAAGACAAGAAATAGCAAACAAAGCTAGTTTAGAAACCATTCGCTTCGTGATCTCGACTTTAAGCGACTTCTCTCAACCACCTCCTATTAACTAGTCTATTAGTAGTCCTAGTTGGATTAATCTTGGGTGTGTGTTTGTTTATGTCATTGTTGTTTAAGTTTACTTTTATGACTCTATGCATGGCTGAGTCTCTATTTCTTTTGGTTTTGGCTTATGTATTATGACTTGTGTTGACTTGGATCTTTTGTGTTTGAAATGGATGGCCATTATGCTTTATATATATATTATGTTTCTTACCTTCTTGTCAATACAAATGTTATATTTGTTTGAAAATACGATGCTTTTAACATGAATCACCAAACAAAATCAAGAAACGTTTAAAAATTTGTTGAAATGTCTCTATGTATTCGATTAATAACATATGTAATCAATTAATTGCAGCTTACATTGCATTATTTTAGATAATTATGATACTCCTTAGTTGATTAATAACATGCCTAATCAATTAAGTTCTTTAAATATTTGTTTATTTCTTTACTTTTGGCTAAAAAAATTCTGTAAATATGCTTTTTGATCATACCAAAAGGGGGAGAATGGTTGTTGTCTTATGTTTATCATATTTATTGCATTACAAGTATCCGCGACATTCAAGAATAAATGCACAAAGTGAGGGGAGCAAAATTTTCAAGCTTAACTAAAATCTCAAAACGAGTTGATACTCTTTCAAGAAGATTGCAAGAATGGTTTGTCATCATAAAAAAGGGGAGATTGTGAATGCAAGCATGCAAGAATATGATTTTGATGAAGACAAAGACTGAACCTTAAAGACAATGGACACATCAACAACAACATCAAAAGACTCATATTCTAGCTTCAAGAATGGATCATGAAGACTAAGAGTAATTATTTTCTTTTTAGGTCCTAAGATGGTTTGAATGAGTAAAGTCAAGGTTAGGTGAACCTTTTGAAGAATCTCATACAATTAGAGTATGAGTATATTGCATAAAGATATTTTTCATGTATAGCATGACTTAGGAGTATTTAGCATACATACATAATTTTGGGGATTAAAACTTATATCATTTTCAAAGTCATCTATCATGAATCTATCATTATTGTTAGAGGTCCATGCATAGGACTTTGTTTAATCGATTAAGTCTTTATAAATTCGAAACCCGTTAAACGATTAAGGACATGGTTAATCAATTAAGTCAATTTTTCTTTTGGAATCATGGACGTTTTAATGAAACGTTGATCATTTAACTGGATATTTAATTAATTATCCCTAATAGAATAGTTTTGAAATTGAATGGTATTTTACCATCCTTTCTCATGGGCAAAAAAATCAAGAACTTTTACACTTATAGAAACTTGATGTAAGATTGATACACGTTTCTCAAAAGTGATTTTTGAATAGAGAGAAAAACGTTCATGTGAAAAAAAAAAGAGTTTTGAGAATCTTTGAAAAAGTTTATTTTCATACCTTGAGATTTTTCGAAGATTTTCTTTTGAGAATCTTTATCATTCATTTTCATCTTTGTGTGTGAGATTCATCAAAAGGGTAGTTGTTCTGATTTTGAGCACTTATTTTCAACTTTGTGTGAGCATATTGCATAAGAGTGATTTGTCATACATAATATAACTTAAACATATTTTAGCATGCATACATGATTTTGGGCACCTATACTTATATCCTTTTCCAAGTCATGCATCATGTATACATCATTCATGTTAGAGGTTCATGCATATTCAACTAAGTCATTTTTAGTAAATTGTTAATCAATGAAGCTTTATCTAATCTATTAAGTCTTTATAAGTAGGGAACTCGTTAATCGATTAACGACATGGTTAATTGAATAAGTTAGTTTTTGTTTCTGAATCTTGAAAGTTTTTAAAGAAAACTTAATCGACTAAGTGAGAACTTAAGCGATTATTCTAACAGAACAATTTTAAACTGAATGGTATTTTAACATAATTTCCCAAAGAAAAGTAACCAAGAAAAACTGAGAAAACAATAATTAGAAATTTTACACTTGATGCAAAAGTGAAACACATTCCAAGAGTGATTGTTGGGAAAAGAAAAAACCTTTCATGTGAAAAAGAAAGAGATTTTAACTATCTTTGAAAAGAGTTATTTTCATATCTTGAGAGTTTCAAATATTTCCTTTTGTGAATCTTATTCATTCATTTTTATCTCTGTATGTGAGATTCATCAAAGGGTTCTGTTCTGAATTGTTATTGTATGTTATAGCACATTAAAGATGCATTAGAAAGTTGTGGACATCTTTTACAGTCGCTTTTCAGAATTTGTCTCTTTGAGGGTGTGAAGTATCATCTAGGAGGAAGAGAAAAATTTGGGAGAAATTCTAGGTTGTAGTCAAGGTCCAAAAGAGGTCTCGTTGGGATACTTAGTTAGAAGTGGCAATGAGCCATTAGAAGGTAGGTCCAAGAAAAGTCTAGGTTAAGAAGTGCTTTGTAACAAGCATTTGATTTCTTCTAGAGAAGCAGATCTCCCAAAATCAGAATAGGAAGGCATGATAAATTTATTGTGTCATCTTCTCTCTTACCGTATCTTTTTACTTACTAGCAATTATTGCATTTTCGCATTATTTGATAGCATTCATTTAGTGATTTTTGCATATGTAGATTTGTTGTGTTAATCACATTCTGTAATCATTTTAAGAGCATATTTAATTAGTATAATCACTGCATTCTTGCTGCATCAAGAACCAAAAAAAATTCAAAAAACCCATTTGATTAATCGATTAAGTTTCCATATAATCGATTAAATTTGGTTTCACCTTGTTTAGTTGTGTTTTTATTTGTTTAGAGTGTTTAATATGTTTTCTTTATTTGTTTACTTAGTTGAGTTTAGTTTAGATTTTAATATTTTATTCGAAAAAGTAAAAAAAAAAAATTCCAAACTTTGTAACTAACACAACTTGGCTTAAAACGTTTTAAAAGAAAATAAAAACGTTTGTGATCCATCAAAATCAACAAGCTTGTGTGAGCAACATTGAAATGAAATCTGAAAATTTTTGTGAATAACACAATGTCATAACTTTGATCAGATGTAACACTTTTGAAAACTAACTTATCATGAACTTGTGAAAATGTATGAAAATCATAGAGTTGTACAAAACCCAAACATGTGAAGGAGTGTAAGCCAAAAACAAAATGAGCTTTACCATGTGAAAAACTTTTTGGATTTACAAAATTGATTTTGTTCTAATCTCTCTTTTACTTTATTGCACAAAATTGATAGAAAATTAGGAGGGCTTGTTCATTCAATGTAGAATGAGCCACTTCACCAAAAATACCAACCATAACATTCTTCCTAACCCCCATTTGAAACTTTAAATGAAATGATTTTTTTCAAAAATCAGCCCTAGAACTGAGAAGGAAAAAAAAAATCATTTCTCCCATACTTTTCAAAAGTAAAAAAATAGCATTTTCAAAAAGGAGGTTGATGAAAAAGCAGGTTGGGGGAATGGTTGGCCGTATAACATAGTGAAATAAAAAATTTCTATCTCTTTACAAATCAAAATAAAGAAAAACTCCAAGCAAAAGGAGTAAAAAGAGATTGAGAAAAATTTAAGAGTTGCAGAAAAGAAGATAAAAATGTCATAAAAGAAAAGAAGAAAAGTTGAAAGTTGAAAAGAGTGGTATACTTGAAAAGAAAAATCAATTTCTCTTCTCTTTAAAACTTTGAAAGTATCTTTGAATATCTTCAAAAACCAATTTCCTTTGATAGTCATTACAACCTAATGAAGCCCTTAGTAATCCTTGAATGAATGTGGAATATAAGTAAGTGATGAGACGAAAAACAAAGCTAAGTTTTTGCAATCCAATAAAGTTGAATTAGTGTGAAGGACTTACCACAAGATGGTTCCATTCTTGAACCGAGTGTGAATACACGTCCATTTGATTGAAAACATTTGCCTAAGTGAAATTCAAAATAAAAATTGAAATGAGCATTCAGTCTTTGTTGCACAAGTTATGAGTCAATTTCACATGATCATAAATACATCTCATTGGAAATTAAAAGCAAAAACATGCAAAACATTTCTTGATCTTGTTGAATCTGAATTTTTACTAAGCCAAGTTAGTAGTTACTTTACGTTTGTTTGGGAGAAACAAAGTTGTAAGTTGAGGGGAGTTGATAATGCTAAATTGTACCTGAATGATAACACTTTTTATGCCACTTATCTTGTCTAAACATTCTTAAAAACCAACTTATAACCCACTTTTTGAATAAAATATGTTTTTTATCTAACCACGCCTTTTGTTCAAGCATACTTGAATTTCAAGGATTAAAGTGCTTACAAATGTTTAAAGAATGAGACAAAGCCAAATCACAAGCCAAAAAACACAAAGAGACAAAGTTTGATCAAGCAAACACAAATCCTCTACGTGTGGCCAAGCTAAGTGCCAAGCGTGTATGTGTAGACTAAGCTTCTTGCACTTGAAGGACGCTTAACCTCTCCTGAAGTAACCCATGTTGGGTGTGTTCATACTCCAGCCAAGCTTAACGTAGGACAAAAGGAAGGACAACCAAGTGTGACATCATGCATGACTCAAGCAAGCTAAGCCAAGAAGGAGTTGTCACCATGCATGTAAGGATAAAGGCATAGGCTAGATGTGTAAGATGCTTACCTTAGCCAACAATAGGTGGAGCCTAGCCTGGACAAGGGCAGGGTAAGCTAAGTTGGTCCTTTACCGGCCAGCAGCTTCATTCAACAATAATCTCATTCACTTCTAAATCATTCCACTCTTCTCTTCTTATTTAGAAGCACTTCATGTAGCTTAGGTAATTTACTTTTTCCCTTGGAAATACGGAGGGAATAGAAATTGGGAAAGTGTGATCTTGGAGCAATACGTGGTGGAGTCAAAAGCATCCTTGATGGAAGGCTAAACACTTACAGGTTTGGACCATGGTGTAACATTTCTTACTTAATGTATTGATTCTGATTTATTCATGTAAGTTATGTGTTTTAATCTATTATTTCATTCTATCTACTCTTAATGCTTATTTTAGATCGATCACCTAAAATATGTTTTCAAAGATCCAAAATCTTTTGTTGGGTGACTCAACAAATGTTATATTGCCAACACATTGGATTTGAACATTTTCCATATCAAAGCATCCAAAATAAACAACTTGTTTTCAAGGCTATCAAGCATTGGGGAAGCTAAAATGATAAGTGACACTCTCATTTCTCTAAATGAAAACTAATGAGGGGTAGTCTATTAAACAAGGTATGGAAACCATCTAACATTGCCCTGGCTCGAGAAGGCTAGTTAAGAAATAATGTATGGTGGATTGAATCACCCCAAAATAACTTGCATAAAGCTAATCATATTGATATTTAAAAGTTAAGAAACTTTACATTCATGTTTCCAAACAACTATTCCTGTAAATATTTAGTTTTTAGTTTTCATGCACAAAACCATTTTCCATGTAACTAAAACCAAACCAACAAATTTCCTTCTTGTTTATATCTAAGAATGAAGCATGTCTAAAATTTCTAAAAGAATTCCTAGTGGATCGGTAAAACCTTATACTACAATTGAATCTTGACAGGAATTTGAGAGTTAATATAGTAAAGGAATTTTTATAAATTGTTTTTTATGGAACCGAAACCAAACTTAATTGACACATCCTAAGTCAAGTTTCACCTCTCAACACATAACAAGTTTTGGAATACCTATTAAATTAGCATATGGAAGGTACCCGTTACAAAATTGAAGAGTTTCATCAATAATATAATGCTCAACAATACAATCCTCTGGTCTTGATCGGTTTTCACATACGTTTTTAATATCTTCATATAACGCTCAAACATGTAAATCCATCTCATATATGTGTTAGGTATGTCATAGAACAAATAACACCTAGAGGGGTGAATATGTGTGAGCGGGAGAAAATTAAAACTTTTTCCGACTAATGAGATATTCTGAAAAGTTCACTATTTAATCGATTATGACTGCTCTTAATCGATTAACTCAAGCTGTGATTAATAGATTAACACCATGCTTAATTGGCTAACCTGATTCTTGTGTTCTTGGAAAATAGTTGTCTTGCACAAAAAGATATAGTGAATTCGATCAACTAAAACATGTAAATCGTAAATCGATTGAAAGTAAAGAGATGAGGGGTAGAGAAAATCAAGACAACGATCTCATCTCCTGGTTGATTTGAGAGTCCACATAAAAACTACATTCAGACCTCCCCAACTAATCTTGGGAGATTTTCCTTCACTATTTGAACAATGTTTTACAAACAATATTTCAAATGGATACAAGACTCCCTTCTTGGATCTAGAGCCCCTCAGAAGTTTTAACCTTCTACCCTATACAAATGGATAATTCACACCACTTTTAACGGTCTAGCCCCATCCACTTCTCACTCTCAACCAACACCCTTATATACATGGAGAACACACTAACCACCTAACCGCAACTAGGATTTATACCCTATCAATGTGATACTAAACACACCTAGATAATCTCAAGAAAGTCATCTAAATTCAAGTTGTTTTGAACCTCAATGTGCGAATATACAAACAATAAAAGCACTAAAATCCAACCTAGAAATCTCACAAAGACTCAAAGGTGTTCTGTGTGATTAAGCGTGGTTTTCCGAAAATGAATGTGAAAGTTTAAGCACAATGGATAATTCTCAACTATCATATCGCTCTCTATGAACCAAATAAAATTAGATAACTTTTCTCACAATAAGAAACTCTCTCAAAGATATGAAAGTAAAATTTAGAGAAGTATGTAATAGTGTGAATTTTCTAACAATGCAAATATTTCTTCTTATTAATGAGAAAAATAAGCTTTTATGCAAAATTGTTTTTTGTTGGACTTAATCGATTAACCTCTATCTTAATCGATTAACCATCCCAAGAAATCCAATATTTCAGCTATTGTAACTCTATTTAATCGATTAATCTCATACTTAATCAATTAACGGGATCTCATGTTCATTTAATCGATTAACACAAGTTGTAATAGATTAATTGTGTTGAAAATTATTTTCTTTAGTGCATGATGAACCTTCTACATGAATATTAAGTCTACTTGGTTGAACTTGTTGTTTGTTGAGTTGCACGTGTCTTCAAGCTTGCCTATCGACCTTTCTTTAACCATGTCTTATCCTTGTCTTCATCAAAACAATAAAATGATGCATACTTCATTTTCATCTCCCCAATGTGATGATGCATGCTTGAATTCTAAATATGAAGGTCGGCATAATTGTGTCTCTCGAGAAAGGAGAATGTTTCAATGAACCATTTTTTAAAAGAAAAAATGTAGGAAATACATCTCAAGTTCACACAAAGTCGCAATAATTTCTCCTTGCAATGCAAATAATTTCCTAGAGCCAGTCACTTTGCTACAAATTGCCTTGAAGAAGAAGCATAATTTAGTTATGGTATCTCACACTTTTTAGATAGAATGAATCGTATGCCAATAGGCAAGAAATGCTCTATGAGTATATGACAATCATGAGACTTAAGACCTTTTAACTCTAGGTCTTTCATAGAATTGAGGTTTCCAATATTTGAAGAGTACCCCTCTAGAACTTTAACATCATTGAAGAAACCTACAAAAACCTATTTTCTCTTTCCGAACAAAGTATAAGTTGTCGGGGGTAGAAATGTACATCTTCCCTTCTTTATTGACCCCAAACTAAAGAATATTAGAATTTCTTCCTATCGAACTCCTCCCGTGGATAGTGAAGTCCAAAGCCGACTTCGGCTCCAGTGAACGATATTTTGAGGCAAACCGAACTAAAAATTCTCAAGTCCAAGACAAATTCTTATCATTTTATTGACGAAAATAACTTATTCTTCCTTACGTTCATATTCCAATAAAATACCCTCATAAGTTCGAGGTAATAAGCATGTTGTTCTTCACATAAATCAAAGAGATTTTATTTCTTAAGGAGTTCAGGGAAACGAACATTTTCAAATTCATATGAACCTAGCCTTCCGTACATGAAACCAACCAAAGGTTGTCAAAGGAAGCATTCAAGAACATTGAACATTGCTCATCGTTTGCAAGAAGCCTCGATACATCTAGTGGATTAGTATTAGAAGCATTTGGTTGAATCCTTTGAGAAGCATTGGAGCGAATAATCGGTTACCCATCTCTCTATATCATCTAGTAATCGATTACTCACTAGAGTAATCAGTTACTCTCCTTAGACGTTGAATTCTTCATGTATCCCAATAGCTCGAAACCGATTATTCTACCATGGTAATCGATTATAGACCAAAAAACATATAGAAGCGAACATGTAATCACATAAACACATTTTAGGATAAGTCATCTTCATCTAAAATGCCCAGTTCTCTTATAAATTTGTAAAAAGGTTTTTTTGCTAAAGTTTTATTAAATATATCTGCAAGTTAATCATAAGTATCAACAAACTCTACAATCACATCTTTCTTTTGGACATGATCCATTAGGAAGTGATGTCTTATATCTAAGTGTTTGATTCTAGAATGCATAATTGGATTCTTTGTGAGGTTTATAGCACTAGTGTTATCGCATTTCAAAGGAATGCATCCTAAGTCTCACCCATAACCATGTAAGTGTTGTTTGAGCCACAACACTTGGGCACAACAACTATCTGTTGCTATGTATTATGCCTCAGTAGTACTTAAATCAACACAGTCCTGTTTCATACATGACCATGAGACAAAGGCATTTATTATGATAACACATGTACAACTAGTAATTCCCCTCTTTGTTTTGCAACCAGCAAAGTCTGAATCTGAAAAACCAACCAAGTAACATACACTTCCCTTAGGATACCACAATCCAACATTTGTTGTCCGTTTCAAATATTTCATAATTCTTTTTACAGCAACAAGAAGTGACTCTTTTTATTTTGATTGATATCGTGCACACAAACATACACTAAACATGATATCAGGTCTAATAGTAGTAAGATAAATAAGAGAATCGATCATACCTCGATACTTGGTTATATCAATGCATTTACCAGCCAAATCAGTATCGAGATATGTATTTAATCCCATAGGAGTGGGAATCGCTTTGCATTCGTCCATCTCAAATCTTCTCTACAAAAATTTAAAGTATTTGGTGTGGTTGACAAAGATGTCGTCCTTCATTTGCTTGATCTGAAGTCCAAGAAAGTAATTCAACTTTCCCATTATGGATATTTCAAATTCCCCTTGAATCATCATACAAAACTGATTACATAAATCATCATTAGTCGAAACAAAAATAATATCATCTACTTATATTTGAACAAGTAAGGTATGATGATTTATTTTCTTTATAAAAAGCGTAGTATCGACCTTTCCTTTAACAAAACCATTTTCACTTAGAGCGTTAGGAGCTTGCTTTAGGCCATAGAGGGTTTTCCTAAGTTTAAATATACAAAATGAGGGATGCTTATAATCTTCAAAACCCGGAGGTTGCTCAACACGCACATCCTTTTGTGTATACCCATTAAGAAATATACCCATCATATCCATTTGATATAATTGGAAATTTAAAGAACATGTGTATGCAAGCAAGAGTCTAATAGCCTCAAGTCTAACAACAGTAGCGAATGTTTCATCAAAATCAATTCGTTCCTTCTTGTTATAGCCTTGTGCTACTAGCCTAGCCTTGTTTCTAATGATAATACCATTATCATCTAATTTGTTTATGAAAACCCATCGAGTTTCTATAACTTGCCTATTCTTAGGTCAAGGAACAAGTTCCCAAACCTCATTTCTCTCAAATTGATTGAGCTCTTCTTTCATAGTAAGAATGCAGTGCTCATTATCAATAGCATCATCAATCTTGGATGGTTAAATTTGAGATACAAAGACCATTTTAAACAAGTATCATGTAAATTAAGACGAGTAGAAATTTCCCTATTTATATGACCAATGATGTTATCGATAAGATGGTCTTTATGAGTTCTTCATTCATTGGGCAAATCAGAATGTGCGTGCTCATCTTGTTGGGGAAGTTCATCATTTATTTTCATTTACTCCAAGTTGTTTGTTTCTTCAATAATGAGAATTTCTCCTTGAGATGTGCTTGATAAATCATCACTATCAAAAATAACTTTGTCCTCCTAAGACGGGTTAGTTTCATAAAATGACACATGCATGAATTCCTCTATGGTTAAAGTTCTCTTACTAAAGATTATATATGCTTCACTAGTAAAATAATAACCAAGAAACATTTACAACACACTATTAAGAATAAAACATTTAAAACCAAAAAACATGCAAATAAGAAGTATTTGGTTTTCTAACTTTTTAAAGTTCATAGAGGGTTTTCTTTAGAATAGGTCTAATTAAAACAAGATTACAAGAGCATAGTAGTTGACATCAAAACGTCTTGTCCTAGATGGACCAAACAAATCCATGTGACACGACAATAATGGCCTACCATAAGAAAGTATATGCTTTGGTTTGAAAGATATTTTAGTTTGCTTACCTTTTTGACAGGCATCACATAATTTGTCTTTCACAAATTTCATTTTAGGTAAGGCAACTACAAGTTCTATCTTAACATATTTATTCAAATGATTCAGGTGAATGTGTGCAATTATCCTACGTCATAACCATGCATCATTATCATTGGCTACTAGACACTTAACTTTCATAGAAATGTCATTCAATGCAATCATATAAATATTGTTTATATTGTTTCCTATGAGTTTAGCATCTTTTGATATCGTATCATTGATGATGCATTTGTCAGGTTAGAAAGACACATGTAAGTCCTTGTCACATAATTGACAGATGCTTTACAAATTGTGTTGGAGTCCTTCAAATTAGAGTACTCCTTCTATGGTAGTAGAAGTTGGCTTTCCGGAACAACCTAGTCCAAGTATTCTTCCTTTGTTGTTATTCCCACAAGTAACGAATCATTTGTCCCTTGGAGTTAGGATTGAAAATTTGTTCTTGTCACTACTCATATGCTTAAAACAGACGTTATCCAAATACCATATTTAATTTGCAGCATCCAAGCATTCCTACAAAACAATTAATTTTTATTAGGTACCAAATTTGATTTCGGTCCTACAATGTTAGCACCTTTATCTACGCATTTATATTAGCCATATGCTACACCAAAGTTTTAACATGACAAGAATTGGGTGTGTGACCAATATTTTTACAATAAAAATAGGTGGGTTGATGCTTTATGAAATTTA